>JAMPIV010019026.1:0-295279 GCA_024509875.1 Oreohelix idahoensis
TATTGGGAGCTCTTCAGAATTTTGATCTACAATCTGCATCAACGCCACTATAGACGCTCGCTTCAGATTGAGATCTAATTCATCTAGATAAATATCTAAATCTGATATTGATTCAATGTTTCATTCTAGATAGATGTGCCTGTGAGTCGAGACATGGGAGTTAAGAAATAAATAATTATCCTCTAGACAACGCTCCTAGTACTGTGTTGACCACAACACAAATCCGGAAGTTTTTTCTTTCCACAGCATATATAAGTTTACGTAGACTGTTGATTAGAATGGTAATCTTGTCGGTAAATGATAATTTTGTACACAAAGCCGCAGGTACGCGTGAATTGTTTAGCAATCACAAACATATTTTGCAGCAGTGGATGTAAGCTAGCAAAGGAGTCAATCTGGTTTCCTCCAAGTTTAATAGCCTCCCTTAACCCAAACTGACTTCAGTTGTGGACGAGTATGGTGGACTTTAAAAAAGGAAAATTTTTTTTTCTTCTTCTAATTTTTTGAAATAATTTTTCTTTTGTTTCCTCCTTAGTAATAGTTACTTTTTCAGTTTTAGCCTGATCTAACCGATCATTTTTAAGGTTAAGACGTCAGTGTTTTAGGAGCTATGGCCAGAGTAGCCAAAGCAGCGAGTTAGATTAGATAACTGACAACGGAGATTTTAGTCACAGTTAAAATAGAACATAAAATTATTTTTTAGGGTATTTGAGCTCGTAACCGTTAAGAGGATGCCTAGCGTATCGATAGAGAGATTTTCTTCTTTCATTCTCAGGGTAAGTTACCAGTCATGGTATTTGCCATGGCTGAGCGTGCAAAACATGAGAACAATGCTAAGCGGAGAGGAAGCGAGGGAAGAGGGATCACAGGTGAAGAAGTTTAAAGCGTTGTCCACGAAGAACCTCGACAGATTTGACGTGGAGAAGAAAGAAGCAGAAGCCATAGAAAAGAAAGCAAACGCTAGAGAGAAGGAAAAGGCAGAAGAACTAGGCAGATAAAAAAGAGCGAGACGAGCGTCAATTGGAGCAGAGCGCGCGCCGAAAATAGAGGCAGAGATGGATCATTCGCAGGGCGAACGAAAGAGGAGAAGGGAGACATACAGCAAGAGGAAAGAGAAAATGGGGCAACGCAGACAGCACGAGCTGGCGCTTAATACTCTATTAGAGGTCCCAAAGTCGCGGTGCCTTGTCTACCTTCAGCAGTCGGAGCGTTGTCTCCTCATTTCACTCCTAAACCGATCAATCAATTACTCAATCTCCTCAACTCGCAGCTATGTCTTTTGCCCTGGAATCCCTTCCCAAGCCCCCCAATGAGAAAATTGACTCCTATCTTAAAAAAAATTTTGAGAGCATGGCAAATCTGTATGGTTTGGAAAGTTCGCGATGGTGTTTTGAAGCTTTTCTCGGGCTTTGAAAGGTAATGCGTATGATGTCTACGTAAAACTAGGGAGCAGCCACCAAGACAACTACGACATGTTAAAGAAGGATTTACTGCAGCGGTTCGAAATTAATGCTCGAACATATTTGCACATGTCCAGAAACAGCAGGAAGGAAACGCACTGAGACATTTCACCAGTTCACTTTCACGCCTAAAGGGATATTTGACAAAGTGCCCTGCAGCTTTTGGAGCTCCCCTCTCCACATATGAAGGGTTTGAGGAGTTTGTTCTTACCGAAACAAATAAAAACCACTTTGTCAATGAAACCCGTTAGATTCCTTTCTGGTGACATTTCCAGTAATTCTGAACGTTACGTAAATGCTTTGTTCGAGCTTCCCAGCTCAAAACGCAAACCGACAGATGAGCCTTCTAGGAAAAATAATCTAGAGCGGTCCTCCAATTCTTCCCATCACCAGAACCAAAGAGAAACTGTACCCCAGAATCCTCCTCATGAAAATTCGAATAACTTATTCAAGTACCTCAACAACTCACCAAACAAACAATTTTCAATCCCACCCGCCCTACATGGCACCGCAGCCAGAAAGGTCAAGACTAGGGAAAGGCCCCTGCACAAGGGACATCTGATTAGGGCAAGCACACCGGGACAAATCGAATCGGTTGCTTGCTAACAGGCTCGCAAAGGAGAAATAGTGTCAGTGATTCTCAACCTGCATCAAGGACATCTGATTATGAGAGCAGGCCCTCAACGCGAGGAACTGTTAATTTTGAACGGGACTTCAACCCCCCTACCCCCCCCCAACGAGGAACTGTATGAACGGGACTTCAACATATTGTTTTTTTGACACAGGGTTATCTTTTGATTGCATTGTCGCAAAGCATCTGGTCAAACCCGGTCAAGAGACAGAAGAAACTGTCAAATTATGTGGAGTTTGCAAAGGAGATGCACCCATGACGCTTCCCATCGCACTGGTGGAGATACACTCTGATTTTGTCAGAGGTGTTATCAAAGCGGCTATAATGGATGATCCTATCTACCTAGTCATACTTGGGTGTAGATATGTTTTTATTGAGAGACCGAAGGAGCCGATTGTGGCAGCAGTAACCACAAGAGGGAAAACCAAGAAGGAACGGGAGCCTGCGCCTAATATGTTACAACGGAACTAAAAGAGGCACAACAAAAGGACCCTACCTTGGAACCCTGCTTTAGGAAACTGCCCATGGCCAAGAACCCCAGACACAACGGAGACATCTTTTCTAAGGATGACGTATTGTATCGGAGAACGGGCAACCCTGAACAAGGGCATAATCAGCTCCTAGTACCGACGCAGTACAGAGACCAAATCTTAGAAATGGGGCACTCTCTTCCCGTTAGGGGACATATGGGACAAACCGCCACTATTCAGCGAATATCGACTCACTATTGATGGCCAGGAATGAATACTGATATTATCAGATATGTGAAATCCTGGACCAAGTGCCAACGCGTGGCACGCAAGCATTGGACACCCCCAGTTCCCATGGGAGAAATGCCAATAGTGGGGACACCATTTGAACGGGTTGCAGTCGACATTATAGGACCCCTAGAAAGGACTGAAAGAAGGAACAGGTTTACCCTGACTGTTACGACGGTTTAATCGCCTTGGATAATAAACACGTCGTAGCCTTGATAGATGTGTTGATTTTTTGGTTAGGGTTAGATATTAAATCTGACTTAAAACATTGTCAGAATATGTCGGGCTTACAGGTAGCCGACTACAGTGTCAATACGCGAATGTCGTGTGCAGAGTTCGAACACTGGGATCAAGGTTAATACAAGTCCAACAGTACAATAGGGTACTTGACCAACTTGGTAATATAATATACTTGACCCATTGGCTGATAAGTTAGTTAAATTGAATATGTTTATTTTGACGACGACGAAGATGATAAACTTGCAGAGTAGACATACTACTACATTGACGGTTGCATATATTAGTCAAACAAGTATGGCATGAATATCATTTCATTATTCCATTTGCATATCCATTTGATGGACCTCATAAACGATCTTGTGGCTAGAAGATTCCCTTACTACAATATATATATTTGAGACGCCGGACGATTCACTGGAAAAACTTCAGTGTATTTAAAATCCAAATGTACTCCAACAGAAGATCAGTTCTCACTAGCGACGGGCCGTAAAGGACCGCGCCGAAGCCCTAACTAGATCGTGCTGGTTATTTAAAAGGCGAGTATTAATCGGAGATACATATATAAACGACGCTGACACTTCCTCCTGGAAGGTAGTGTGGTGGGGCGCTGTTTGAATATAACGTGTGTTCGTTTATTATTATTTCAGGTAAATTGCTACCCCTGTCCACAGTTGAAGTATATGTTGATTATGTTAATGTATATTTGATTGCTCCTGCTGTTGTTTCATAATAATGCTCGTTACTCTGTTACGTCCAGGGTGAAATCTCCCAACGATTATAGTTTTGTTCCATACTCCACAACATACATACGATTATAGTTTTGTTCCATACTCCACAACATATATGCGGGTTCTTTAACTGACCCAATCACCAATGAGGAACTAAAACATTCTTCCTTTTTGAAACGAACTCGACATCCTTTAATAACTTATATCCATTGTAGCATACATAAGCGTTCGTCAAGATTAATCCTTATTTACAAAACCTCATCAATACAGTATTAATCCTATTCCAAGAGCATTCATTCTCTTGTACAAACCATATCCTTAAAGAAAGGTGAACACTTCGTAATAGGTTCCCACTGGAACTTAAATGAAAACACAGCCAAAAACAGCTGTCACAAAGCTCAAGGCTTTCCTCAACACCTTGGCCATACACATAACAATCTTCTACGTCATTTTCCGGTGCACATCATTTTCAATATTCCAAATAGTGCCGCATTTATCAGCACTGACTCAAACTCAATAAATCTAACATGTGGTGTGCATGGGCAGACACCACATATTACCCCCCCCCCCCTCCCTTTGCGCGCTACTGGAAACTGCAGGTTTCCAGGCCATCATCCGAAATAAATGACTTACTTTTGGTAACACCACTACGATGTGGTAATGGTAAAATAACTATAATTAACTATAATGATAAAATGGAAAATCAAATTCAAGCAATGAGTGAAATGATATGACGATGAGTGAAATGCCGCGCTGGTGTAATGGCTTCGGCGTTGTACTGGCGACCAGGTGTTCATGGTTCAAACCCGGGCGTCGGCGTTTGAAGGAATGTTTACGACCGGAGATTTGACTGAATAACCTGAACGGCTCCTGTGATAAACCCTCTGTGGATGGGAAGGAGCGAAGCTCCTGACCGGGTTGGAAGGAAAGTCCAGTCATTGGGCCGAAGGGCTGAAAGCCCAAGTGCCGCTGGTTAAGAAAAAAAAAAAAAAAAAAAAAGTGAAATGCATTTAAAATATGTGGCAACAACTTGTGAGCAACATATGAATGCTACGAAAATATCGCTACATAATCTACATACCACTTGATTATGAAAAGAAATAAAGTTTGTTGTCACTTCCTGTACCCAGGAAAGCTACATAGTTCAATGTATTACTCTCGACAGTGTATACGCAATTACATTATTATGTCCTTCTATATGGACGATATCGAAGTCATACGCTTGCAACTGCAATGCAAATCTCCTAAGTCTTGCACTTGGTGATTTACAGGTTTGGAGATACGTTAACGCTCTCTGATCTGTCATTATAGTAAAATGCGTACCTACCACATACTTTTGAAGTTTATTCAAAGTCCATACTATACCCAAAAGTTCTCTGTCGAAAATAGAGTATTTGGATTCGGCTTCCGACAGTTTCCTACTCAAGTAGTAGATCGGATGAAACTTGCCATCAAAACTTTGTCCCAAACTTCCGCCTATTGCGTGGAGCGAAGCATCTGTTACAACAGTAAACGATCTTTTTAAATCTGGCAGTCTTAATATAGGATACTGTGAAAATGAGTCTTAATGTTTTGTAAAGCCTGGTTACATTGTTTTGTCCAAACTACTTTGCTAGGCATACCTCTTTTAGTTAGATCAGATAAGATAGCAGTCAAAGACGAGAACCTTGGAATAAACGTGTGGTAAAAATTCACCAATCCTAATAAACTCCGTACTTGCTTCTTTGTAGTTGGGATTGTAAGATCAAGTATGCGTTTTAAATTAGATTCATCAGGTTGTATTACATGTTTGCCAATTTTGTGTCCTAGAAATGAAATTTCATTGAATCCAGTTTCTATTTTGGATGGACGGGCTGTGAGATTGTGTATTCTTAGTGTCTGTAGTAAAGATTGTACACCATTTACATGCTCTTCCCCTGTGTCATGAAATATGCAAATGTCATCTGATAAAGAAAGATTGATTCATACTGGGCATTACTGATAAGTGTAAATTAATATCAGTGGGTAATTGAAGAATCTGTCTGATATAGATATATGTATGTATACGCCCACACAGCGCTACATTATATAAATATTGGTTGCTGCTGTCACTATGCCTTGACTATTCAAAGTGGGTGTGTATTGGTGCATTCTTTCGTCACAGCACAGTAACACACATAGAAGCCATGTAGCGTAGAACGACTGGTGATGGTTAAGGAACAGTTTTATTAACGCTACACACACAGTCACGATAACACAGACGGAAATTTCGCATACAGTACAAAGCATAGGTAAGTCAAATCATAAGCTCAAAACACCCCACAGAGCTCCATTATAAATCGTGGTGCACTCCTCATCGAACATGCACAATAGCAAAATCCCTCAAAGACTGCCTTCACCGCATTTATAAATATGGCCTCATCACTTATAGCATAATGGTGCACTTCTCATTGAAGATGACCATCACGATTTTCCTCAAAGGACTACGTCCTCCCTTCTCCACCAAGGCTGCTCCCCGGCAGTTGAATAATCATCGTCAGCTATATACTCTTAAGGCCTAATCATAAATAGTGGTGCACTTCTCATCGAACATGCACAATAGCAAAAACCCTCAAAGACTGCCTTCACCGCAGTTATAAATATGGCCTTATAAAGTCGATAAGTCTCCGACTCTTAAATGTCTTCTTAATAGAGCTCAATTACAGAATAATAGTGCATTTCTCATCGAACGTGCACAATAGGTAAATCCCCCAAGGACTGCCTTCATAATAGCATCCTAATAGCTCCTATAAATATGGCCTTATAAAGTCGATAAGTCTCCGACTCTTAAATGTCTTCTTCATAGAGCTCAATTACAGAATCATAGTGCACTCCTCATCGAACGTGCACAGTGCAAACTCTCATAAGCTGCATCCACTGCAGTCATAAATATCAAAGTACATACCTTCAAAATAACCTAACACATGGAAGAATACATATGCAGGAAGAATATTCAGCTACAGGCCTGTGCAAAAGTCTCCACCGAGACACACATTGAAAAAACACTATACCATTTTCACCGAACACTGGTCGGGAACACACACTTGGAAAAACACCAGGGTTGGCTTCACTCTGTCAAACCCAGAACCCGACTGCAAGCGGTCACAAAAACTCCCGCCTAAACAGTCACGGGACTTCGCAGTTCACCACCGCTCAGTCCCTTCCACGGACTAGCCGTGCGAACTATTTACAGTTCTAACAATACAGACCAGCGCTCATGACGCTATCTGCACACTATGACCTCTATCAATATTTGTTAACCCAATTCATCGTTAATCAAGTTGTCGTGGGACGACTTCTCACCGACGTTCTCTTCTTTGTATTTTTTTTCTTCTTCTTAAATATCTCTCGCAGATTTTAAAATAATTCCCTTTAGTTGACTTTTTCATTCTTATAATGAAAAAGTCTCTCTCTCTCTCGCTAGTCTTAGATTTAACAGTATTTTACTAGCTCAGGATTCTCGGTCCAAGGTAATAAATTATTTACTTCGCCAGCGAAAGTCGAAGGTGGAACAGGCTACGAACAGGAAGTCGACCGTCTTTGTTTGTTCATGAACTGGACGCATGAAAAACAGCCGGCAACGATGAAGATGAACGCTAGGGCGAGTTGAAACGAAGGTAACTGAATACCCCTGGGACCAGAATAGTATTTGCAACAAAGCCACCCACCCCTGCCCGGAACAGATCCTGGAATATTGGAGGGAATTTTCTGCATTCCTCTTGTAACCATCATTCGTAGCAGACAGACTCTGGGCCCAAGTGGGCATTTCATGTTGCGAAATAGTTGTAGTGAATTCGTTGAGCGAATCCACCCAGGTTGCGGTTACAAGGTAGAAACCCAGGTTGCGGTTACACAGTACTAAACCCAGGTTGCGGTTACAAGGTAGAAACCCAGGTTGCGGTTACCACGTACAAATCCAGGTGGCGGTTACCAGATACCTAAACAAACCAGGGTACGCGTCCATGGTACCAAAGATTACCCTTACCCACCATACCCTATCAAATAGGTTATCATACCCAACCATATCCTATCAACCAGTAACCCATTCCATACCACACATCCCATAAACAGAAGAGGTATTCAGCAGAGGTGACTTACCCCATCCTTATCTGTGATGTGCACTGAGTCCAGGGAAGCAAACTCTGACACCCTCTGAACCCATTAACTGTTATGAGACCAACCTGCTGGGGCAGACCAAACCAAGAGAGTCCGAACACAAACCATCTCCGCAGCTACTACAGTCCTTGAGGAGATGAGTATAAATCCCTACCAGCAACACTACCATAGAAAAGATCTCTGGTCCAAGTGATGACCACACTAGTTGATTTTTTTTAATAAACAGTAGAGCTAAACTATTTTTCATATTTATATGTATATAAAGAAATGAAAGATTCCATACCCTTTTATCCAACTTTACATAACAGAGTCTGTTGTTATTTTTCTTGTTAACTTTATTTGGGTTGTATTTTGTTTTAAATATAATCTACACCCTGGGGGCTCAGCCATAATTCAATTAACTTCTATTGGGTCGGGATATTTTAATTGTGGCTGGACACCAAATCTCTTTCTCAACCTTGTGTGCTTTACACAGTCCTTTTGTAGGATTCCTGAGGAAGAATTTATCGTCCAGAAAATATCCTGTTTAGTTGCTAGAATTCTCTTTTTAGTAAATTTCTAGTACACTATTTCCCGAGGAGAGGCAGTTCTATTATAAACTCGGAAGCTATCAATAAGACATTATTATCTGTATTCTTCCATTCCGTTCAAGCTGTCCTATCTCCTCAAAACACCTCGCGACACAAGTATACAAGCGATGTAACCCTTAGTTTACTGTGACCAACCCATATACAAAGTATCACCTCCCTTTTTAACCTTAACATCTTACCACCACCCCCGGAGAAAAAATGATTTATCATTTTTTAACAAAAACTACATCAATGAAAAATGAGGGGTGAGCTAAACTCTAAAATACTCATACAAAAATTAACTTATGTTAAGGTTATAAAAATACATCGACAAAAAATATAAGCAAGTGTACAATAAAACAAATTATGCACAATAATTTGCTAAGTACATTAAATAAACAGTTTCAAACAAAGTTAACGTATGTTCACTGTAGAGCAAGTAGTATACAACAAATAGAAAGTAACAGATAAGATCAAGCAAAAGAGGCATGATCAACATCAAAAATCAGCAATGAAATCAATATAGTAACAAAGATCCATAATCCCATTTGATAACAATCAAGTAAATCAAATCCTTACATTCAACTAGATAAAACCGACATAAAAACTACCTCATACCAAACCATATAATTAACATAACAATCCTGAAGAAGGAAGTATAAGAAGTATAAGAAGTAAACGTATACAAATAGAATTAAGTGACACCAAGATGAAACATAGAAGCATCACGAAAGTATAAACTGCTTCAAAAGAAATGAAGTGAAACGACGAATCATCCGAAAAGAAAGAAGAAAATTCAAGAAATGAATGTATAGAATAAGTAGTAATACATCCTAATAACTATCTAAACAAACATTGTATTGTAAAACAAATACAATCATGACAGAAAATCATCGAACAGAAAGACATAGTATATATATATATATATATTAAACACTAACGAAGGATATAACTAGATAATGCATAATAAATAATTTAACCAAATTGCAACACTTATTCATAATAAAATGAAATATCACAGGCATCACACACAAAAAAGTGTGATTTGTAAAAACACAAATATCACAATCTCAAAAAAAAAAAAAAATTATTCTCTTTTTCTCTTTTTTTTTTTTTAAATGTGGAAATATCAATATTATTACACTTAGTGTACAATTAAGCACTGGACACATAAAAATACAATACTTTCACAATGAAAAACAAATAAATTTTCCAAAATTACAATAAAAAAAAAGTTTCTTAACATTAAGTTAAATAAAAATAGTATTTTAAATTTTTACAAGTTTCAACCACTAATTAACAAATCAAAAGTGAAACGAGCTTTTAACAAAATGTGAGACATAAAAAAAAATATTCACATCTCTAAGTAAACACAACTGAGCACCTATAAAACCACACTATTAACATCATACCAACTTGCACATATAAACATAACATTATTTCTCATGAAAAAGTGTTTAAGTCAGACTACTAAATTCTTCAAACAAATAATAGTATCTGCTATCTCTGACAATTCTACATGTTATAATTTAGTTCCAAAATAACATTTCACAACACAACAATTTCTTCATATAACCTTTGTATAAGGTAATATATTAACTACACATTGAGTCCAATACGAAAAAGAAAAAAAACAAATTTAGAAAGCAAAAAAAAATTCTCTGAAAGCGACTAACGCATATTCATAACCAATGAGTTTGTGCTTAGAGCTGACAATCTCATTATGTAAAAAAAACTATTCTAACAGTTAGTCCTGCAAAATCATATCAATGTTTTGATGTAACTGCTATTATAGCTCCAAACTTGACAACAAAGCACATATGGTCAAACATAATATGAGCAAATGAAATAGTCTTCAGACTAGTGTATGTAAATACAAAAAATCCATAATTTCATCAACAACAAAAAATAACAATCAAAGACAAGTCAATACAAAATGAAATGTTACAATTCATTACAATGATAATACGTACAATATTTATCAACAATACAATTATTTAAATAACAAGATAGAGTACAAATAATGCATAAATATGGACATACACAATATCCAATGAAACATTATACAATACAATCATATTATTCTATACAATAATACATTATCCTAAAAAAACAATCCTGTAGCTATCTGTAGAAAAAAATAAATAGGTCACTACTCCGGTGTATAGTATTCTGTAAACCGCACGAGATAACATCGAATAATACAGGGTCAACAAACTGGCTGGGTTACGCTTGATTGCACACGGTAGTAAGGTAACAAACATTTCTGTCACAGGTAAAGGAAAAACAGGCACGCTGACCTTTATCGCACAGCTGCTACTGTTTGAAAAATACAAATGAAAATCTTCATTTTAATCAACTGTAAGATTATCATGAAAAACGGATAGGTTAAACACACAATTACCTATGAAAACATCTGGTTTCCATATGATGTCACGAACTCTTCGTTCACACATAGTATACAACCCAGGAGGCTTGGGTCAACCTGGCCGAAAATGACGGTCATCACGCCAGTAGTAGGCTGAAATAAAGTGACATACACAACAACGAGATTCTCTCTCGTAATCCAAAAAACATAACAGCAGTAGTACTTAAGACATCAATAGTTACTGTTACTTTATTTACTACCAATGACTTTGGGATTTTGTTGCACACAGTTAACATGGTTATGCGTAGTAATATTTTGAGAGTTATTATCTCTATTACCATTCCCCTTATCATTTCATTTGCTCTGCCTAGGACTGCAGTTAGCATTGTTATGCTTAACATATCTTCTAGGATAGAAGTATCTAGTAAATGAATCTTGTTGACTCCTAGAATAATTATTACAAAGTTTGTAATCTTTAATGTAACTATTCCTACCATAATTTCTCAACTCTTCAGAATCAATCTTTTGAGATCTGTTAGCCTGTCTGGAAAAACTACCATTTAATGGGCTTCCCTGGTACTGTCTAACATTATGGTTATCTCTTTTACCAGAACTGTTGTTATTCCTTTCTGTGTTAACATGCTTATCTGCTGTATCACACTGCCTATCTTGTGTATGACAAGCAGTGGAACTCATCAAATCCTTATGGTTACCAACATGATGTTTGTTATATTTATTACCAGAATTAGATATTACACCTGAAGTATCTTTGCTGGTCTGACGCCAATAGTCGTTAATCTTCAACGCAGCGTCTTCCGTACGTGGGAAGTTGTATTTGCCACGCCGGGTTTTACATCCATCATGTTTGATTTTCGTATTCGCAAAGAGTGTATAGGGCAGGCTCTTTGCTTGTTTATTAAAAACCTTCTGTCTACTACTGTCAACCTTAACAGTAGACAAATCTTTGATGCCTAAAACCACATCCACTAAACCATTCAATCTTCTTCTCAATTCAGTAATCTCTTGGTTTAGTTTTCTGTTTAAGTTATCACATGTTATAACTTTGCATCTCTCTTCTCTAAGTAGCCTCTCAATCTTAATCACTTTCCTTCTCTGCACCGTTAACTCTTCTAACCTCTGCTTATCATCCTTTTCCTTATTTGCATTCAACTTTGTTAAGTTCATCTGAAGTTCCTCAGTGTCACTATCCTGGCTATTCCCAAGCTCATTAACCTTCTCGGGAGGTACAAAATACTTTCCTTTAAGTCGGTGACTAACAATCACATTGTCACTCAATAAGCCAGTAAGTGTTTCATTACATAAGTTTTCACATTTCTTGGCTTGAACTTTTAATTTCTCGTGTATTTGTTTCTTTTCCTGCTCTTTTCGAGTGAAATTACCTATTACGCTATTCATATGTTCTATCTGAACTTCCAAGTCTTTTACTCTACTGCATTCTGAGTCTAATGCTGCTTTCACACTAGAAAGCTCCAAGTTTGATTTATCCAAATCACTTGTGAGTTTAGACACTGTTTCTTGTAGTTTTCTCTTCTCAGCTATATCCTGCAAGATAATCTCTCTTTCTTGAAGCGCACTCTGTTTGATTACTTTTATTCGCTCCTTCTCTTCTAATTCCTTTTTCTGATCATCCTGCATGTCATTGCGGATTATGTTGTGTAAAACCTCATGCACAAAATTGTATCTAGCCTCATCATAATTGTACACAAACGAACGCAGATATTCTAACACATCCGCCAAATCTCTAGCCAAGATAACTTGAGGACCTGACGAAAAGTCATCGTTAGCAAAAACCGACAAGGCTTCTACCACATTAAACAAAAACCCATCCAGCACGTATTTCTGAATTGCTGGGCCTCGTAATCCATCATAATATTTAGCTTCTTCATATAAATAATTCAACACTGGCGTCATATCGTCTGTAGCCATATCACACTCCATGTTAATTCAATCACTGAGTGATTATAATTATTACAAGTTTATGTCAATATATGGTATAAACTTTTGAATCAAGATAAAGTAAGTCAGTACTATGTCACATGAGCAACAATCAATTATGCATTAAATCTCATAACAATACGCTATCAATATGCAATACTCAATAGAACAAATAATGACAACTGGAAGGCTTGAGAACATCATACAGAGACACAGTTTTCACACAAAAAATCACTTATCTTGTAAGTAGAAAACCGTTCCGTTCTTTCTCTGTTACCACTGATGAGCATCAGACAACACACCATAAGCACACTCCCTTGTTGAAAGTTACTGGAACAGCACTGGACTCGTCGTCAACTGTTACCTCTGGCACTTGATTCGTCAACTGTCACCTCTGGTACTTGATACAGCATAAAATAGGAAACTTGACTGCTGCAAATATGTTATAGGAAGCATGTATACATTAGACACATCACCGTGTCACCGATCCCAGATTACCAGAGACACCACACTGTCTGTAAGCAATGCAGGTGTCAATAAGACTTGAAACGTTTTACTGCCGACTCATTTAGGCTGTAAATAAGCACACTTGATAGGGTGACCAACACAGGTAAATCTGAACTGGGTTCTAAATCGAAGCTCCGCCCACACAGGGCTAACTACTGTTACAGATGAGAGAACTTGTTAGTGCATACGCCACACACAAGGCACACTAAATACAGGTCAAGGTCTGGTAGAAACAATCTTACCACGTGAAATCATGAGCCGTGCGCCCCAAAGGTATGCTGATATTCATGAGTCTATTCCATAAACAATTGATGAAATCCTTTGAACGCGAATTTTGCGGGTTTTAAATTCCAACTTTACTGAAAACCACCACTGATAAAGAAAGATTGATTCATACTGGGCATTACTGATAAGTGTAAATTAATATCAGTGGGTAATTGAAGAATCTGTCTGATATAGATATATGTATGTATACGCCCACACAGCGCTACATTATATAAATATTGGTTGCTGCTGTCACTATGCCTTGACTATTCAAAGTGGGTGTGTATTGGTGCATTCTTTCGTCACAGCACAGTAACACACATAGAAGCCATGTAGCGTAGAACGACTGGTGATGGTTAATGAACAGTTTTATTAACGCTACACACAGTCACGATAACACAGACGGAAATTACGCATACAGTACAAAGCATAGGTAAGTCAAATCATAAGCTCAAAACACCCCACAGAGCTCCATTATAAATCGTGGTGCACTCCTCATCGAACATGCACAATAGCAAAATCCCTCAAAGACTGCCTTCACCGCATTTATAAATATGGCCTCATCACTTATAGCATAATGGTGCACTTCTCATTGAAGATGACCATCACGATTTTCCTCAAAGGACTACGTCCTCCCTTCTCCACCAAGGCTGCTCCCCGGCAGTTGAATAATCATCGTCGGCTATATACTCTTAAGGCTTAATCATAAATAGTGGTGCACTTCTCATCGAACATGCACAATAGCAAAAACCCTCAAAGACTGCCTTCACCGCAGTTATAAATATGGCCTTATAAAGTCGATAAGTCTCCGACTCTTAAATGTCTTCTTCATAGAGCTCAATTACAGAATAATAGTGCATTCCTCATCGAACGTGCACAATAGGTAAATCCCCCAAGGACTGCCTTCATAATAGCATCCTAATAGCTCCTATAAATATGGCCTTATAAAGTCGATAAGTCTCCGACTCTTAAATGTCTTCTTCATAGAGCTCAATTACAGAATCATAGTGCACTCCTCATCGAACGTGCACAGTGCAAACTCTCATAAGCTGCATCCACTGCAGTCATAAATATCAAAGTACATTCCTTCAAAATAACCTAACACATGGAAGAATACATATGCAGGAAGAATATTCAGCTACAGGCCTGTGCAAAAGTCTCCACCGAGACACACATTGAAAAAACACTATACCATTTTCACCGAACACTGGTCGGGAACACACACTTGGAAAAACACCAGGGTTGACTTCACTCTGTCAAACCCAGAACCCGACTGCAAGCGGTCACAAAAACTCCCTCCTAAACAGTCACGGGACTTCGCAGTTCACCACCGCTCAGTCCCTTCCACGGACTAGCCGTGCGAACTATTTACAGTTCTAACAATACAGACCAGCGCTCATAACGCTATCTGTACACTATGACCTCTATCAATATTTGTTAACCCAATTCATCGTTAATCAAGTATACAAGCGATGTAACCCTTAGTTTACTGTGACCAACCCATATACAAAGTATCACCTCCCTTTTTAACCTTAACACATCTATATAAGATATTAGATCAGAACGTCTCCCAAATACTCGACGCATCATCCGTACAAAAGTTGCAGGTGCATTTTTGAGCCCAAAACACATGACATTGTATTGGAACAAACCCTTCGATGTTCTGTTAGTTCGTCCAGGCAGATCAGATAATACATCTTCAAAAGATTTCAATAGAATGAGAATCTGATTCTTTTGATCTGAAGGTAAATCGTTACAAATGATTACATCCTTCCAAGTTTCAGAGGCTTGAATAGGTACCACAGGAAAATCAAGCGGTACATCCGCGAAACTAGTTTCTACTTCATCAACTAAAGCAATAGATGCTAGATGCGGAGATTGATTTGTGATAGATTCACAAATATGTTTGAGGGGAAGAGGTCGAGAAATGTAAGGTTGTAACATGTTAGTGTGGAATGTTTTTCTTTTTCCCCTAATGTCGATGATGTAATCCACGTCGGTTTTCTTACCCACAACTTTGAAAGGACCTTGCCACGTAACCAATAAATGATCACCTTTAAGTGGCAAGAGAACAAAAACTTCATCGTTAATCGATAATGATGTTAATCGACTATCACGATTAATACGCGACCGAGTCTTATATTTTGCTAATTCTGATGCTTCAGTCGCAATCTCACATGCTTCCGCAATGCATTGGCGTAGATCTGTGACATATTGGTGACCAGATTTCGTAACCGTATTATCATCATTTGTTATCACCAAATCATGTAAGATAGACATTGGTCCTCTTGGATTAGCCCCGAAAACTAATTGAAATGGTGAGAATCCGGTTTGACGATTAGGAACTTCTCTATACGCACAGAGAACCGCTGGTATCAGCTGGTCCCAATCATGGGGAAACGTTGTTGTTACTTTGCCCAACATCTGCTTTAGTGTAGAATTCCAGCGTTCTACAACTCCGTTTGATTGCGGATTTAATCTGGCACTCAATGTATGACGTATGTGAAGCACATCACAAATTTCTGAGAACATACCTGAAGTGAATTGCGTGCCATGATCCGACAGAAGCTCGTCAGGAAATCCGATGCGTGAGAATATCGATAATAATGCATCAGTCACCGACATCGTTGTTATGGACTTAACAGGTATGGCTTCAGGCCATCTGGTGCATAGGTCGATATAAGTTAAGATGAAGCGGAATCCTCTGGATGATAACACCGGAAGAGGCCAGATTATGTCGACAGCCATCTTATAAAAAGGTCGCACAGAGATATCTGTGGTCTGTAGGGGTGCAAACTGATGCGCACCCTTACGTGCAACTCCCTGACAAACAGTGCATGATTTACAAAACGTTGCGACGTCCTTATGAACCCCTGGCCCCCAAAAATGTGCCACCAATCTATAAGCTGTGCGGGAAATCCCCATATGACCAGCAAAAGGAACATCATGTGCATTAGATAAAACTAGTGATCGAAATGACGTAGGTACTACAATTTGTCTGAGTACCGAAGAATAATTGTCAAAACAACGTATCAAAATATTGTCATGAAATTGATACCAATGTCTGGAATTATTTGTATGTGTAATAGTTTTAGCCGTAGCTAAAGAGAATAAATGTCCCAAAGAAGAATGATCTTTTTGTTGGTTAATGAATGAATTTTTATCTATAAAATGACTTGTTGTCACGTGTGGGATATTATTGCTATCATTACGTTCATTTGATTCTGCAACCAGCTGTGCTCTAGTAGTCACAGCATTGGATAAAGAAAGATATTCTCTCTCCCATGCAGAAATTTCATCAGGAGAACATTCTTTTATACCCTTTATGTTTCCCAAAATCAAGTCACAGTAAGGCTGATTGAGAACACATACACGAACTTTACCAGAAAAGAATGGCGTGGTTATTGTTACGTCGGCCATGGGATATACCTCTACCGTGCCTCCGAAAGTTATGAATTTAACAGACGTTCCAGTGAAACACGACGGAGGGATTAACGACCTTCTTATCACGACCGTTGTGCATCCTGTGTCCCTCAAAATTTTAATTGGAGTGTCAAACAAAAATCCATTATGTAAAGTGAGAGTACCAACACCGTCATAAGACGACAACACTGGTAACACATGTCCACATTTAAGCCGGGGTGTAGCTCCAGGCTGAAATAACATCTTACATTCTGCACAATTATTAGAATTTTCTAATTCAACGTTACACGCATTGGCGTGATTATTGGTTGAATGAATGTCATTACTGACATTTCTATCTACCGTCTGACAAGCATTGGCTTGTGAGCGTGCTCTATTATGACTTCTAACGAAGTGAGATCTTCTGCGATCTGAAAAATGGTCTGAATGAGAATGTCCATTGTTGTCCCTGTCATACTGGCCACCCCGCGGTGACAAATAATGATTGTCAGTATATTTATTGTGTGAATACTGGTTATTTCGATACCATTGGTTATTGTTATAATTGTTGAAATAATGCCTGTCTCTACCCCGTGAAGGTGAGCGATTATGGTAAAAATTATATTTACCCCTATAGGATGTGTGATTATTTTCTCTATGATTATATCGTCTATCCAAGCTACGAGTGCGCGATCTCCCGTGCGTCGCAGCACACGCAGTAGATGAGTCCAAGACTTTTGCTCTGCTCAATGACAAGTTTGGATGAGCAACGGAAAATTGTTGCCCTAGTTTTTCCATTTCCTCGATACTAGTCGGATTACGTTCTTGTAAGAATGATACAATATCCTGCTTTACCGAAGAAACAATTTTATCTCTTAACAAGAGATCATATAATCCTTCAAAAGTTTTAGGTATAGAAGCTTGTTCAACCCATCTTTGGAGACATAGTTTTATGGAGGAAACAAAATCCTCAAAATTTTTACCCTCTACCGGCAACATGGATTGAAATTTTTGTCTATAGCCTTCCTGATCCAGACCATATCTGCGTATGAATGCTGCCTTTACGACCTGAAAACCATGTCTTTTATCTTGGTCTATACCCAGATAGACCTCAACTGCATCCCCTGTGAGGAGACCCGAAAAAACATCAGACCATGAATCTTTATCAATATTTAAGCAAGAGACTCTTTCCTGAAATCTTAATAAATAAAAACTTATATCGTCGTGAGGGGGAGAAAAAGGTGGTAGTCTTAAATTAAAGTTAGAGGTTGTGATTGCCTTCTTCGATGAACCCTTACTATCTGAATCATGGGAAACATGATGTTGTTGAAAACGAAGTTTCTCAACCTCAAAAGCTTTCTCCCTTTCAAATTTTGCCTCCTCGGCAGCAATTTCAGCTAAACGAATTGCCTTTTCATGTTCCATTTTCACTCGTTCCGCAGCGATTTCTGCTATACGAATTCTTTCTTTCTTATTTGCTTTTTCTTGCACCATAGCAAATTCCCTTTCTTCTCTTTCTCTTTTCTCATTTCTTTCTATTTCTTCTCTTTCTCTTTTCTCATTGTAGCGGGAGGTTATTTAAAAGTATATATTATGTAAGAGTATGCCAGTAAAGAGTTCTGACCTTACAAGTAATACCCCAGTCTTAGAAATAAGCACTGGTGTATTGTTATCATAAAAATAGTCAGACTGTAAAAACCCTGGCCCAGTTGGTAAGAAGTAGTACCAGGATTTAAGGTGTCTCCTCCCTATGACTATCTTATGATTACTTATATTCTAGGGGATAAGTAAAATGAACATTCACTGAAACCACAAATGGAAGAAGTGAATAAATCCTCAGGTACAGTTAAAATAGTTTAATAATTACACTAATATTCTATTTCTACTAGTTGGAAAAGAGTATACACATATATATATAAAAATATTCACACAATTACTATTATTGTCTGTTTAGACTTCAAGATCTTAAATAATAAAGTTACTGAAATCACTGTTATTAGTCCTTTGAATTTAAGGATAACTGTCATCAGTTGACTGACTGGTCTGACATCTGTGCTAGTCAGCTACAAGTCTAGCCAGATACTAGCCAAGGCTGATATGTTGCAGGTTCCATGAAATAACTCAAACCAGACTGTCCAGTATCAGAAGCCGGTGCAGTTCATCCGAGGCAATCCCACAAAAGTGCAGGACCCCAAAGAGTGAACTTCAACTGGTCATTGGCATCCCTACTGTTGGGCCTACCAAGTCTGATATCAGCAAAGGACAGTTTCAGCAGTATCAAGTTGGAAAGATAAGTGTCCTGTTTGACACTGACCACCTATACATGTGAAACAGCCAATAGTTGAAAACAATAAGTAACCATACAGAAACTCAGTCAACTGATGACAGTTATCCTTAAATTCAAAGGACTAATAACAGTGATTTCAGTAACTTTATTATTTAAGATCTTGAAGTCTAAACAGACAATAATAGTAATTGTGTGAATATTTTTATATATATATATGTGTATACTCTTTTCCAACTAGTAAATAGAATATTAGTGTAATTATTAAACTATTATAACTGTACCTGAGGATTTATTCACTTCTTCCATTTGTGGTTTCAGTGAATGTTCATTTTATTATCCCCTAGAATATAAGTAATCATCAGATAGTCATAGGGAGGAGACACCTTAAATCCTGGTACTACTTCTTACCAACTGGACCAGGGTTTTTACAGTCTGACTATTTTTATGATAACAATACACCAGTGCTTATTTCTAAGACTGGGGTATTACTTGTAAGGTCAGAACTCTTTACTGGCATACTCTTACATAATATATACTTTTAAATAACCTCCCGCTACAGTGGGGGCTCGTCTGCGGGATATATCTTTGATATTCCTGAGCCAACTTTCTATTTCTGCTGTGCAGGAAATTGTCTTTTGTAAAATTTTTGGAAAGAGTTATCATAGTAGGAAATAATTATATTTTTAGGAGTACCATTGAGTACAGATAAAGAAAGCTGTTTCATATATGGTGAAGTCAGTTTAATTAACTTTAATTTTAAATAAGTTAATTATATTGTAGTAAATTAGTTTGAGTAAGATCGCTTGCCCTACTAGACTACAGATACATCATGGCTGACTTGGTCAAATTTAGGTCTGCTACACTGCAGGTGGGAAAAGAGCTTGGCATGGATGGTGACGCTCTGATCCGGTATGTCACGACGGAATGTGAAAAGTACACCGAGAGAGAAGCAAAGCAATTAGAAGCAGAGAGAGAAACAAAGAAATTAGAAGCAGAGAGAGAAGCCAAGAAATTAGAATTAGAAGCTGAGAGAGAAGCCAAGAAATTAGAATTGGAAGCAGAGAGAGAAGCCAAGAAATTAGAAGCTGAGAGAGAAGAAAGGAGGTTACAAGCAGAGAGAGACCATGAGCTGAAAATGAGACAGCTTGATCTTGAACTTCAGGCTGGGACTATCACCCATGGTAATAGCTCACCTCATTCTGCGAATAGCTCTTTTCAGAACACAGCAAATGGGGCCATGAACTTCCACCTAGATCCATTTGTTGAAAAGGAGGACGCAATTGAGTCGTACCTGGATAGGTATGAAAGGCTAGCCTCTACATATGGACTGGAAAAGGAAAAATGGAGTCTAAAGTTATCCCAGGGATTGAGAGGTATTGCATATGATGTGTTTCTGAAACTCCCCAAAGAAGATCAGGAAAATTATGAGATACTAAAGCAAGCCTTACTGATCCGCTATGAAAAGAACTCAGAGGCATATAGGAAGAAATTTAGAACTTCTAAACCTCTACCTGGAGAAACATATAACCAGTTCTCAGCTAGGCTAGAAACGTATTTGTTGAAATGGAGTAGTTTAGGTAAGTATCAGAAAACCTACGAGGATCTGAAAGAAATGGTTATGTTAGAGCAAGTGAAAGATTCCATGTCTCCAGAAATGAGGAAATTCCTGATGGAACAAGGAGCAGAGAGGCTGGAAGACATTTTGAAATGTGCAGAGAGATACCAAGCAGCTCAAGCTGAATTGGTAGGAACAAAAAGGAAGCAGGTAGAAGGATATAAGCCACCACCGCAGAATACCCAGTTTGACCAGATGGATCAACCATACAGATACAAGCAAAGATTTGATAATAAGGACAAGAACCCTCAGACTCAGGAAAAGAAACCCTATAAACAGGGAGATAAGTGGTGCAAATTTCGTAAGATGAGCAACCACAACACTGATGAATGTGGGAGGAAAAAACCCCTTCATCATGCTGCATGTCTACAGGTGCGGACTTCTGTTAGGAAGGAACTGACTGTGTGTCAGAATAGCCTCCATCACCCACCTACCCAGGAGATAGTGACTGTGAATGGCAAACAAGTCACAGGAATGTATGACACAGGTTTGTCCTATGACGCAGTCGTGTGTGCATCTCTGGTGCGCCCTGAACAAATCACCACAGAAACAGTAGATATTCAAGGGCCACTAAAAGGAACATCACCCCTTACTTTACCCATAGCAAAGATTCATGTCAGTTGTCGCTATGTGAAAGGGGAGATAAATGCAGCTGTGATAGATGATCCCTTTTACCCCCTAATGTTGGGGCGTAAATATGTTTTCTTGGGAGACCCTGTAAAACCTATGGTTATGGCAGAAATCCAGACCAGGTCTGACTCCCGGAACATAGAGAGGGACACCAAATTAACATTTCATTCGACTGAAATGAAACGGGCTCAAGAAGCAGACAGCACATTGAAGCCTTGTTTTGGCAAATTGCCCAAAACACATAACACTCCAAGGAAAGGACATTTCTATTTGGAACATGGACTCTTGCACAGGAAAGCTGGCAGAGGGACGAAAAGTCATGGTCAAATTGTTGTACCATCCACCTATCGAAATAAGGTTATAGGCTGGGGACACATATCATCTTTGAATGAACACCTGGGTAATGGTGCCACAAAACAAAGAATAGCCACCCAGTTCTACTGGCCAGGTATTACGGAAGACATAAATCAGTATGTAAATTCCTGTCCAGAGTGCACCTATGTAGATTCAGAAAATCGACGGAAGAGTCTTCATAAAAAAATCTACAAGCAAACCAGCAATCAAGGGTACTCCCGAGATTTGCACGGGAGGGGAAAGGAAACATCCCACACAGGTTCAATTGCAGTCGGAACCCCATGCGCTGGAAAAAAGGAACAAATCACGTAGCGAAAATCAAAAACCTACGGATTTGCAAGGGAAAACCACATCCAGCTATCATCGAAAAGAGGGCGGTAAACTTCATGGGAAACCTACCGACCCCGTTTCACCAGCAGTAAGAGCCTGGATGAAAAGCCGAACCGGAAGGAGAGAGATAGTAAAGGATGAATATATTATTGGAAAACAGAATGTGGGCGCAGATTTTCTTAGTCGCCATCCCACAGAGCTTGAGGAGGATAGAAAGAAGGAAAACTAACCTCGGAATGGTCGATTTGCAATTGTCTTGTACCCAATAGTTAAGCTAGATATCATCCAGCTTAAAATATGGGGGAGCTATGTCGCAAAATTGGTTTCAAGTCATTGCAAACGGGATCAGTTAGATTTATAAACCCGTCTACGATCGAACGACCGCTTTCAAAATGGCGGCGTATCAGCGAAATGTGTATCGGACAGAGGAAATCGCCAACGATAAATAACAACAGAAGGGAATCCGTATGAAAAGGATTTTACATTTCAGTACAGGGATAGATGGTGTATACTGCATATAAGATGGAACGGTAGGAAGTTCTCATTTACGGAGATATATGCGTATTTCGGCTGCTCACAGTTACGCTAAAAGCATGTAAACCCACTTCTGTTCTAAATATTAAAATCAACAAATAACAGTTTGGGAAATTACATGGATAGGAAGATAGAGTTTTATCAGCTGTATAAAACTAGATAAGATGGAACTATATGGATATGATATATGCCGTGAATGAGAAACGCAAAATTTCAGTCGACGCACAGATCGGCCGAAATCACTGTTCGGGAAGGATTTTTCAGGTTAGGTTTAAGCTGTGACGTCGGTACTCTCCGATACGTCCGCGCTTTGCGTATAAGTAGCGGATCGGTAAACTGAGACCCAGACAACGAAAAAAGTTTGAGACAGACTGGAGGCCGAGTTTCGCCACTATCCATGAATTGTGAGCGGATCGCCAGAAACATTTTTAAGTCCAGTATCTGAAGTCTGAGGGTAAGCGAAATTATGATAACTACCGTGTATAATATTTGTTATTTCAGGTTCATACAGAATTCACAAAATATGCCTGTATAATATTCATTGATATAACGTATTATTATTTTAATATGATTTATTCATGTGCATTATGGATGAGTGTTGCTTGTACAAAAATTAATCACAAATAGCCCCACGGCCAAATGAAGATATATTTATCATATTGCTTTATCGCTTACGAAGATAAAGGCAGTCCCATGGCAGAGATTGTCATAGGGAAATGAAGTGTTAGAAACTTCATCATGGAAGATCCCAGTTTACGAGGTTAAGGTGACTAGTCCCCTTCCTCGCTGCCTTTGCCTTCCCTAGTTCGAGCGCACAACTTTGTACCCATTTACAGCTGGTAAACTGGAGTGTTCTACAGCCAGTTTCAGTAGAAAGCAACCTGATCACGTGATCACTCACTTTATTTATTTTATGTATTAAAGTCTAAACAGACAATAATAGTAATTGTGTGAATATTTTTATATATATATATGTGTATACTCTTTTCCAACTAGTAAATAGAATATTAGTGTAATTATTAAACTATTATAACTGTACCTGAGGATTTATTCACTTCTTCCATTTGTGGTTTCAGTGAATGTTCATTTTATTATCCCCTAGAATATAAGTAATCATCAGATAGTCATAGGGAGGAGACACCTTAAATCCTGGTACTACTTCTTACCAACTGGACCAGGGTTTTTACAGTCTGACTATTTTTATGATAACAATACACCAGTGCTTATTTCTAAGACTGGGGTATTACTTGTAAGGTCAGAACTCTTTACTGGCATACTCTTACATAATATATACTTTTAAATAACCTCCCGCTACAGTTATAATAGTTTAATAATTACACTAATATTCTATTTACTAGTTGGAAAAGAGTATACACATATATATATATATAAATATTCACACAATTACTATTATTGTCTGTTTAGACTTTAATACATAAAATAAATAAAGTGAGTGACCACGTGATCAGGTTGCTTTCTACTGAAACTGGCTGTAGAACACTCCAGTTTACCAGCTGTAAATGGGTACAAAGTTGTGCGCTCGAACTAGGGAAGGCAAAGGCAGCGAGGAAGGGGACTAGTCACCTTAACCTCGTAAACTGGGATCTTCCATGATGAAGTTTCTAACACTTCATTTCCCTATGACAATCTCTGCCATGGGACTGCCTTTATCTTCGTAAGCGATAAAGCAATATGATAAATATATCTTCATTTGGCCGTGGGGCTATTTGTGATTAATTTTTGTACAAGCAACACTCATCCATAATGCACATGAATAAATCATATTAAAATAATAATACGTTATATCAATGAATATTATACAGGCATATTTTGTGAATTCTGTATGAACCTGAAATAACAAATATTATACACGGTAGTTATCATAATTTCGCTTACCCTCAGACTTCAGATACTGGACTTAAAAATGTTTCTGGCGATCCGCTCACAATTCATGGATAGTGGCGAAACTCGGCCTCCAGTCTGTCTCAAACTTTTTTCGTTGTCTGGGTCTCAGTTTACCGATCCGCTACTTATACGCAAAGCGCGGACGTATCGGAGAGTACCGACGTCACAGCTTAAACCTAACCTGAAAAATCCTTCCCGAACAGTGATTTCGGCCGATCTGTGCGTCGACTGAAATTTTGCGTTTCTCATTCACGGCATATATCATATCCATATAGTTCCATCTTATCTAGTTTTATACAGCTGATAAAACTCTATCTTCCTATCCATGTAATTTCCCAAACTGTTATTTGTTGATTTTAATATTTAGAACAGAAGTGGGTTTACATGCTTTTAGCGTAACTGTGAGCAGCCGAAATACGCATATATCTCCGTAAATGAGAACTTCCTACCGTTCCATCTTATATGCAGTATACACCATCTATCCCTGTACTGAAATGTAAAATCCTTTTCATACGGATTCCCTTCTGTTGTTATTTATCGTTGGCGATTTCCTCTGTCCGATACACATTTCGCTGATACGCCGCCATTTTGAAAGCGGTCGTTCGATCGTAGACGGGTTTATAAATCTAACTGATCCCGTTTGCAATGACTTGAAACCAATTTTGCGACACTCATTTCTTTCTCTTTCTACTTTTGCCTCTGCTTTTTCATATGCAGTCAAAGCAAATTTTTTTAAAATATCACCCTCCATACCCAGAGCTTTGCCTTGTTTAATAAAATAGTCATGAGTCGCCATAGTATACCACAAAGTATAACTTTTCTAAACAATAAATCAATATCTATGTTATCCTCTGCCTTACTTAGTTCATCACACTATGGAATAGTGTGTATGGTTGGTGTAGTCACAATGTGAATATATATATATATATAACTATATCACCTGCCCAACTCACTTAGACGCTTATTAATATAATAATTAGTGTTTATGATCCTGCTTCTTGTTATCGACAAGAATCGTGGGATATATCATAAACAATATTATTGAATTATAGTTAATCAATAAATGTTGTATCATATATATGCTGCAAAGGAAAATTATCACATGACATGAATAACGACAGACATGGATGGAAATAAAATAAGGAAACGACAACATTGTAAATAGTCGAAAATTCTAAGACAAAAGAAAATTAAAGTTTCCACCAGTAATAAACGAGACACGACGACAAATCCATTTACAATTAATGTAAATTTTACAAAAGATCGCCAGGAAAGACCCACGTAAGACTAAATTTCCAAACAAAATTGAAATTTTAAAAAATACGACGAATCACAGCATAGCTAACACGCATGAAAGCCTTAATTTCAAACAGAGCGGTAATCACGACAGCACTAAATGCTGAATCCCTGAAAGAAATTAATGCAATCACCCTATAGATCAACGACAATAAAACATAAAATGTCCACTTTACAGCCGCCCGCAAGAGAAACAGAAAAGAAACATATAACATAAAAGAAGCGAGATTTGCCCAACAAAGATAGGACCAACAACCATGACGTTACATAACATTACTTATCTGAATCGACCATGAGCATCCACTCCTCGCTGTAACTCCAATGCATCGTTCCACGCAATATCAAATTGAAATACAAGGTGTATAATGTAGTAATCAGCAAACGTGTTGACGTAATCTGAAGACGTTCTCGTAACTCGTTTTTTTAAGAACGAGTGACTGAATAAACTGATGAGGTGACCTTGTCAATGTCTTAACGGTTTGATGTAGTACTTCAGAGTCCACTTGTTCAGCGAAACGACCTCCTCGTAAAATCCCAAATTCATATTTCTCATGTGAAGATATTCGTCAGATTGGTATAGCATCCATCTCATGGTAAGTAAGCGTGAACGATTTCGTCATGGATATAATATTTTTTCTGATCCTCAAGTAAGGTACCAGGTCTGGGCATGACCTAGTATACGAATAGTGCAAATTTTATATCAGCACGAAATTGCATTACAACAGCTGCCTCTGCATAAAAAGTTCCTTGCTGATTTAAATAATGTGACAGCGACAGTTTGATACAAAATTCCCGATATTGTCCCAACATAGGACTCTGTCTGCAAATGGCATGAGCAACCTTCATATGTCCTTCAAATCCAACGGACGAGCCCCCATATCTGTGGTGGGGCGCTGTTTGAATATATTGTGTGTTCGTTTATTATTATTTCAGGTAAATTGCTACCCCTGTCCACAGTTGAGGTATATGTTGATTATTTTAATGTATATTTGATTGCTCCTGCTGTTGTTTCATAATAATGCTCGTTACTCTGTTACGTCCAGGGTGAAATCTCCCAACGATTATAGTTTTGTTCCATACTCCACAACATACATACGATTATAGTTTTGTTCCATACTCCACAACATACATGCGGGTTCTTTAACTGACCCAATCACCAATGAGGAACTAAAACAGTCTTCCTTTTTGAAACGAACTCGACATCCTTTAATAACTTATATCCCTTGTAGCATACATAAGCGTTTGTCAAGATTAATCCTTATTTACAAAACTTCATCAATACAGTATTAATCCTATTCAAGAGTATGCATTCTCTTGTACAAACCACATCCTTAAAGAAAGGTGAACACTTCGTAATAGGTTCCCACTGGAACTTAAATGAAAACACAGCCAAAAACAGCTGTCACAAAGCTCAAGGCTTTCCTCAACACCTTGGCCATACACATAACAATCTTCTACGTCATTTTCCGGTGCACATCATTTTCAATATTCCAAATAGTGCCGCATTTATCAGCACTGACTCAAACTCAATAAATCTAACATGTGGTGTGCATGGGCAGACACCACAGGTAGCAAAACCTATAATCAGTTAAATATTCCTGTAATATGGGACACTTAGATCAGACTAGCGTCTGTCTTCTTAAGCCGGCATTTTGTCTCTATCTCTGACGCCTAAGCGCTCTTTGGCCACTATCACATACATCGCACCAATTTGTGCTCGTTAGTGCGTAATTAATTTAAACTATTATTACTTACACAGATGCGTACCTATAGTACATCTAACAAAGTTAGACTTTGGCATCTGGTAAACTGTTAAGTCTCGCACCCTTAACACTTATGCGAAAAAGAACGTAACACTGACATTAGTCGACACATGCATTATGTGGTCCGAAGCTATACCGCTAACATGCACGGATTCCAAGCATATCGCAGAAGCCCTAGTGCGGATTGTTACACGGCTGGGATTCCCTCAACACGTTTTGACGGATAACGGATCCCAATTCCGTAGCCTGTTAATGGAGGAGATCTTTAAGATCTTGAGGAACCAGCACATCTATACAAGCCCCTATAATCCGGCCGGAAGTGGGTTAATAAATCGTGTCAACGGAAGCCTCACAATGATGTTACGTAAGCTGGGACAAGAGAAACCTAAAGATTGGGACATTTTCATTCCTGCAGACAGATTCGCCTACAGGGAAGTCCCACCGGCCTCTACAGGTTTACCTCCAGCTACACTGTTATTCGGCAGACCTATTAAGGGCCCGCTAGAAGCCTTACTCCGGTCACTGACAGACCAGAAGGCTGACGAGACAGTTGTCTCAGCCAGTAAATATGTTTTGGAACTTAAGGAAAGGTTACAACTAGGATAGGATCTAGCAACGACCAACCTTAGGCGAGCAAGCGCAAAGCACGCTAAACGATACAATAAAGCAGCGAAAGAGAGAGAATTGCAACTAGGAGAGAAGGTTTTGTTGCTACTTCCAACCGGAAGCAACAAACTACGTATCGGGTGGCAAGGGCCGTTTACCGTCCTTAAAAAGATCTCGAGAAATAACTACAAGATCTCTATTAAAGGAAAGGAAAAGGTCTACCATAATAATCTGTTAAAGAAATATTTGGCAAGACAGGTGCCTTCCCCCGAACATCTCTTGGCGGTCGCCATAGCAACAGAAGATGAGGAAGATGACGATCGTTGCATGGAATATCCACTGCAACAAACGGAATCTTTCAACGATGTTAAATTCGGCGATACTCTTTCTAACGCACAACAGACAGAAACGAGGGCGCTACTGAAACGGTACACAGCAGTTTTAACGGACATACTTGGTCGAACGCTTCTCGCAGAGTTCGATATGAAACTGACAAACAAGACACCTGTGCGAACCAGAGTTTACCCTATTTCGTATGATAAAGCTGATACGATACGCAGAGAAATAGACAAGCTAAGTCAAGCTGGAATTCAATGCGAAGATTATGCGCTGGGCTTTGCTGCTAAGCATGTATTCTTTCAAAGTAGAATATCTACCAGGAAAACAGAAAGTAGGAGCAGACTTTATGAGTCGAAACTGAAGCATGGAAGAGGAGGATGAAATTGAAAATAACAATCGCCCAGAAGCTACGGATCAAAGTAGCTCTATTTTCATAAAGGAGACATAAAATGGTTTCATATCTTCAAGCCCGGACGAACTGTGACGGGTATATGTAAATAGTCTACCTTAATCCGGCTACCACGTTCCTTCATTTAGTATCTATGTTTTTGCAACGCGAAAGCCAAGCAATTCGCTGTCTATTAACGCATATTTAGGCACGCCTATTTTCCCTGTTTTCATGCGCTGATGAGCGCCCATCTACGTTCGAAACTGTCACTCATTCAGGTGAGCGTAGAACGCTTGTCTAACAGAAGTCCTCACGCCAGCGGAGCAGTCAGTATTACGATGACTGGCAGATTGCACGTGCCCAAAACACGTGGGAGGTAAACAGCTTTGAAGTTCTCTACAAGGGGATGTAAATCCTGTGATGTTGTACATACAGGGAGACAACCGCTGATGTCAGAAGCCTTTGTTGTAGATTGGCAACGTCGAACAGAGGGAGCGTAGAATTCTTTTTCTCGGGAACGAAGCTTCTTGATTTCCCTGGCAAGGACGAAGGTGCGAAAATTTGCACCCTTTAGAGATAATTACACCAATTCCGTACCTTCTGTCTTCACTCTAAATCAGTTTATCAGTCGCTCAGAAACATTTGGATAATCTAGCTCGCCATTCTAGAGCCATTGAAAAAGTGGATTATTAGATTTTCGTGGAGATTGTTTCATATTTCTGATTGTGGTAATATTTTAAGTTGTGCTTAAGTTGTTTAAATGTGTTAACAGTTTTACTATTTGTTTCACTGCTATTCTCTAGCGTTAAAACTAGAGAAATAGGAACGCTCAAATATTCTCTTACCAGTGGTTTAGTAATGTAAAAGACATCAACCATTTTTCGCGGACTTAAGTATAATGTTAAAAGTGC
The DNA here is from genome assembly GCA_024509875.1 of Oreohelix idahoensis. Lineage (NCBI taxonomy): Eukaryota > Metazoa > Mollusca > Gastropoda > Stylommatophora > Oreohelicidae > Oreohelix > Oreohelix idahoensis. The sequence continues at coordinate 29,976 of JAMPIV010019026.1, forward strand.
CAGAATAATACGCGCATTATATTTCTTGGTGTGTAAATTGTTTAATGACTAGTGTTTATAACACATGTTAAAAACTATAGACGTCAACCACCAAATAGCTAGTAATGACCAGCGATATGTGTTATCCTAAATAAATTAACCCTAATATTGTGAGCTGAGTGTGTACTGGGAGGGGAAAGGCGCATACCTGACACCCAAACAGTATCCGCTGAAGCGAAGCGCGATAAGTTAGACTAAGATACCGTGTGCCTTTAATTTAATTATAGGATCCGAGATCACATTTTACGCGTGATAGCAAAGTATAGTCCTTTTGGATTAAATGTTTGTTTTCTTCCTAATTTAGGCTTGTCAAAAACCAGCGAACCAACGGCCTAATCATACCAGAAACAATCTTATTTAATATTCGGGTCTTCGATGTTTTGACCTGTGCGGTCCTCTTTCTTCATTTATGAGAGATACTACCACATGAACAATAAGATTAAACATAAAGGGACTTACAAATTACCAAGTTTTTTTTCTATCCAATTTTATCAGCCCGCTGCGGCAGACATATATAACATTTTACTCGACTTATAACAGTAGTTTTTTTTTTCAATTGGATTGTTCCAGGAGAATTCACTGTTTCATAACCGGCACTCAACTCAGAGAGAAGCCGATGGGAGTTATTATTTCCAGTTTACATAACGTAACATTTGTCTCAGCAACCATAGGCAAGACAGTACAGGAACTATTTTTTTCTTTCTATGACTGTGACCGTCCCGAGTACGTCTTACTCCAATTATTGTATGCAGTGATACAGGACTCATTCAGGGAAACAATTAACGCACCAATTTTGGCGATTACCTTGACATTATTATTAAGAACCAAGGCTAGTCTGGGGCCAGATTTGGCAACCAACCCGACAACATGCTTTGCCTTCCCTAACTCAGGACTAGAGTGAGTTACCCATTTACAGTACCGCTGGGTAGACTGGAGCATGCCTGGTATCAATTAACACAGCAGTGACATTTTACAGTACAGTCGTGGGTTTTTCCACTTTTTACAGTGGTGGCCAATGTGGGGATGTTCTGCTTTCGATTTTGACAGAGCATTTCAGTGTTCCCAATGCAAAACATTATTCGAGCCAACCACAGTTTCGACTTTAAGCTGTGGTCATCCTCTTCCCGCTCTCCCTGCGTCAGTCGCGCATGATGGAAGAGGGGCTCTTAAATTAAATAATGGTTTAGTAGATGGTACTCCGGTCTCAATTCTCTTTGATTCCGGGTGCACCACCATTGGGGTGAGGCAGTCACTTATAGATCCTTCTCGAGCCACTGGCAAAATAATCAAATGCATAACATTTGGTGGCACATTGGAGAAGTACTCCACTGCCATTATCAACATTTCTACTCCCTTCTTTACAGGAGATGTGCACGCATGTCTTCTGCCGAATCCGATCGCTGATCTTATCGTCGGTCCATTCATGGTGCGAAAGAATGCACTCCGCAACAAATTGCCGAGTGGGAAAGTGATAATATGCATATTGCAAATGCTGTAGTCACTAGAGCTCAAGCTCTAAACATGCCGCAATCTTCGCCTTCTGGAGATAATGATGACCAGAACCAAGGTGATCTCTTGGAGATTTCGCATGATTCCTTTATAAAACAGCAGGAAGATGATCCTACTCTAAAGAAATTCTTTACTCTAGCAAAAGAAGGTGATCCGAAAAAGGACACGAATCGTAAATCTTGGATTACGATGAAGAATGGGGTACTTGTACGTATGGTACAAGACTCCGCTAAGTCCATTCATTCTCAAATTCTTGTGCCCAAAAATATGAGAGTTAAAATCTTACAGCACGCTCATGATTCTCAGTGTGCTGGGCATATGGGTTTTTCCCGTACTAAATCTAGAGTTCTTGCGTCTTTCTTTTGGCCGTTTGTGAACAAGGACATACAGATCTATTGTCGATCCTGTAGGGTATGTCAGGAAGTTAAATCCAAAGGTCCACGCCATGCTGCACCTATTCAGGCTGCAGATATTCCAATTCGACCATTTCAAAAAATGGCGATAGACATCATTGGTCCATTTAAGACAAAGTCTGCTAGAGGACACCAATATATCTTGACGTGTGTTGATATGTGCACACGTTGGCCAGAGGCTATCCCTCTGAAGAGCATAACTACTGCTGATATTGCAGATGCTCTTTGGCTTATATTCTCTCGTCTGGGATTTCCAGGAGAAATATTGTCAGACCATGGTACCCAACTCGTATCGGATACCATGTCTCAAGTGATGTCAACTCTTAAGATAGAAAGACCTCTGAGTAGTATTTATCATCCTATGTCCAATGGCATGGTAGAGCGTCTTAATAGAACTCTGAAAAACCTATTAGTTAAGATAACTGAGGATCATCCTCAGGATTGGGACAGGGTTTTACCCGCGGCTCTCTTTGCATACAGAGAAGTCGCCAATGAACATACAGGATTTTCTCCCTTTGAACTTGTCTTTGGCGCGAAACCGCGAGGTCCTATGTCTCTACTTCATGATCTCATAACTGCTGATAATATTGTCGATGACACAAAATCCTCTTATGAATATGTCATTGCACTTAGACACAAGATTATTGAAGCATGCAAATTGGCAACTGCTTCTTCTGAATTTGCGAAACAGAAGGCAAGGCAATTTGCCAATAAGACCAGACGCTTGCGACAACTCTGTCCAGGTGACAAAGTATTGGTCCTGCTACCTTGTAGAGAAAACAGACTCCTTATTTCTTGGAAAGGTCCGTACGATGTAATATCAAAAGTTTCCGATGTCGACTATATTGTCGATATTGATGGGAAGCATAAAACCTTCCACATCAACATGCTCACGGAATTCCACGAACGTCCGGATTATTTACAACCTGTTTTCCAGGCAACGGACGATTCACCAGTCCCACACGGACATTACTCATCACTGTCAGTAATACAGGATGAGGAAACGAGTTTCTCAGATGTGAATCTCCCTTTTCCAATGATTCCGCTTCATTCTAATGAGTCATGGAAAGATGTTGCGATTTCTCCCGAATTATCTCCAGGAGAACAGAAACAAGTTTCTGCTATGTTACAACAATTTCAGGATGTCCTTACTGACATTCCTGGTCGAACTAATGTCACTGAACACGACATTATTCTTACTGACCATAATCCTATAAGAGTCAGACCGTATCCTATCCCGATACATTTTCAAGCACAGGTAGAAAAAGAGTTGGATGAAATGATAGAGTTGGAAATAATTGAACCATCCACATCAGCATATTCTTCACCGATGGTTATCGTGCGAAAAAAAGACAACAACATACGTCTTTGCGTTGATTATCGCAAATTGAACCAAGTGACGAAATTTGATGCTGAACCTATGCCTTTACTTGAAGAGCTACTTACTAGACTATCGAATTCTCATTTCTTTACTAAACTCGATTTGTCTAAGGGATATTGGCAAGTTCCACTATCCGAACACGCCAAACCGTTTACTGCTTTTTCGACGCCAAGGGGTCTATTCCAATGGAATTTCATGCCTTTCGGCCTTATGAATGCCCCAGCGACATTCGTACGCATGATGCGTCGAATCCTATCTCATCGCTCAGATGTCATTGCATATCTTGATGACATCTGTCTTTTCAGTGATACTTGGAAAGATCACTATAACGGGGTAAATGAACTATTGTCTATCCTACGCGAGCATAACCTGACAGCGAAACCATCTAAAGCATTTATTGGTTTTAGCGAAATATCTTTCTTAGGTCACCGTGTTGGTCATGGGTTTCTAAAAACAGAAGACCATAATACAAGTAAGATACTTAACATTTCTATGCCTAAGACTAAAAAGCAAGTGCGAAGTCTCTTAGGTCTCATACAATTTTATGGACGATTCATTCCGAATCTGTCCTCAATTATGTCACCTCTTTCTTCTTTGTTAAAGAAAGGGTCTCCTAATATAGTCAATTGGACTCAAGAATGTCAATCCTCTTTGGATAAGGTTAAAACGATGTTTTCTACTTCACCTATCTTGGTGTTACCTACTAAAGATAAGACATTTATTCTTCGTAGTGACGCTTCATCCACTGGGATTGGAGCGGCACTAATGCAAGAGTACTCTGGAACTCTGCATCCAGTGATGTATATTTCTCGAAAACTTAATGCCGCAGAGAGAAATTACTCGGTCCTAGACCGTGAATTATTGGCTATGGTTTGGTCAATCCTTAAACTTCAAAGATTTCTTCTTGGCGCGCATTTTATTGTGGAGACTGACCAGAAAGCTCTTACAGCTATTCAGACTAAAAATCTGAAGAGCGCGAGATCAACGCGATACGCGATTGCTCTTCAGCCTTTTCATTTTTCGGTGCGAGCTATCCGTGGTTCAGAAAATGTGATGGCGGATATCTTATCGAGATGCCCACATGATTCCACCTAACTGTCAGATCTTGAGATTTCTAACATGTCTGACTTTACTACAGTTTTTCCTATGTTAAAGTATGTACTTATATGTAATATATTATACATTGTCTGTATCACTACTTAGCGGTGCATTGATGTATATTCACCGCAGGTTTTTGATATTTTTTCTTATTTGGTGATCATAATGTTAAGATACCTAAGATGAACTATTGTACAAATTGTGGCATTGCCAGTATTGTGTTATGCGTTGGTGACACCTCTCGGGAGATATTTATACTCAGAGAAAAAATTTTCTCTGAATCCTGAGATAGATTCTCATTGGTCGTGCTATATGACGACTTTGCCTTACATTAGGCGTTACATTTGTTTGGAATGCTTATCATCTGCGCATTGTTATTCGTGCGTTGTGAGCCTATTGTATGTTGCTCCTGGATGTATTTAAAAAAAAAAATGTACCATTTTTTTTCCCGGGGGGTGTGGTAATCTGTTGCATACATATTTTTGAATGCACAGATTACAAATGTACGATATGTCTATTTAATATGGAAAATATATTGTTGTATTTAATTGGGTACGAAAATGCTTTCTTTTGTAAAGCCAGATAATCCATGTTTGATTTATACGTTTGATTATATGGATAATCTCCCTTGATATTGATCGGGCGTAAGAATACTTATATTTTGGCATTCATCATTTGTCATAGCCAGAAAATAGATTGATCGTTCTTAGAATGTTTATGGCCTGAATTCATATGTATTACATATTATTAGTGCAAGTAGATTCAGTCCTATATTGTATATTTTGTATGGGTAGGCAGGACTATATTCTTTATGCCGCTCTAGCGGAGGTATTGGTTGTCTTGGCGAGTCGTGATGAGTTCCGATATTGCCGCCTACAATGGCTGGTCACGCATTTCCAGGGTTGGTCCTTTCTAGAGTGGAAAATGATTTATGAAGTGATTTCTTCAGTAGGAGATTGTGTTTCTACAAGATTATAGTGTTAGAGACTCTCCTCATGTACTGTATTATGTACTATTCGGACTCAAGGTAAATCCACTCCCTTTTTGACGATCTCCTTATGGTTAGACCTAGATGAAGCAACGTATTTTCGTGCATCGTTGGTCGTTTAACTAGATATTGTTGTAGATGACAGGTTCCATCAGCGCTTATGTCTTCATGAAGTAACCTTCTGACAAAGGGACTGTATGGTAACTCTGGAAAGTTATACTTATTCAAGTTTTGAATCAACTTTGGCTGATGATTATTCTTCTGCTGGGCGAGTGAGCGAAAGCTCAGGGAAGGAGGCCATTTTTTTTATTCCTGTCATCATTATAGATCACTGTCCAGAGAACGGGTCGTGTATCTTACTATTCGGACAGTGGCATGGAGATCTCATTTATATGAAAACCCCTTATCGTGGTTTCACAGTATGATATAAACATTGAACATAAGCAACCTAAGAACTTACCAAGGGAAAGAAGGTTCGTCCATCGAACTCTTCAGTTGTTTACCGATCCGCCTTTACTGACGCGTTCAGTCAGATAGGGGATGCGGCCATAATGTATAACAACATTGAATGCTGTTTTGTACCACCCATTATATTTGAATGTTCCACGACATGGGATCTACTACTCATGCCTGAAGATTGATGTGTCAACATGTACTTATGATCTATTCGTTCTGTCCCAGTATGTGCGTCTGAATAAACTGTATGAAAAGATTCCAGCAGTCTGCATTGGTGCCTTATAGACATGAGTGAATGAGTGCTTTAGATTGGTCAAGATACGAACAGTCCATCATTCGCGTTTATAACACTCTACACTCTCACTCCATATTTACACCATCCTGCGTCGGTTGAATTGACCAGTTAAGCGCCTGCTCCTCCTGGAGCCTCAGAGGGAAACTACTTCTTACAGCTGCCTTTGCCTTCCCTAACTTAGGACTAGAGTGAGTTACCCATTTACAGTACCGCTGGGTAGACTGGAGCATGCCTGGTATCAATTAACACAGCAGTGACATTTTACAGTACAGTCGTGGGTTTTTCCACTTTTTACAGTCATACTATCGTTAGTGTTTTTCCAAGAGATACCTATGACAACTATTGGGTAAGCAAGTATGTTTGTGGCCACAGAATGACAGGTTGAAAGAACAGAGAGAGAGAGAAAAATATTTTCACATGTTACCATCAGTATATTAATAACTTCTTTATTTTATCTCACTAACCTGAGTATTTACGGGATAGCTTAACTAGGAAATTGTTATTTTTCTATACTGACTATCCGAGACCCTAATGCGAACCTTTGACCTTTTGGGGTTATTAACTTCTTTGGGATCGTTTCTTCACAAGAGGGGAGGGCATTTTTATGGGGTTATTTTCCCATGTCTGTAATATAAATTATTGAAATATTTGTTCGATGTTGTGAAGTTTTCTAATTGATAATAAACTTAAACAAAAACTTAATTTAATTGTGTTGGACAATCCCCTACCCATATCTGTTATCCATAGTTTGTTTTCACGTTTGTGCGTATTTGTCACATAATTGTGTGTATGTGGGTGTAGTATAACTTGTGTTTGATATAAGGTGAAAAAGTTCGTCTGATTAAATATATAGTCGTATAGATAGGCTGGATTAGAGAAACTACTCACTCCAGAGACTGATCTTCCTCTTACACTATCACCCCCTCGTGGAAAAAAAAATATTTCTTACACCTTTATTCTCACATTGTTACCACTATCACCTCTGCTCAGACAGGACCATAAATATCTCATACCTATCTTGTAAACATTACGACAGACATCGTGGCGTGGAAAGAGGTCAACAAAAGAATTGATAAATGTGGAGAGGCATGATCTCCTACGCCACTAGGCATGGTACTTGAAGAAGAAGAAAAAGAAGACGATTATTTTTAAGAGAATATTTAAAGTAGAAGATAAATGGGTGGAAATCTAAAACCTTAGAGTACCTCACAACAGCAACAGCAGAGGAGTTTTTAAAAAAAACGGACCAAGGTTTATGTCAAAGAGTTTGTGGACATTTCAAAACATGCTGACTTTATGTACGAACACACTTGGATGTCACGGAATTACCTCCTCTGCTTTGCAGTAGTTGTCCAAAAGTGACCAAAGCTCAAGAGTATCTAATATGGGCCTTCAAATGTTTCTACCTTCGCACAAGATTACTCTTGGCAGAGTTGTAGATAGAAGGATAATGATGCTTCTATCTCAAGGTAGTCTTCATAAGATATTTCCGAAGTCCAGAACAATGCTGCATTGGCAGGGCAATTGTTAACTTATATCGGTCCGCCGCCTTTTATGAAGAATTAAGCAATTATTAATTTAAGCTCGTTCAAGCCCCCAACATGATTTATTCAGTGGAATTCTTCATGTAATTATTTAGTAGCTATGATTGAGTGTATTTAGTAAATTGACTGAGACCAACATGCAGTACATTCAAAATGACTAAATCGACGTTAAATTTGTATATTTACAAATAACAGATTTAATAGTCATTTAGGTTTAACAAGGTTTGAAAGAAATGAATAATTATTTATAAAAAAAAATTATCATCACTGTTGTGATGGGATAGAAATGCGTAAAGGAGGTCACTTGGCTGCGTTTATGTGTTACTTAGCTGTCAGTGACGGTTATGCTCCTTCTGGTTTGGTTCTTGGTAGACTGATCACACTCGTTGTTGGTCAAGGTTGTAGGGCGCAGCACGTTCCAAGAAATATCAGGGAGTGTCTACGAAGTTGGTCCCTCGTCTTTAAGCTCAGGCCACTTTTCCCTTCTTGTTCCAAAGATAGTATCCTCAACTGGCACCACAAACAACTATGGTAAAAGAATAGATGGAAAACGCTCTCCTGAGTATTGCGTTTTCTGACACCTAGTTATGGGTCCCTTTCTTCTATTCCACCATCCCATCTACCTCAGAATGTTCCCTTGATGAGAATTAAACTTAATCCCTCGAGTGGAAACTTTCTTTACATTTAAATTGAATAGCTTTATATTTACTTGACATTCAAATGAAAAGCTAATAGTATAGATAGAATATGTTTACACTAACAATTACATTGATTGGAAAGCTTTCAAACTTTCATTAATTTTAAAGTGCATAAGTTTAAATAGACATTTACACTGGTTTGATAATGAAATATTATAATTAGGATGTACATAATTTCTTTCATTTTTCCCTCCCTGCTCCAAATGGAACCTGGTACTACCTATGCTTTTTTGTCCTATTTAAGAAACTAGTAACAAAGCAGTCACCAGCCCTTGTAGTGGTGGTTCATGAAATCATCATTCTATACGCTGAGTCTGCCAGCCTCAAATGACTTGGACATCCACTAGCGATTTTCCCATATTAATATTCACAAGGCAATAAATACATATTAGTTCACATGTTAGTAATGAAAAATATAGAATGCAAAATGCACAGCTTACGCCAATCTTGACTCATAGACTGTTCGCTCAGAGAAGTAGGTTTAAGGCACTGGCAGTTGCTTTTTTTCACGTGTCTGGGGTGTCGTTATGATAGCACTAAACTCCCACTATGATCCGTGTTTCAGTTTCCTCAGATGGCGGTCTTCCTTAATAAAATTGTTTTCCTGGGCTCTTCAAGTCCTTCAAAATGTTCCAAAACGTCCGGTCTGATAAAGAGAATTCTGAGTTCTAACTTCTGGCAGTCTGGTTTCGTCTTGGCAAGCGATCCTCACAGTGAATCTTAAAAGTGTCTTAAAACTGCGAAAGAGTCAGGTTATATGGCCCGTCTTCCCCCGCATTTGTTTATTTACGATGCTAAGAAAGCTCCAATAGTTTCAAACATGCGTGTTTATTGGGGTATTGTTCAAAATTATTTCTGCCCAAAATAATGTGCGTGATTTAAAAGGTCACCTCTCCCATATATGGAAAGAAAACAACCGATGCCTTGTATGCAAACTCACAAACACATATGTAAACTCATTCGACAACACATGTCAGATGTAACATCTTACTTTCCTGCTTTGCCACAAGGTGTGCAGGAAACGATGATGTCATGCATGTCTGTCCAAAATGTGTCGCACAGTCGAGTAATATCGTTATCTGTCACTTGAGCCCACAAAATCCGTCTCACTACCATCTTGGCAAAGAACGCACGCTGGGCGATTTTAATGTTACTCCGTAGACTGATGTCGGGCACACCCGAGATTAACCAACATAGTTGTCGATTAATATTATCTTATCAGTTCCTTCCCCAGCAGGGATGGTCATGTAAACAGACAAGACGAATTATCGCTGAGAGGAGTGTAAGAATGTTTAAAATCCAAAATATCTGCTACATAGCAGAGAAATAAAGAGGTGTCAACCATTTAAAAGCATGTAATTAGTCAGTACAACAAGTGTCACTGATTACTGCCGTAGTAAAGCAGAGATCGACCCAATAATAATTGTGTAACAATGGACACCATTTTGGATGACAAACAACTTTATAACTGCCAGTAAATTATTTTAGTGTTTGTCATTGTTATGGTGTATTTCATTTACACACACCGTTACATATTAAAGTCAGATGTTGTAAGCAAAAAAGATAAGGGTCTTCTGAATCACGCTGTAAGTGCTCAGAATATCCTTAATACTCTAATACCTGAATAATAAATTTAATATCATAAAGTTATTACTTATTTATTTAAAATTATTCCACTTCAAGAAGGGTGGTATTATGAAACACCTGTCATCCACATATGGGCCAAAGCTCATATCTGAATTCTGCATTTACTGCGAATTTTCATTTAGTGATGATAATGACAGTTTTCGCTTTGTATCATGTAGCTTTTATGACATTTAAGCCAAGCTAACAAAGTATTGGAGAGACATTTACGTCAGTACTGAATAATAAAGCCATCATCACCATTTACCTTTTCGCTTCTTATGGAGCATGGAGCCATTACTGAAGCTGGTCCCTTGAATGAAACCTACACCAAGCATGCACGTGCTCTTGCAGAGGTGGTTTCTCTTGCAATTTGTTACGATGAGGTTCCCAGCTTCGTGCAAAACATCAAATTGCGAAATCATACAAATGTACATAATTCAACTTGGGAAAGATACAACATGAAGATCAACACATCAATAACAGAAACTATGAAGATCAGAGACCACTAGACCACTTAACTTACATGTCAACAATATCGGGCTTAAACAACTTCCAGAGTTCAAGAACATAGGAAGCGTTTTTTTTCTTCAGAATATGGAAGACTGTCTTCATTTCTTCATTTTACGCATATAAACCTGCCCCATAGCTGCACCTTAGATTTTTTGACCTCTGTTCATACTGCAAAAGTGTTATTTCACGGTTAATTGACCATCCTTAAGGATTAATTGTAATCGCTTAAGTTGTTCAACCAGATAGACTTCCTACGGTTTAAAAAAAATGCATTCGTCTAGGAGCATTGTTCACTACAAACGCGTTCAGACACTTGGGCGGATAGTACAAAAGAAAGACCAGATGTTGTCTGGAAAAAAATGTCTGGATGCAACGATATGTCGCGACTTATCCTTCTGGGGACTAGGAAAGTACAGATGATAATTGCTTAATCACTTCCGTCCAGACATTGTCTCTGTAATTATTACAGAGAAAACCCGTCTGTGTAGACAAATTAGAGAGGACGCTATCTGCAGGCGAGGGTACAAATCGCAAACGAAAGGTTATCTAAGAGTGGCGGAATAAGTCGAGCCAAATATGGGAGATGAGGTCATGTGTTTACATTTTAAAATGATATTTTAAAAAACGCGGGGGAAAGTAAATAACTGACAACTCTGACCCACTACATTCTGCTCATGGATTGGATCACATTAGAGTCAGAAATAAACATTTATTCTGATTGGAAGTTTTGTCGGAAACGTCAGGTGGAAACGTGGGCAGGAAAACTGCAATATAACCTAGCAAATTCGGAGGCTAAAATACACTGCATTCCAGAATCTTCAAAGAGACAGCTCGGATTTAAGCTAGGAAAGAATAGAGTTAGGACTCTTACCTTGTAGGACCGGACAAAACACGTAGCGGAACTCCTTCTGAACACTACAGCAAGGAAAACCTACCCTTTAATATGGAAACCGGACTCCTACAGGACGTACTCACGAGGTCACAGAGGGATTCTAACTAGAAATAATACCCCTGACGCGTGTTTGAGGCATCTTTATCAAGTTATCAAGACCATTCTACTGATCACGAAGTCTAGAGGTCCCAAATATTGGGTTTGCGGTACAATTCGAAGAGACCATTTGAAGTTTTATTCTACGATACCAGTTGTACTACTATTCCGTAGTTCAAAGCTTGTAATCGACACTGGAAACCTATGTTCCACTGGTGGTAAAGGTACCTGCCTTGAACAAAAGAGGTTACCTCTTGAACTGATCGGGAGACGCGCCCTTGCCACAGAGACGAATTGACGGAAACAGCAGCATCAACACTTCAGCGTTTTGGCAGCTAAGTGATATTTCTAGGAGGCCAAATACAGAACTTTGTTTTTCTTTTCAACATTGAGCTTCCTAAAGCCGACATCTTTTCGATGAAGACACCTACATTTTTTTAATCACCAGCTCCTATTTATTTACATTTGTTCAAAAGTAATTTATCATTAAATTTATTACATGTTGTTTTACAAATTCATAGTTGATTTAGTTATTACAGAGAGAAGTGCACACGTATGAATCAGTATTTTTAATACATAGCTATATAGAGCCAATAAGAAGAATTTTACTGTTAATTCAGTTCGGAGCATGTACGAGCGAAATTTAAATATATAATATTTCTTCACAAAAGGCGGCGGTAACATAAAAGTTAACATTGCTAAGACACATTCAACATTGTTCTTGGCTTCTGAAATATCTTGTGAACACTCCCTCAAGGTAGAAGCATCATCATCCTTCTATCTGCATCTCTACCAAGAGTAATCTTGTGCGAAGGTAGATAACTTTGAAGACCCACATTAGATACTCTAGGTTGTGATCATTGTTGGGCCATCACTGCAGAGCAAATGGGAGCCACCCGTGACAATGATCAACGAATATGAGAGGCAAATTATAGCCTGTGAAAAAAGATTCTTAAGAAAAGCCAGTAATGTTGCCTGGAGAGACATCAGAAAAATTGTAGGAACAATACACTGCATTAAGTATACAGAGAGACAAAAAAATCAAGTGGTTTGGCCATCTCATGAGAATGAATCCCTATAAATTATAACAACACGCATACAATAATTAAAGATCTGGTTTCCGGGAATAGGGAATACCACGAAGCAGATTTAGGCAACATAAATCATCTATAGCACAGGTACAGGATTTGTGCAACAGATCTCTGCACCTGTGGCACCAGTTCCATGACAGCCGAACATCTCCTATAGTCCTACCCAACATTTAGCAATAAACGGAGTAGCATATTGTCGTCTTAGTACGGTACTACTTTTTTCTATCTCCATTTTATGGCAAAAAATTAACCTGAGGTCATAAAGTGACGTCATTTAAGCTACTCTATCATATTACAAAATATCTTACAGTTATCCCTTATATGAGAACATATTTTTCAAGAAAAATAATTTTGATTTCGACGTTTGTTGGATTTTAATTATTCTAAGTCCAATCACATCTATACTGCTTTTTTTTCCACCTCCTGATCTGCCAATCAAACTAGTCGTAGTCATCACGTGATGTTGTGAATCACTATGGAGACGCGAAGAAACAAATCCGCTGCCGCCGCTGTTTTTTAATGCAAGGGGGGCAACTGAAGTGATGGTTGCATGCTCCATAAGAGGAGAAGTGACATGAGAGGAGGCTGCACAGCCATAAGGGTCAGAGTGTACGAAGTATTTTTCTTGAACACCCTTGGTATCTCACAGATCCTACTCAACTACTTCTATACGAAGTTAAGATGTCCTGATACAGGCATTACAAAGCCATTTGTGAGAGGAAAAAATTGCAAACAAAATTGGTGAGCTCACCTCCGAGAAGGGCAGAAACACGACAACTCTTTTTCTAGAATGCCATCACATTACTGTAGAGCTACCTCAAAAAGATTACCGTGAGAAACGGCTTAAGCTCAGCAAGATGTATGTGTTTTATGTTACCCTGTGTGAGGAAAAAGGTAACAAGCATGTCAAAGAACATAAACATAATGAAATATTAAATACAGAATTCAACGTTAGTTTTCTATCCTCCAAGAAAGACAGGTGTGACAGGTGTGAACTTGCAAAGGTAGAAGTATGTCTGAAGATAAAGAATACTTAGAAATACACTGGAAAAATGTTGAAAAAAGCTGAAGGTGAAAGAGAAAAGGACAGAAAGAACAAAAGCAAGCCAGTGCTTTGTTTTGACTTAGAAAATGTGTTAACACTCCCGAAATGTGGTGTTTTCATCTTTCTTCACAAACACAAGCTGTGACATTCAACCTGACTGCCACTATGTCATTGATAAGGAAATCTTACTTTGTTTTGTGGCATGAAGTATGAAATGGGAGATCTGGAAACAATATGAGAACGTTATCAGAGATCATCATGAACTCACAGAGATGACTCTTTGGTTAGATGCTTGAGTACCACAAAATATGAATTCTATAATGACTCTAGCTCTGGCATTATTTCTCTAAAAACGTCCTCAGATTAAACTTCTGATTCAGAAATGCGGAGAACCAGCTCATAGTTCCATCCAACACGTAGACAGCGTCCATTATGTGATTCAACGACACGTCAGACACTATGAAATATATTGTACTCTTGGTTTGATGAAAAGACTACAGGGAAATACATTTTTTGACTACCAAGAATGTGTGCACACACACACACACACACACAAACCACAAACAAACAAACAACAAAATTACTCTTTTCGAACTGTCCGCTTACATGTGTAATATAATACATTAAAATACGAAACTACACATGTACGATTATTAGGAAATAAAGTTGAATGGCGGCAAGCTGATCAAGCGTTACTGTGTGCATTGTGAAATTTATGTGTGCGTGTGAAGAGGAAGTAGTAAAGCTTATATACATACATAATAACATTACATGGTGGCAGCGGCCGATACCGGACCGATGCAAAAAGCTACACGATAACACGTTAATACAGTTTGTTCGACTAACTTTCAACGTTGAGGTCAAACCATGGCAGCCAAACACTACCGTAGCGCACCCCAAATGCGATTTGCCGGCCGAGATGATAAAAGTGAAGCTTTCCTATTATGGCGCCAACGCATAGATCTCTATTCCAAGACCACTGGCCTGGAAGGTCAAGCCTTAACTCCATATATTTTAGAAGCACTGGACGATGAAGGTTTGAAAATTTACAATAGTTTTGCTACCGCCATGCCCGTTGAGTCAGCAACCGACCCCGTAGCCATATTAGGCGAATTTGAAAAACGTCTGATCATAAAGCACACAAACTTTAGAGTGGCAAGATTAGAACTTCACCACCTGTGACAGAGACCTGATGAAAGTCTAGATATTTCTTCACACGCATTAAGGAGAAATTAAGTTTATGTAAATTTAGCGAAGAAGAAGAAAAAGAGCGAATTATTGAACAGATACTGCTTAGCACACCAATGCCAGAGTTCCAGAAATGGCTACTGAGCCAGAGTGATACACTAACTTTACAACAACTTCTGGATGAAGGCAGGAAACATGAGGCACAAAAACTAAATGTTAAACAACTTCAGCAAGGTAAATTAGCAGCCCAGGTGGATGCAGTAAAAAGCTATAAACCTAAACACAACAAAGCAACTGGTACTAAGCAACAAGAAAAACACAATACAGGCAGAGGTACTATGTGTAAATGTTGTGGCCTAAACCACATACAAAACCACTGCCCAGCTAAAGACGCTACATGTCATTACTGCAGAAAGAGGGGCCACTTGAGAAAATTTTGTTTCAAGAGGAAACGAGTGTCGTAAATTTTATCTGAGAGGGTGCTGATGGATATTGGTCCCTTTAGAGTGTAGAGGAATATTGAAGGCTCTGTGAGAATAAGGATTTAGGAGAATGAGGTAGTAGATTCACAAGCGCTGGGAAGAGCAAGGACAGTCTCTTATTACGACAATATCTGTTTCTCACAAACTATTCCTATCTCTCTTCTGAACAAACAATTGTTTGTCAGTTCCAGTCGCTCAGGCGCACTCACCGATTTGGTGATTCGGTCGCACAACGTACATGAATACAGCCTACACAGATGGAAATATTTGGAGTTTTGGGCCAGCCGACAACCAACACAAATAAAGATTAATACCTTTATTATCATAAAGCAGTCACAAATAATTATACATTTACAGTCAAAAATCAAAGGTTACAGAATACAAATATGATAAGGGAAGAGGGGGTTTGAGGAGAAATATCCCATCCACCGTTTCCCGTTTGTATTTACTAACAGACAAGACCCGGTCCAAAAGACAAGAAGGGGGGGGGGGGGGGGGGGGGGGGGGGGGTGATCAGAGATAGGCAATTTAACCCACTGGTAAATTTATTACTCTGAGGCAAGGGGTTACAGTAAAAGGGGGGGGGGGTGTAGAGGAAAAGCTAGGGTTCTCAAATGTCTCCCTTTAATCATACAAATTTTACGGGAGGGGGGAATGAACACAGTTACACAATCCCGCTAGGAGAAATCCCGTACAAGGAATATAATGCACCTTAATACTAGGTCGAACTAATTAAAAGGGTAAAGAAAAGATTAAATCTCCTTTCATTAAAAAAAAAACACACTAGGGCTGGCCATCCCACAAACACACACGCAGACTTACCAAAATGGTGAATTCTGTCACTCTAGGAATTATTTACCACAGCAGCTAATACCGTGGAATAATGGACTGGTCCTCTTATTTCTTCCGTGTCAGGCCCCAGATTTAACGAGGTAACAAATAGTCTCAAAAAATCGCCAGACGGTGAAGCGTAAAGGCTACTGTTGGTTTAGATAAAGTTCCTAATTAATGGAACAGGCACTTGGCTAGGTGTGAGGTATGGTGTGGTTCCTAAAATTGGCACAGCTGGTGGAGATAACTTTCTTTTTCCGTAATGTCACAAGTTAAAAAACACTGAGGTAAGTTCTTCTTCGGGGGGGTGTGTAAAATCCACTGAATATACTTGACAGACAGTGTTCAGGTAGACCTATGTTTTTCCTTCACAAATAGGGCAGTGAATAAAATATGTTCTGCTTCCAGTTTTACTTTTAAGGACTATATGAACTAGTATTTGAAAAGTGTTTCTTGGGTGGCTTTATTCTCAGTTAAATTCAGAGGAGCGGGGCCCATTACAGGTCGCCACAAGTTTAGCTTTAAAAAGGTTCATATGTTACTGGAGTTATCGAATTGAGTTGGCAGAACTCTGTATATAATTAATAATTGCTGGGATGCAGGTTGAATGATCGTTCTGAATGAAAGATAATCAAAACAAGAAATGCATTACAAATCATATTATAATCTGACACGCGATAAATTACAGTTAGCCTATTTACTTTATTAGCGTCGTCAATTAACAAATCAGGAAAACTCCCCGTGAGTTAAAATAATTAAAAGCACATCTATCTATGGAGCCGCGGTAGCATAGTGGTTAGTGCACTGGCTTCCTAGCGCAGTGGTCTATGGTTCGATCCCCAGATGAGGCGGAAAAATATTTAGGCCAAAAACGGCTCCTGGGTCGACCCAGCCCCAAATGGGTACCAGAGCTACTCTGGGAAGGTTAAGGCGGCCGGCGTGATGCCGACCACATCACCCCTCGTGTGCCGACGGTCAAGATAATATGGGCCTAACACCATATTCCCAATATGCCTCAATGGGCGTGTAACGGGTTCCTTTACCTTTTTACATCTATCTATACAGAACTAAACTGGATTTACTGGTTATAATTCCTTTTAACGTCTGCAAAATTAATTTACGCGTCAAGTGTATTAGGAAATACTTTTAGCTGTAACATTAGTTTGCACTAGAACTTTGAAAATGGGTTTATTTAATAAGGTTAAATTTACACCACAATCCAATGAAATAAATTGAAATAACTAGACCACTGATCACTCGAAGCTAATGTATAAATTACCGTCTGCGCAGAAAGAATACACTCCAATAGTCAACGAAGGTAGATGAAATCTAGCAGGAATCCGACTATGCTAGTGAAACTAGGATTCTGTCAGAACGAACAATAAAATGCAGTTTTTGGAGTTCTTTATTTATACTTCTCAAATGTAACTTAAATAGGACGTGTTAGGTTTTCACACTTTTCTTGAAGTAGAGCAAATCCGAGGTACCTCGCCGTTGTGTTAACCGCTGCGATTCCTCCGTTTCCCCCGGTCTACCGATTTTCTTCGTCTCAGGCTGCTGGCAGGAGAGTGCGAAAAATTTCTCGAGAAGCCAAATACGTTAGCTGGGAGTTCCCTGATTTCTTTAGATCGTATACCGCCCCACGTTGAATTCTGAAGATCAGCCTGGCTTTGATGGTACCGCTGTTCTGAGAAGCTTTGGCAACTCCTACCAGGCGGGGTGACAGCCAGGTAAGAAATTGAACTGCTGTTAATTGCTCTAGAAACAGGAGTGAGTCTCTGGCCACGTCCTCTTTTGGGCCGGCGTTAAGGAAAAGATTGCTATAAATCGTTCTTAGAGATGGTTGAGGGCGTGATTTAACCTCCCATCAAAGGCCATGCGATCTCAAAAGTTCACAGAAGGTAGCAGGCTACATATTAATGATCCAGCGTGTAAAGTTCTCGTGGAAATGCTGCATGCAGGTTAAAGTTACAACAGATGATCAGGGGTTCTAAAGTTATGAGAGGCCAATATTCTGTTGTCATCCATCGAGTCAGGGAAATTCATCTGTCATACTTAGACGTACGTCACAACGAGACAAAGCTTATCACAAACTTAACAGCAGAGAGTCATCAAAACAAAGCTTATCACAAACTTAACAGCAGAGAGTCATCAAAACAAACACATTCTATGATGACTGAAGACTTTGACTCCAGTGAAGAAATTGATCCTTCCACTTTCAGTAACGAACCAGAGAGAACACAGGCTTTCTGCAAGATACAATTCAGAATACCAGGTATTAAAATGCACCACGAAAGATTTCTTCGTTTCAAGATAGACACAGGTGCCCAAGGAAACACTTTACCTTTAAGAATGTTCAGACAGATCATGCCTGACAAGGTGGATGAGCAAGGATTTCCCACAAGAGATGTGAAAAGTAGGAGTGGCAAAACAAAGCTAAGAGCTTACAATGGAACAAATATAGACTGTTTTGGAGCAATAACACTTGAATGTTCATACAGAGAGTCTGAATGGACATCGTAAACATTTTACTTGGTAGATGTTGAAGGACCTGCAATTTTGGGTTTACCAATGTGCGAAAAGCTGAGTGTGGTAACCATTAACAACATTAAAGCTGACAAAAAAGAACATCTTACTCCACACATCACTGGAGTAGATGACCTTAAACAGCGATTCCCAGAACAGTTTGACAGAATAGGCAAACTTCCAGGAAAGGCAAGATTTTTTTTAAAAGACAACGCTGAACCAAAGATAGACCCACCTAGAAAGTATCCTATACATGTTAAACAGAAACTTGCCACAGAACTAGAAAAGATGGTTGTCGTGATTTAGTCTGTCTAACAACACGGCTTTCTGTATACTTAGGAGTAAATCTGACCATACCGCACGCCATATGTTGAGAACTCTCTGATACACTAGCCAATGAAAACGCGTCCTTCTTGGTGTGTGTTGTAAAACGTACTAGGCTTGAACATAGAAGCCCATTTTGTGTAACCAATGGTACAAGGCCATTTAATTTTGGAAAGAATAAAGAAGTATCACCGAAAAGGATTATATAATTCAACAACGGGAATGTTACGCTAGAGGTAGGTGTAAAAACTTTCTCGAATAGTATTTTAGTAAGATAGAAATATCGAGGGAAAGGGCTTCGTTACATCAGGTTAGTCCCAATTTAGCTAGTTAAAGCATGCATATATTAAAATGCTTTTTGCAAACTAATCAATTAGTAGATAGATCAATACAGAATAATTCATAGAATAATTCAAGCTTTAGATGACCAAAATCGGCCCAGAATTAAGAAAGATAATGAATATAAAAAAGTTTGCTAATTGAACAGAGAGCAAAATTATGCCTCATTTTGATATTTTTAACACCCTTTTTGCCCCATGCCATCCGATACGGCGGATGTGCTAGTATATAAGACCTTGCCCTTGGCTAAATTGAGGCTCAAAATTTAAAAAACACAGCTGAACAGAAGAAAGCGGAAAAAGTGTAAACGTCTTGTACTTTGCCAACCGCATCTGCCTAGCAGACCTAGATGCCCATTAACAGCCTGTTACAGTTTGTGTATACTGCCTGAGGGTAAGAAGAATATATATATGTATATAATTATGTAATTTTCCTGTGATTAATCCACTTGTGCGTTAGGAAGTGTGTAGCATGTGTAAACTCTTGGAGACGAAAGCCAGCCTTGTAAAATGTGTAGAATAATTGAGAGTGATGGCCAAAGTACGTCTGTAAGTTTGACAAAGTGTTTGAAGGAGTATTTCTTAAAGGAACGACACACTTACCAAGAACATAAGGAAGGATGACAGGAATTGTTTTAAGGTATTGATCAAGGTATTACTTAGTGCTTTATACTAGACCAAATCATTGTATGAAGGCGGATCATGGACAACTGGATCTAACTTAGGATTTATAAGGAAAGTGTAGTCACAGTGAACTGGCTGTGAGTGGTATTGAGGTAAATTGTTCTGGGCATATGTTAGCACAATGTCTGACACTGTTTGTTATGTCCATTTTATGTGAGGACAGAATAGTGCTGGACCATACAGGGGTTGTGATTATTTGTATTCCAGGTTTTATCCTGCAAACTACCAGAAGTATATGAATCATCTATCTCTGTTGGACTCTGAGGTGCAAGTGCTCTTAAAGTCAATGGAGCCAGATACACAGCATCCACTGCCTGGCAATTCACAGACGTGTTAGTCCATGGCGGGAGTGTGATTGATCTCCACACAGAAGATAAGTGGCAAAACAAAGCCACTGGTCAGCCTATTCAGACTCTACCTTTAATATATATATAATAAAAATATAAAAATACAGTGTATGGTGAATCCTTGTGGACATAAATTTGATAATTACTACTTCACAGTCCAGTAGGAGTGACAAAACATATATCTGTAATAGATAATGGTTAATCAAAAGGTGAAATTCATCATATTGATCCATTTTGATAATTGATATTCCATGCTTATTTATTTCATTATGTAAATACATTTGACTCATTATAAGTTACCTAACCGAAAAGATAAACGGTATAGGTTAAATAAATTGTAAATATGTACCATCAGACTTGCTGAAATTATTTACATTGAGTTCCAAGTTTTGTTGATACATAATATACCTATATAGATAGACCACAATTAGTACCCCTAGCATAATTAGCCATAATAGAAAATAATAATAACACATAATATCAGGTAAGAATCGTGAAAGGGAGCAAACAGACTTTCAGGACATCCACTCTCATCACACCTGGAGGTTTACACAGCTGGATTCTACCTTTGATGTCAATACATCCTTATTCTTTTCAGAAAAGGAGGTATTTCTTGTAAGACCAGTCTCTTATCTGGCACTATCCTGGTATCATCTGATACATCTTTTGGTCCAGGATAACTTTAGATTTCAATAACATCAACACCCTTTCGTGACAATGGTGCAGAATGACATTATTAGAAAGGTTGAAGAGCATTCTGATTGGTGTAGTAGTGTCATAACTGTTTTGAAACAGGGTGGTTCTCTTCGGATTTGCCTTGACCGAAAACATTTAAACAACAGTCTAAAGCGCTGTCCACACAAAATGCATACAGTGGAAGAGATAACTCACAGATTCCACAATGCCAGATATTTTTTCTAAACTAGATGCTGTACACGGATACTGGAGTGTTGAGATAGCAGAGGAAAGTCAACTCCTTACAACTTTTCGAACACCACTCGGCAGATATTGTTTCAAGAGACTCCCATTTGGTTTGAATGTGTCACAAGACATCTTTCAACAGAAGATTGACAACATTGTTGAGCAATGTCCTGGCACAGTGGCTATAGCGGACGACATTGTAGTCTGTGGCAGGTCAGAACATGAACATGACCGTAACTTGATTAACTTGATGCATGTAGCACATGCCCATGGGCTAACATTCAACAGCAAAAAGTGTACAATTAAGGCAACCGAGATACAATTTTCTGGATTGCTGTACACCCAGAATGGTGTAAAACCAGACCCTAAATAGGTTGAAGATATTCATGACATGCCAACACCAGCTACAAAGAAGGAACTGCAACAGTTCTTAGGTGCTGTCAACTTCCTGGCACAATTCATACCAAATTTGTCAGCTGCTGCAGAACCTTTGCGATCTGTACTACAGAATGAAACTCCGTATGAATGGTCAGAAGAATATCAACACATATTCAACCATTTGAAGACCCTCATATAATCTGATGCATGCTTGAAATACTATGATTTATGCAAGCACCTACTTTTCTCATGGTTGATTCAAGTCTAAAAGGCCTAGGAGCAGCACTTTTACAACCAGACAAAAATCCTGAACGACACTATGCCAAAGAACTTCGTCCTGTAGCTTACGCAAGCAAATCATTAAGTTCTGGCGAAACTTGCAAACATTGAAAGAGAAATGCTAGCCGTACGTTTTGGAATCAAACGCTTCCACACATTTCTTTTCAACCGCCCATTTACAATTCTCTCAGATCACAAGCCACTTGAGATGATTCATAAAATCCAATAGCTTCAGCACCACCACGACTACAAGCTCTGTTAATGGAAACACAAGGTTATGATTTTAATATTCAGTATATCCTAGGAGAGGATATAGGTCTTGCAGATGCTCTCAGCAGACTACCAAACCCCAACAAGATAACAGATCTTACCCCAAACATTAAAGTTGATTTTGTCAAGTTTAGCGATAATCGTCTTGAACACATCAGAGAAGACAGAATGAGAGATCCAATTCTTAGCTCTCTCAAAGAACTGATATACCATGGATGGCCAAGCTCTATCAGGGAAGTTCCAACACACATCCGTCTATACTACTCTATGAGGGACGAGTTAAGCATCGAAGATGGTCTGATCCTTAAAGGGGATCGCATTATTACACCAGAAACACAACGTGATATCATTCTTAAACAGCTCCATAATAGTCACCTTGGTATTGTGAAGACACAACTGAGAGCAAAAAAATATGTTTATTGGCCACAGATAAACAGGGACATAGAAATACTATGTAAAAACTGTTTAGTTTGCCAAGAACATGCCAATAGGCAGCGCAGAGAACCTCTCATACCATCAGACATACCATTGTGCCCTTGGAGCATTATAGGGACTGATATTTTCTCCATCGACAAGAATGACTATCTTATTATTGCTGATTATTACAGCAAATTTCCCATCATTGAGAAACTTCCACAACCCTCACCATCAGCTGTTATTGCAGACATTACAAAGAAGTATTGCAGCATATTCGGCATCCCAGATGAAATTAGATCTGACAACGGTCCACATTTCTCAGGTCAAGCATACAGAAATTTTACTAAGGACTGGAAGATCAAACACACAACATCATCGCCTAGATACCCTAAATCTAATGGTTTCATTGAGAGACAAATACAAACTATCAAGTCAGTCATGAAGAAAATAAGGGTATACACCTAGCACTCTTGAGATGGAGAACAACACCCTTGATTGACATTCCAGCAGAACTCATGTTTGATAGAAGAATTAAAGACCTTCTACCATCTAAGGTCCACTTCCGTCCACAACACAAAGACAGCACATATGATCGACTTCAGCATCGTCAGCAAGTTCAGAAATCCAATTATGACAAATATGCTAAAGACTTACCACCATTATATCCTGGTCAGCATGTGACTACCTACGACCACAACAATGGCACATGGTCAAAAGCAACAGTCATTTCCAGAAACCTTGAACCCAGGAGCTATACCTTAAAACCAGACAGCAGCAACCACCTCCTGAGGCGAAACAGAGTGGACATAAGAGAAATCCCACAGAATACAACAGAGAAGAAAATTCCCATGCTTTCAACAGGCAATGCAGTAACTCAGACCTTGGTAACCCACAAAACCAACAACCACCAAGGACGAAATCACAACCAACTTTAGCTAAACCAGGAACTTCAGCAGAACCACCAACCCTTTACACCACTCGTTCTGGCCGTACAGTGAAACCTCCCAGCCGATACAGACAGTGACATATATGTTGACACTGAACATTACACATACATAACCTTTCTCACATGAAACATTTTGTGTAATAGCTTTTCCCAAACGTATTAATACAAGTTGATTCTTGTTCTCGAGTGAACATTCTATATATATTTTGGCATTATTAGTTTTGCTGCAAGTTATCCTAAATATGTGTATTCCTTTTCAATGGAAATGTTTGCACACATTTTTTTTTTTCAAAAAAGGGGGGAATGTAATAATACATTAAAATACGAAACTACACATGTACGATTATTAAGAAATAAAGTTGAATGGCGGCAAGCTGATCAAGCGTTACTGTATGCATTGTGAAACTTATGTGTGCGTGTGAAGAGGACGTAGTAAAGCTTATATACATACATAATAACATTACATGCATAAAATAGTTACAGGTTTCTGACATCAGCAAACAATTTTTCGTGAAGAGAAATAAGTTGTTACCATATTACTGATTTATTCCATTTCCACTGAAGCGCGTCTTGAGAAAAACGCATCCAAAGTTTTTGGGGTATCAGTTGAACATGAAGGAGTTATCACATTAAAATGAAAGGAAGAAGGATAGACAACAAATACGGGCTTACAGGAGCCAGCGTGACACACTTGGCTCAAACTTCAGCTCCTGGCACCTATGGGTTTGCCCGGAGTGCAATGACGTCGATTCTGATTAACATTAACATTCAGCTACTGACTACACTTCACGGTATTAGTTGACCGAAAAAGTAAAAATAAGAAGTCTTCGGGGCTGATGCGCGGTTCGCAAATTTATGTTTTAGTACAGGTCGTAGTATTGTTTAAAAGGGAAATAACATTATGCTACTATTCGATGTAGTACGGTACGCCATATATTAATTATGCGACTATATGGGCTTCTTTATTAACTCGAGGCAGCTGTAACAGATCTGCAGAAGTTAGCAGTAAAGATCCAACTAACACTGAATTCCGCAAACAATATTGATATCGCGTGAAGTTAAAAAAACCAACAGTTTCTGTTCAAAAGTTATGCTTGGAAGATGAGTGAAAAGGAAAATAAACCTTTGAACAACATGGATGATCTTTTAAACCGGCTTGGAATTTTTAGACGGTTTCATTTTACGGAATTTTTGGGGCTAGAGTTGATGTTCTCAGCTTTGGCTTTCAGTATGATACAGATGGTATATGCTGGCAAAACCCCAGACTGGCATTGTAGCTTTCGTGCACATCAGAATGTTTTCCGCAACGTGTCAATAGAAGATCAAGAGAAAGCCAGTCACTATGTTACGGATTTAATGACACTGATCGATGCTGCCCCTAATAATCAGACATTTAAAGTGTGCTCTGTCAATGGAACAAAATGTGATGCGTTTACATTCACCAACTTATCTCGGACAGTACTAAGTGAATGGAGTCTGGTCTGTGACAAGGCGTGGATAAAAAAATTAATGATATCTATTCAGATGGCTGGAGCCTTGCTCGGTACATTATTATCTGGTCATCTTGGAGACTATTTTGGGAGAAGGAATATACTTTATGCATTTCTTCTGATGTGCTCAGTTGTAAACTTCATAACTGGATTCAGTGTTTCCTGGGAAATGTTTACTGCCTGCAGATTATTTGTAGGTATTTCTTTTGGTATCGCCGCAGTAACGGCGTATCCGCACCATATAGAAATGTCACCCCAGAGATGGCGTTCAATTCTTGCAGGGTTTCCTGCATTTGCCACCGGTCTTACTCTCTTTGCAGGATTAGCATTTGTTCTTGAGGACTGGTCTAAGCTTCATTTTACTGCTGCCGCGATAATTGCACCGTTTTTGCTTGGTTAGTTTTTCTTTCCGGAGAGTCCCAGGTGGTTGGCAGCTCACAACAAGTTACATGAGGCTGAGAAGGCAGTGGAAAAAATTGCTCGAGTTAATCGGAAACCAGTACCTCCTGGAACTGCAGCCCCTTAACTAAAATTGCCAATGAAGAGAAAGAATAGAGGAAAAATGGTCGAATGTACTCTTTTTTCGATTTATTCTCAACATTTCAAATCATTAAAGTAAGTCTAGCAGGAGCGTGCATGTGCTGTGCCATTGGTGCTTTAGATTACGGCATAACATTCGGCATATCAAATCTTCATGGAAACATGTTTTTAAATATGTTTCTCATGGAAGTTCTGCAACTCCCGTTACAATTAACAATGATCTACGCAGTTAATAAATTTGGTAGACGTCTTTCGGCTCTGTTCTGTTTTCTCATTTCCATGCTAGCATCTGCCGGATGCTTGATCGTTCTATTCTGTGCACGTGAGTCTTTCAGAGGCGCGATCATCAGCGGGTTAAGTCTGACTGTCAGAATCACAATGCGGCTTGCTTTTAACGTTGTAGCACTGTTGTGTCTAGAGGTGTTTCCTACCGTTATCAGGAACCTCGGTTACAGTTTTGTTATGGTATCATTCAGAGTGGGCAGCATCATAGCCCCGTTTATTATCAATTTTGAACAAGAGGCTGTAGTTCCCTACGGAATCATGACAGCTCTTCTTGTTCTCTGTAATCTCCTGACGCTCATCATGCCTAAAACAAAAGGTGTGCCTCTTGCGGATAGCACTACCAGGACTGTTAAAATAGTTCCTTAGAATGATTTACATTTGGAGGAGCACAGCGGTGATCATGAAAGCTCCTCTAGTAAAAATGTGAAAGCATACCTGCCGATTGAATTATAATGGACCGTTCAATGCATTAACTCATCAAATCAAATTACTTAGATTTAATTACGGTCAACGGACATTTAAAAACAGAAACCAGTTTAACCATTTGTTGTGTTTTCGTAAGGTGCTGGACAATTATACTACTCGTCAAAAGTCAAGGGCCACTTAGAAAAACCTTGGTAGAAACCATAAAACAAATCTGATATAAACGTAATTGGTATCAGTCAAAACGGCATTTATTGAATACCAAATTGACATGTCACGTAAAGAAATGGAAACACACATTCAAACGCAATGAAGCTGTGAAGTGTGTCACCCACCTTTTCAAAAGTCACACAATAGATATTGGACAAATAGACATTTCAAAATTGGGTATGACCACCGTTTGCAGCAAGGCATTCAAGACAGCGTAGACGCATCGAGTCCACAAGGGTCCGAAGAGTATCCTGAGGAACAGCTTGCCATTCCTGAAGCAGAAATGCAGTCAGCTGTGCAACATCCAATGGCAGGGGGTGATTTGTTGACAATCTTCGACCAAGGACATCCCAGAGGTGCTCAATCGGAGAAAGGTCAGGTGAATGAGCTGGCCACGCCATCCTGATGATCCCATGTTGCTGAATAAACTCATTCAACACACGAGCTCGATGGGGTCGAGCGTTATCATCTTGGAGGATGGCATTACCACCTATGGCCTCCAGAGCAGGCTGAACAATTGGTCTCAAGATTTCGTTCTGGTATCTTGGGCCAGTCAAGTTGCCTTGGATGATGTAGAGTGGGGTCCTGCCGTGTCTGTAGAAGCCTCCCCAAACCATGACAGAACCCCTACCATAACGATCCACCACTCGAATTGTGTCATCAGTAAATCGCTCTCCTGGTCGTCTCCAAACTCGAATCCTGCCATCATTGAATGACACAGTGAAGCGAGATTCATCAGTGAAGAGAACTTGACTCCATTATTGCCTTGTCCATCGGATGTGCTCGCGACACCAAGCAACACGGGCTCTCCGATGAGCAGGAGTAAGAGGGATTCTGGCTGCAGGACGTCGAGCAGCCAGTCCAAATTCATGTAAACGTCTGCGAATGGTGCTTTGACTGACATTAACGTTTACAGTTTGTCTCAGCTGACATCTTAGAGTGGAACAAGTCACTGTTCGATGGCACAGGGCTGACAACAAGAGGTACCGGTCATCATGTCTATTGGTGCATCTAGGGAGACCTGGCCGGTGGCGATCCTCCACACTTCCTGTGGTCTGAAATTTCTCCAAAATTCTTTGGATAGTAGAGTGTGACACCGCAAGCCGTCTAGCAGCCTCACGGACAGATAAACCACTTTCAACCCACGCTATAGCCGTCATTCTTTGTAAGGTGTCAAGACTTCTTCTCGGTAGCATGGTTTTTGCAAGTGATGAAACTACCCTAAGTCTGCTGATTGTAAAACAAATTAAGAGTGAACTCTGTTCACGAAAAGTCGCCATTGCACGTGGAATGTCAATCAGCACGATTACTTCACCTGTTTGGTTGTTCGGAAGTTTGAAAAAAATAGATTAAAAATGTGAATTTATGGTCAGCAAACCAAATTGCACGTGATCACCATGGTTGTTGGTGAGTGGTTTTTATGCTTAACGTGCATAGAGGACTGACTCTGCTTTCCATTCACCTGTTATTAAATCTTAATTAAGCTCTTAATCTCTGATTTACTCATCCCTACATTTATTAGATTTTTATCAGATCTACATTTCTTGGCTTCTTTATCTGCCTTTTCATATCCCTCTATGCCAACATGTGAAGGTATCCAAGTGATTAAGACTGAACATCCTCTGGAATATAAGTATGTAGTAGCCAGAAATATCTCCTCTGCTATATCAGGTCTACTACATTCTCGTAAGTTTCTAAGTGCTTGAATTGTTGAAAGAGAGTCAGTTAAAACTGTTAGTTTCTTGGGAGGGTTATTAGAGAATATTTCTAGTGCTTTTAGTATCGCCACCATCTCTGCAGTGAAAATGGATGTATTTTCCGTGATACTATACTCTTTTCCCATTTTCCATATTGAAATATATATTCCTATGCCAAATTCGCCATCCTCTCCCTTGGATCCATCTGCGTATATAGTAATGCTGTCTTTTGATAGTTGTTGTATACAGGGTGGCCCAAAAAAAGTGAGAACATCTCGTACAATGTAATATAATTACATCAAAATTTGTTTAACTGTATCCATAATAGCTTAAATAGTTTACTGATTTACTTACTTAACTATTTAACTATATGACGTTATTATTACGACAATTTCCGGTCGCCATAACTGGACATTACAGCAGAACGGAGCTCCATCACACACAGCCAGAAATACGATAAACTTTCTTCATCAGGAGAATGTTACCTTTATCGAGCAAAACATGTGGCCACCGCACAGCCCTGATTTAAACCCAGTCGATTATGCCATATGGGGTGCATTGCAAGAAAAAGTCTACCGTCGGCTAAAATTTACCACAGTTGAGCCGCTCAAGTTGGCAATAATCGAGGAATGGAGAAATCTAGGGCAGTGCTTTATTGACAGAAGCATAAACGAGTGGCGCCAACGCTTACAAAAAATCGTTGAGAAGCCGGGGGGGGGGGGGGGGGGGACACCACATTGAACATGTTTTCTGATTAGCGTAATTACTTGGCATACATCGGTAAATGACAAAACATTATATTAATTCAATTATATTAAATAACCCTTTGATACGAGATGTTCTCACTTTTTTGGGGCCACCCTGTATATTTATTTGCTGTGTTTTTAATTTGTCTATATTATTTGTTTTCTGAAGGATAGATGTTGAGAATAGATAGACCTAGAGAATTGCACAATATAGTAAAACAGTAAATAACAAGCACAAAAATCAGTGGCGTCACTAGGGTTGGTGTAACTCATGGTGTCACCTCCATGAACCTCTTCCCGTATCAGACCATACTGAATCCTTAGTAATGTTTTTTGTACTAATGTTACTCGTAAATCGTAATTCCCGTATATCACTGAATGTAATTGCAATAGTAGTGACATAAACAACTAGCAAAATTAAAATTACACCTTTAAATTACAATATCATACGCACAGCCTAAATGTATTTACATTTACATAGTTTCATGTGGTTAAAGTGAAAATTCGGTAAGAAAACAATAGAATTCGAAGTAAAAAACGTGGTTAAAACTAACTACATGGATTTTTTTTAAATAATAAATAATAAATTTATGCTGAAACACTGCACAAAAATTGTATAGCCAGTCATTTTGGCGTCACCCCCTCTGATGGTATCACACGGTGCGGTCCACAAACACCCCCCCCCCACCCCACCCCCTTGTGACGCCACTGCTAAAATTAATGCATAAAGATCAACGATGGTGTGAGGAAAAGGGGTAGTCTGATAGGGTTCTTGTATGGCTGATGACCGATAATTGGTGGATTTGATGTAATCTCGGACACTCGCCAAAAGGCCCCTTTTCACCTTGTTAACAACGGGGCAGTTATGAAAGACTTCATTTTAGTTTGTATATTTTGTGTTTGTTTTTTTTTTTTTTTTAATTCGTTTGTTTTTTATTTGTATTATTTGTTTGTTTCTTGAAAAGGGGAGGTCACATACACACATAACATTTTTGTAAATTTCGATCGTTTTTTACAATTTGTGAGCGATTTGAATGGCGAAAGAGATGCCTCGTTGAAGAGGGGATCTCCGCTATTTTTTGTTCTGTCAGGAATGTGAGAGTCCTGTTATGGATATTTCGTTTATTCGAGATAATACCTCTAGTGTATTTGCACATGCCGGGAGGCATAATATTTCTGTGTATTTCCGGAAAGAAAGGTAAATTGACTTTTTCATTAACTCTATCGATTTTTGGTCGTGAACGATTTCTGGTTCATAGCCTGTCTTCGAAAGTCGTCGTCACGAGATGTTTTCCTAGCTCACATGTCGCTGTATTGTGTTGCATCGGTTGATGCAGGTCCCAAGGACTATTACTTGCTACTTGGTTACCTGAACTAGGTTTGAAAAAAATTTGTTATCTAGAGGATATTTTTGAGGACATTATTTATACTTCGGCAGACGTGTCTGTCTTGCTGAAGTCAGACTAAGGAGAGTGAACTGATCTCATATATCTGGTTATCTCCTGGCTGTTATAGAAAAGGATGGAGTTTTTCACCTGACTACATTTACAGCACTATGAAATATAACATGCATCTGACTCATCATTGTAATGCTGTCTACCGTCTATTGCTGTATTGAATGTTGCTGTGATAATGACTGTTTGATGTGTCTACATATTCGCGTAACCATTTTGTCACTGTGGCGTCCACAATAAATAATGAAGAAAAACGTCAACGGCTGTTTCAAGAATCATTGACTTTATACGTCGTGAGTTTACTGACGTCCTATGTGGATTGCCCGGTTATTTTTGTATGAACATTGT
Source organism: Oreohelix idahoensis (assembly GCA_024509875.1). Lineage (NCBI taxonomy): Eukaryota > Metazoa > Mollusca > Gastropoda > Stylommatophora > Oreohelicidae > Oreohelix > Oreohelix idahoensis. Next base: position 60,781 of record JAMPIV010019026.1, read on the forward strand.
TTGACTGAACACATCTGCACACTACACAAAACCAGACATGCGGATACCATCCATCATCATATGGCATCACGCATCATTTGGTGGCCATAAGCTGGGTTGATCTGGTACCAGCAAACACGGGGTCCCTTACCCACTTCATTTTGAACAAGAATTCATCAACATCCTTCAAGAAATTAACATTCTTCAAGACAGTCAACATCTTCAAAATTTTCAAAGTACTCGGCGTTGCCCGGTAAAAGTCAAAATTTCAATTTTTTGACGGAAACAAGAATTTGACAGTACCCGGCGTTGTTACATGTTGCCGGATAACTCGGACTGCTGTTATCTTTTACGCAAGTCAAGCAAGTTGCTGCTGTCAAGGTTCCAGTGCTGTCGTTTTTGTGAAGGTCAAGTGCCGGTTGAAACGGGTTGTTTTCTGAAGAAGGCCAAGTACCGATTTCCATCAACTTACTTTTGGATTAGAAGGTCAAGTGCCGAAACAACTCAACATACAGTATTTCAGAAGCTCAAGTACCATCGTGTTAGCAGTGGAAGCAGTTCAGATGTGCCATCATCGTTGGAGCTTCGCTCTTTAGGACGTTGATTGACATCCGTTTTTCTGCTGTTCGACGATTGGAAGCCTATAAGTTAAGTGGCCTGTTTGTATGTAAACTGTGCCCTTATACTTCTGCTGAGTCTTCTGTGTATCATCTCATTCTATATGTTATATGTCTATATGTTATTTGTATATTTATATGTTTATATTTCAGCGGGTTCTCGGTTGGGTGGTGTCTCCGTTAGATTATGCCACGTCATAGAGGTCGTCTATTGTGAGCGTTTTCTGTAGGGTTTGCAAATTTCCGATACTGGAATTTGCTAAGCGACTTCTGTTGCTATTTATGTTAGCTGTGATGACATGTTTTAATATTGTTTTCGTTATTATTTCGCATTCTTTAGTTTTGTTTTGATTTGTTTGTATTTGTTAGCCTACTCTTGTCTATAATTTAGTTTCATACAACATTTTTGTTTATACACTGTGGTGTCATGTATTTTGTTTAATTATAGCGCAGATATCGTCACATTTTTTGTGATATTTCATTAATTTCTGCTTTATTTTTAGTTGATTTCTGCGAACGTTTTTGTATTGTTGCTGATCTTTGTTATTGTTTACATTGTTATTGTTTACATTGTTTGCATTGTTTACATTTTCAATGTTTACATTCTGCATGTGTTTACATAGTCATTGTTTACAGTTATAGTAATTAGTTAATGGGCTATGCTAATGCACTGTTACTACTACACTGATGATAAATGAATGATGAATAGTGTCGTGCACTATTGAATGAGAAGTGCACTTATGATCAAGAATTGATTGTTGATATTTCATATACAAGTTCTTTGATTGGAGACTTGTTTCCCAGAGAGACTGGGATAATATAAGGTGATGTGAATATACAAGTGCTTAATTAAGACTTGTTACACTTAGGTTTGAAATAAATTAGTTAATTATTTCAGGTTTTGGACTCATATGTTAGACAACATGTCTACATTTGAGCACTTTATTGAGCAGGGTAAATTGCTTGGGAAGACTGGTGATAAGTTAGAAGAATTTGCAACTGCTCGATATGATAAAGCAATGGAAGCTGAACAAAAGAAACTGCAGATGGAAGCTGAACAAAAGAAACTGCAGATGCAGGTGGATGAAAAAAGATTCCAAATGGAAATGGAAAAACAAAAAAGGGAATCAGAAGCTGAGGAAAGAAAACTCCAGCTAGAGGCTGAAAATAAAAGACTTGAAAAAGAAGCTGAGAATAAAAGACTTGAAAAAGAGGCTGAAAATAAAAGACTTGAAAAAGAAGCTGAAAGACTTCAAATAGAGGCTCAGGCTGAGGAGAGAAGATTACAGAGAGAATCTGATGAGAGGAAAGAGAAAGCAAAAATGGAACATGAAGAAAAGGTCTTAGCTTTAGAGTTGGAAAAATTGAAATTGATGAACATGAGTAATGGTAATGATTCAAACAAGGGTTCATCTTCTGGTAAGGCTAATAATGATACTTTTAAGATTAAGTTACCAACATTTAGTCCTTCCAGTGATGACATAATGTTCTATCTGGACAGATTTGAACAAGCATGTACAGCTCATAACATAGACAAAGCAAAATATGTTTATCAGTTATCAGGGATACTGACAGGTAAAGCTCTAAGTATATTAAATATGGTGGATGAACCTGACAAGAACAATTATGAGGTTGTCAGGGCCGCTTTGTTAAAGAAATATCAGCTTAACGAAGACGGCTATCGTCTACAATTTAAAAACATGTTACCTGAAAATGGAGTTGAATTCTCCGAGTTTATTGCAAGAATACGCATTACTTTCTCACGATGGGTTGAACTATCTAAGACGGAAAAAACTTATGAAGGACTTATGGACTTAATACTTAGAGACAAAGTCATGTCGTCTGTCAATGAGTCTTTCCTTGCTTTCCTTCATGAACGTAAACCTAAAACAATAAAAGAAATGGAAGATTTCTGTTGCCAATACGTAACTGCGCACCCACACATAACCATGGGTAACTCTAAGGTGAAAGAAGGTTTACCAGTTGCTTCGGCAGCTCCGTATGGCCAAAACTTTGCTCGTAGATCCCAACAAAATTTTGATAGAAAGAGTAGCGGTAATTTCTGTCAAAATCATGGAAACCAATTTCATGGTGATTCTTCTTCGAAGAATTGGAGACAACCTGATAGTGGTCGTTACTATCACCCTAATAATTATAGGCATTTCAAAAGAGGATATGGTAATAGAGGTTATTCCTGCCGAAGACCTCAGAACCAAACAAATAGATGTTCGCATCAATGTGAACATGATAGTAATCGTGGAAACTGGAATTCGAACCAGGATAACAATTACAATAGAGACAATAATAACTGCAGAGATAATAATAACTCTGATAACTTCAGAGGTAATAATAGTCGGGGTAGATCTCAACACAAAAAAAGAGATATCAGCAGGCTAATGCTGTACAACAGGAAACTGAGGGAGCCTGTAATCATGTTGTTGATAGTAAAAACTTTGACGCTGTCACTGGTTCTGCTTTTGACTTTGAGAGAGCAAACAAATGCCCCCAATGCAGTACTTTATTCGAACCGGGTACCTGATAAAGTTGATAATGTTGATTTTTAGTTGGATATAATATATGTTGATAAAGTACACCAGAACACTCCTAGGCGGGAAGACAGGCGTCTATCATCATCAGTTGACAAGATCCCTATGGTGTTGCCTGCCCCACTGTAGTGTATGGAATGTCAACTTGACCTACGCAGTGTTGTGTAGACATGGATGGAGTGTATAATGTGCGAATGATGATAAGGGTTCGTGTTGTTGACAAATGTTCTCTTCTCACACTCATGTATGACCGGAAGTCATCGACACCAACGACTGTGTACCTTTTCTAAAGTTTAATTGGACGTACACACTCGACAGCACAGATAGTGACAAATCACAGGTTGCCATAATACATCATAGTACAGTGGACAAATGGTCTTGCAATGTTACATGGGCACTCATGTAGAATAATGGTATAATGGACTGTCAATAGCCAAGCACTCAGTATCGCCCATACATATATCATCTGACGTCACTGACTGAGCACGTCAGCTTGTAAACAATATTTCAGATGACTTCTAAACCTAATCTCGTTTAGCAACGATTCTTCAACATAATGTTCAGCACATATTTTTCCATATAATAATATTGAACCGCTAACAATGGGTTCTCATGTGTAGCAGTGATCTCTGGACTGATCAAGCGATAATACGGGCATCCCTTTTCTCTTCTTGAAAGTCCTACATATTTTGGTTCCAAGATGGCTCCACTCGTGAACTGTCACTCACGTTTGAATACAGATAATGAATCTGTTCTAAAGTTAGTCATTCATACAACATTTCGTTGCTCTGTAGATTTGGTCATGAACAATAGACTGCATTCTACAGAATATAGTGCTGCTAGGAATCGAAGTCGTTTTTCATCGAGTCAAATATATTCTCTTAAACATTCAAATCGTAATTATCGACAATGGTGGCTTCGATCGAGAGTTCATAAGAGTATCTTTGATTACCTTGGTAGAGGGAATATGAAACTGCCATTCCTTGGCAAGATGAATAAACACTGGGGTAAAGCATACACGATAGGTCTAGACGACTATCACTTTCCCCAAAACCACTGAGATCACTTTTTCAAGGCATCAAGCCGACATAGCAAAACACACACAGTCCCTATCAGGACGAAGCCAAATCACACCACTCAAGCGACACATCCGCCGAATAGCCTTTGACCTCTCTAGAGACAACAGAACATATAGTTCGACTTAGATATGTAAAGATATACAGATATAAGACAGACTTGTCCTACTCAGACAAACAATACACATAAATTCAGGCCATAGATATTCTGAAGCAAGAACAATCTATTATTACCCAAACAACGAATAAATCGCAGTAAAATGTATTTATCCGCGGAGTTCAAGGGAAGTAACTCAATAATGACTTTCCCTTAAGCACTAAAAAATTACCTATGTATAATATTGTAAGATATCAAAGACTGCACGTAACAGTCTTACCACACCTCCCGGAAAAAAAAAAAAATGGAACATTTTTTTTTTTTTTGAAATACATCTAGGAGCAACGTACAATAGGCTCACAACGCATGAATAATGCGCAGATGAAAATATCAGGAATACCTATAACGCCTAATATGAGGCTAAGTCGACTTATGGAGCGACTGGTGAGAATGTGTCTCATAAACTGAGAGAAATTATTTCTCTACAAGTATATTTTTCCAGGAAGGTGTCATCAAAGTATAATACAATTCTGGCAATTACACAATGCCTAAAAAATTCATATCATCACTACGTATTAGATATCTTAAATTTATGATTTATGAAGTAAAAATCATCAAAGCACAGCGGTGAATAAACATACATGAACCGCTATGTAGTGATACAATCATTATATTATTAAATTACAAATGTGTATCTATCATGATATAGAAAAGGAACTACTATAGAACTAGACATATCAAGAAGTCTAAGCCCTAATAGTTATGTGGAATCATGTGGGCATCTTGACAGAATGTCTGCCATCACATTATCTGATCCCCGAATAGCTCGCACAGAGAAATGAAAAGGTTGAAGAGCAATTGCATATCGAGTAGACCTCGAGCTCTTCAAATTCTTACTCTGTATAGCAGTAAGAGCTTTTTGGTCTGTTTCTACTATGAAATGTGCGCCTAGAAGGAATCTCTGTAGTTTGAGGATCGACCAAACCATAGCTAATAGCTCACGGTCTAAAACCGAATAATTCCTTTCTGCCGCATTAAGTTTTCTGGAAATATACATTACAGGATGCAGAGTTCCAGAGTACTCTTGCATTAGTGCCGCTCCAATCCCAGTGGATGAAGCGTCACTACAAAGAACGAATGTCTTATCTTTAGTGGGTAGCACTAAAATAGGTGGTGTTGAAAACAGTGTTTTAATCTTATCCAGAGAGCATTGGCATTCCTGAGACCAGTGGACCACATTAGGCGAACCTTTCTTTAGAAGTGTTGAGAGAGGTGCCATGATAGAGGATAGATTCTGAATGAATCTGCCATAAAATTGAATAAGACCTAACAGACTTCTCACCTGTTTTTTAGTCTTAGGGATTGAGATGTTAAGTATCTTACTAGTATTATGGTCCTCTGTCTTTAGGAAACCATGACCAACTCGGTGGCCTAGGAAAGAAATTTCGCTAAAACCAATATAGGCTTTAGAGGGTTTCGCTGTCAGGTTGTGCTCACGCAAAGTAGACAGCAATTCATCTAACCCTGAATAGTGATCTTCCCAAGTATCGCTGAAAAGACAGATGTCGTCTAGATATGCAATGACATCTGACCGATAAGATAGGATTCGGCGCATCATGCGTACGAACGTAGCTGGTGCGTTCATAAGACCGAAAGGCATAAAATTCCATTGGAACAAACCTCTAGGTGTTGAAAAAGCCGTGAGAGGTTTGGCGCGTTCAGATAAAGGAACTTGCCAATATCCCTTAGACAAATCAAGTTTAGTGAAAAAATGAGATTTGGAGAGTCGAGTAAGTAGCTCTTCCAGTAAAGGCATAGGTTCGGCATCGAACTTCGTTACTTGATTCAATTTTCGATAGTCAACGCAAAGACGTATGTTATTGTCTTTTTTACGCACAATAACCATCGGCGAAGAATACGCAGAGGTGGATGGTTCGATTATTTTCAAATCTATCATCACATCCAACTCTTTCTCGACCTGTGCTTGGAAATGTATAGGTATAGGATAAGGTCTAACCCTAATAGGAGTATGGTCAGTTAGCACAATGTCATGTTGAATGACATTAGTTTGTCCAGGGATGTCAGTGAGTACATCCTGAAATGTTTGCAACATAGTTGAAACTTGTCGCTGTTCTCCTAGAGACAAATCAGGAGAGACAGTAACGTTCTTCCATGATTCACTGGAATGAAGTGGGATCATTGGAAGAGGAAGATTTACATCTGAAAAACTTGTTTCCTCATCCTGTATCACGGACAGTGATGAGTAATGACCATGTGGTACTGGAGAATTGTCCGTTGCTTGGAAAATGGGTTGCAAATAATCCGGACGTTCATGGAATTCAGTAAGCATATTGATGTGGAAGGTTTTATGCTTCCCATCAATATCGACAATATAGTCGACATCGGAAATTTTCGATATTATATCGTACGGACCTTTCCAAGAAATAAGTAATCTGTTTTCCCTACAAGGTAGTAATACAAATGCTTTGTCACCAGGACAAAGTTGTCGTAAGCATCTCTTCTTATTGGCAAATTGCCTTGCCTTCTGTTTCGCAAATTCAGAAGAAGAAGTTGCTAATTTGCATGCTTCGATAATCTTTTGTCTCAACGCGATGACATATTCGTAGGATGACTTTGTGTCATCGTCAATATTGTCAGATGTTATGAGATCGTGAAGCAACGACATAGGGCCACGCGGACGCGCGCCAAAGACGAGTTCAAAGGGAGAAAATCCCGTATGTTCATTGGGTACCTCTCTGTAAGCGAAGAGGGCCGCAGGTAAAACTCTGTCCCAGTCTTGAGGATGATCCTCAGTTATCTTCCCCAGTAAGTTTTTAAGTGTTCTATTAAGGCGTTCGACCATACCATTAGACATTGGATGGTAGATACTACTTAAAGATCTATCTATCTGCAGGGTAGACATTACTTGAGACATGGTATCTGATATTAGTTGGGTGCCATGGTCTGACAATATCTCTCCGGGGAACCCCAGACGAGAAAATATAAGCCAAAGAGCATCTGCAATATCAGCAGTAGTAATGCTCTTCAGAGGAATAGCCTCTGGCCAACGTGTGCACATATCAACACACGTCAAGATAAACTGATGTCCTCTGGCAGACTTGATCTTAAATGGACCAATAATGTCTATGGCCATTTTTTGAAACGGCCGAATAGGAATGTCCGCCGCCTGAATGGGTGCAGCATGCCGTGGACCTTTGGATTTAACTTCCTGACATACTTTACAAGATCGACAATAAATCCGTATGTCCTTGTTTACCAATGGCCAAAAGAAAGCCGCAAGGACTCTTGACTTAGTACGGGAAAAACCCATGTGTCCAGCACACTGAGAGTCGTGAGCGTGCTGCAAAATTTTAACTCTCAAATTCTTGGGAACCAGGATTTGAGAATGACTTGACGTAATGGAGTCTTGAACCATACGTACAAGTACGCCATTCTTCTTTGTAATCCACGATTTACGACTTGTGTCCTTATTCGGATCACCTTTAGTTGCAAGAATGAAGAATTTCTTCAGAGTGGGATCATCTTCTTGCTGTTTTATAAACGAGTCACGAGAAATTACCAAGGGATTATCTTGGTTATGCACTTCATTATCTTCAGTAGATGAAGTTTGAGGCACATTAAGAGCCTGAGCTCTAGTGACTACATCGTTAGCAATCTGCATGTTTTGCCTTTCCCACGTGGAAATTTGTTGCGGAGTGCATTCCTTGACTCCATGAATGCGACCGATGATGAGGTCAGCGATCGGATTCGGAAGAAGACATGCGTGTACATCTCCTGTAAAGAAAGGAGTAGCAATCCTAATGATAGCGGTAGAGTATTTCTCTAATGTGCCGCCAAATGTTACACATTTGACTACTTGTCCAGTGGCACGGGAAGGATCTACGAGTGACTGCCTAACACCAATTGTGGTGTATCCAGAATCAAATAGCACAGAGACTGGATTGTTATTCACTAAACCCTTATGTAAGACAAGAGACCCTCTTCCATCATGCGCGACTGATGCTGGAAGAGCAGGAAGAGAATGGCCACAGCTTAAAGTAGTCACTGTGGTTGGCTCAAATAACGTTTTGCATTGGGGGCACTGAGATGCTCTCCCAAAATCAAAAGCGGCACATGCCATATTACTAGCATCATTATTATCTTTACTCTGTTTATAGGCTTCATGGGACTCTTGTTGTGCAGAGTTTGCCTGAAAATGTGGTTTATGTCTTTTGTATTGAGATCTACCTCGGTTATTATCACCTCTGTAGTTATTGTTACCTCTATTGTAACCCCTATTTGGGTTTGAGTCATAGTACCCTTGGTTACCATTATCATATTCATTATAATGAGTATCTCTGTAATTATGATCTTGTTGACTCCAAGACGGATAACCCTGATAGTTTCTATAATTACTTCCTCTACGGAAATTCCTATAATTATGACCACCCCTGTGTCGAGAGCTATCAGGTCGTCTCCAGTTCTTTGAAGAAGAACCCTGAAATGATTGGTTACCTTGGTTTTGATAACTATTATGGTTACCTTTTTTATCAAATCTGTTTTGAGGTCCCTGAAATCTGTGTGAATAATTGGGATTGTATGGTGTTGCTGAAGCAACTGGCATACTCTCCTTAATCTTAGTGTTGCCAAAAGTCACGTCGGGGTGTGCAGTGACATATTGGGAACAATATTCTTCCATTTCTTTTAGAGATTTAGGTTTACGCTCATGTATAAATTCAAGGAAAGGTTTGTTCACACATGACATAATCTTATCTCTGAGCAACAAATCCATAAGTCCTTCATACGTTTTTTCTGTTTTGGAAAGCTCAATCCAACGATCAACTGTGAGACGTGCCTTTGCAGTGAATTCTGAGAATTCTACCCCCGTCTCAGGTACCATCGTCTTAAATAAAAGGCGATAGCCTTCCTCACTTAGCTGATATTTTTTTATCAAAGCCGCCCTAATGACATTATAATTATCCTTATCTGCTTCTCCTACAAGGCATAATCTAGTCAAAGATTCACCTTTCAAGTTTTCTGATAATTGATTAGCGTATTGTGATTTATCCACATTATGTGTACGACAAGAACGTTCAAATCTATCCAGCCAGAATGTAATATCGTCACTGGACTGATTGAACGGTGGAACCTTAACCTTGTAAGTAGAAGGTTTACCATTACCACTAGATGCCTGATTAACATTACTCATACTTGTCAATCTCAATTTCTCCAACTCAAATTCATGTTCTCTTATTGCTTTTTTCTCTTCAGCATCTAATCTTTTTTGTTCAGCCTCCCTGTCTAATCTTTTTTGTTCAGCCGCAGCTTCTCTTTCCAATTTTTTTTGTTCAGCTTCACTGTCTAATCTTTTTTGTTCAGCCGCAGCCTCAGCTTCTTTTTCTAATCTTTTCTCTTCCGCCATAGCTTTTCTTTCTTCTGCAGCTAATCTTTTCTCTTCTGCAGCTAATCTTTTCTCTTCTGCAGCTAATGCTTTGTCATATTGAGCAACTGCCCATTGTTCTAATTGTTGACCAGTCTTATCAAGAGCTTTCCCTTGTGTAATGAAATAATCTAAAGTAGACATGATGCCTAACAATAATACTAATCACCTGAATCAATAATAATACCCCAAGTTCTCAATGACCTGATTAATCAGTATACTATCCCAATATCTGTGGGTCACAAGCCTTTAATAAGGTCTTGTATAATAGTAATAATAATCAGGTACTGGTCTATACCATAATCCAAGTGCAGTGCACAGGCAATTGTGTCTTATGAAATATACCCATATAAAACATATGTCAACCAACAGAATACATAAAGTACAAATAGGACTGACAATACAAGAACGTTTGCAGAAATCAAAATAAATCAAATAGGGAAATCAATGAAGATAATCACTGAATCTGCAAAGAATAACAACACAAATGACGTCACAATATATGAATATAAATTATGAATAGAACTGAAAGATAGAAAAGGTTAGACCAACAAATTACAAACAAATCAAAACAAAACTAAAGAACAAAGAAATATTACAAAAATAACAATAATTACAGACTTCACAGCTAACACAAAAGCAACAGTTGTCGCAGCAAATTTTCAATCAAGAAAATTGCACCTATAGAAAACGCCCACAACGGACCCTCTATGACGTGGGATACTCTGTTGTGAGGACGCCGCCCAACCTTAAACACAACCCGCTGACATAGAAACTAACATACTATACAAACAAATAACATGTAAACATAAATATATATAAATTATGTGTATGATAGTATGTGTTGCAAAATAGGCTCAGTCTTACAGTAATGGCAAAGTTATTTTTCATGAAAACAAACAAACTGCCACTTTATTCAATTAAACATTCTGGCCTTAAATATTAAAGTTCATATATGGCAAACAAGAAGATCCATCGATGAAACCAGGACTTCTTAGTTCACAAATACTGTCTTTCTGTTAACACTGACAAGAATTGATCCAACTGTTCTGTGAAACTCTATAATGTCTAATGTAAAAAAATGTCAACAACGCTGACCTACATACTGCATTCACTTGACAGGTCACGTGACGAAGCGTTGACAAAGAGCAAACCAATACTGCAAGTGTGTCGTATCAGCCACAGGAAACGGTCTGGTATCGGTAATCTGTTGACTTCTGAATTTCTGCGAGGTCAAACCCAGAAAGCTGGTCCACCAGTTGATAAAGTTGATAATGTTGATTTTTAGTTGGATATAATATATGTTGATAAAGTACACCAGAACACTCCTAGGCGGGAAGACAGGCGTCTATCATCATCAGTTGACAAGATCCCTATGGTGTTGCCTGCCCCACTGTAGTGTATGGAATGTCAACTTGACCTACGCAGTGTTGTGTAGACATGGATGGAGTGTATAATGTGCGAATGATGATAAGGGTTCGTGTTGTTGACAAATGTTCTCTTCTCACACTCATGTATGACCGGAAGTCATCGACACCAACGACTGTGTACCTTTTCTAAAGTTTAATTGGACGTACACACTCGACAGCACAGATAGTGACAAATCACAGGTTGCCATAATACATCATAGTACAGTGGACAAATGGTCTTGCAATGTTACATGGGCACTCATGTAGAATAATGGTATAATGGACTGTCAATAGCCAAGCACTCAGTATCGCCCATACATATATCATCTGACGTCACTGACTGAGCACGTCAGCTTGTAAACAATATTTCAGATGACTTCTAAACCTAATCTCGTTTAGCAACGATTCTTCAACATAATGTTCAGCACATATTTTTCCATATAATAATATTGAACCGCTAACAATGGGTTCTCATGTGTAGCAGTGATCTCTGGACTGATCAAGCGATAATACGGGCATCCCTTTTCTCTTCTTGAAAGTCCTACATGTTTTGGTTCCAAGATGGCTCCACTCGTGAACTGTCACTCACGTTTGAATACAGATAATGAATCTGTTCTAAAGTTAGGCATTCATACAACATTTCGTTGCTCTGTAGATTTGGTCATGAACAATAGACTGCATTCTACAGAATATAGTGCTGCTAGGAATCGAAGTCGTTTTTCATCGAGTCAAATATATTCTCTTAAACATTCAAATCGTAATTATCGACAATGGTGGCTTCGATCGAGAGTTCATAAGAGTATCTTTGATTACCTTGGTAGAGGGAATATGAAACTGCCATTCCTTGGCAAGATGAATAAACACTGGGGTAAAGCATACACGATAGGTCTAGACGACTATCACTTTCCCCAAAACCACTGAGATCACTTTTTCAAGGCATCAAGCCGACATAGCAAAACACACACAGTCCCTATCAGGACGAAGCCAAATCACACCACTCAAGCGACACATCCGCCGAATAGCCTTTGACCTCTCTAGAGACAACAGAACATATAGTTCGACTTAGATATGTAAAGATATACAGATATAAGACAGACTTGTCCTACTCAGACAAACAATACACATAAATTCAGGCCATAGATATTCTGAAGCAAGAACAATCTATTATTACCCAAACAACGAATAAATCGCAGTAAAATGTATTTATCCGCGGAGTTCAAGGGAAGTAACTCAATAATGACTTTCCCTTAAGCACTAAAAAATTACCTATGTATAATATTGTAAGATATCAAAGACTGCACGTAACAGTACCATAACTACTTTGAGTTGTGGTCACCCACTTCCCGCTCTTCCTGCTGCTGTTGCGCATGACGGGAGGGGTTCTTTAATTCTACATAAGGGTCTTGTTAATGATACTCCGGTCTCACTACTTTTCGATTCCGGATGCACCACTATTGGTGTTAGACAATCGCTTGTAGATCCATCTTGTGCTACAGGAAGGGTTATTAAATGTGTCACATTTGGCGGCACTCTAGAAAAATATCCTACTGCTGTAATTCGCATTGCCACTCCTTTCTTTACTGGTGATGTGCATGCTTGTCTCTTACCTAATCCTATTGCGGACCTTATTATTGGTCGTATTCACGGAGTTAGGGAGTGTACCCCACAGCAGATTGCTGCTTGGGAAGATAATAACATGCAAGCTACAAATGCAGTAGTTACAAGAGCACAAGCTCTACAAACACCCGAAACTTCACTGAATAGTGATAATGAAGTTGATAGCCAAGATAGTCACTTAGTAATCACTCGTGACTCTTTCATAAAATTGCAAGAAGAAGATCCTTCTTTAAAAAAATTCTTCGTTCTTGCGAAGAAAGGTGATCCGAATCAGGATACAAATAGAAAATCTTGGATTGCAATGAGAAACGGCGTACTTGTACGTATGGTACAAGATTCGACTACGTCGGCACATTCGCAAATTCTTGTTCCCAAGAGCATGAGAGTGCAAATATTACAACATGCTCATGACTCGCAATGTGCTGGACATATGGGTTTTGCCCGTACGAAGTCGAGAGTCCTTGCGGCTTTCTTTTGGCCTTTTGTCAATAAGGACATTCGTATTTACTGCCGATCATGCAAGGTATGTCAGGAGGTCAAATCTAGAGGACCACGACATGCTGCGCCTATCCAGGCTGCTGACATTCCTATTCGGCCGTTCCAGAAAATGGCCATAGATATTATTGGCCCTTTTAAGGTCAAGTCGGCCAGAGGACATTAGTTTATCCTTACATGTGTCGATATGTGCACACGTTGGCCAGAGGCTATTCCTCTTAAGAGCATATCTACTACAGATATCGCAGATGCTCTTTGGTTGATATTTTCTCGCTTGGGGTTCCCCAGAGAAATATTGTCAGACCATGGCACTCAACTCATATCTGACACTATGTCACAGGTAATGTCTACCTTACATATTGAACGATCTCTCAGTAGTATCTACCATCCTATGTCTAATGGGTTAGTTGAGCGTCTGAATAGAACGCTCAAGACTTTGCTTGGTAAGATAACTGAAGATCATCCTCAAGATTGGGACAGGGTTTTACCCGCGGCTCTCTTTGCCTATAGAGAAGTCCCTAATGAACACACAGGATTTTCTCCCTTCGAACTTGTCTTTGGCGCGCGTCCACGCGGCCCTATGTCTTTATTACATGATCTCATCACTGCCGATGATATTAGCGATGAAACTCAATCCTCATATGAGTATGTCATTGCTCTTAGACAAAAGATCATTGAGGCATGTAAGCTAGCAACTGCTTCATCAGAAATTGCTAAAGAGAAGGCAAGACAGTTTGCTAACAAGAATAGATGTCTACGACAACTTTGTCCAGGTGACAAAGCATTCGTCCTACTCCCCAGTAGGGAAAATAGACTTCTTATTGCATGGAAAGGTCCGTATGCAATAGTCTCTCGGACTTCCGATGTTGACTATGTGGTCGATATTGATGGAAAGCATAAAACTTTCCACATAAACATGCTTTCGGAATTTCACGAACGTCCGGACTATTTGCTGCCTATTTTCCAGGCAACGGATGATGCTCCTGCACCTCACGGTCATTATTCATCCCTGTCTGTCATACAGGATGAGGAAGCTACCTTCTCTGATGTCAACCTTCCCCTTCCAGTGGTTCCATTACATTCCACGGAATCTTGGAAAAACGTTTCTGTTTCTCCTAATCTTTCTGGTGACGAACATCGACAAGACTTGTCGATGTTACAAACATTTCAGGATGTTCTCACTGACATTCCTGGACACACAGATGTCATAGAACATGACATAATTCTTACCGACAATAATCCAATTAGGGTTAGGCCGTATCCTATTCCTATACACTTTCAGTCGCAAGTGGAAAAGGAATTGGATGAAATGATTCAATTAAATATAATTGAACCATCGACTTCACCATATTCTTCTTCCATGGTTATTGTCCGGAAGAAGGATAAGAACATACGAATTTGTGTTGATTATCGCAAATTGAATCAGGTCACAAAGTTCGATGCTGAACCGATGCCTTTGTTAGAAGATCTACTGATTAGACTTTCTAATTCTAGATTCTTCACTAAATTTGACTTGTCTAAAGGTTATTGGCAAGTGCCTTTAGCAGAGCATGCCAAACCTCTTACTGCTTTTTCTACACCTAGGGGTCTATTTCAATGGAATGTTATGCCTTTTGGTCTCATGAACGCCCCTGCAACTTTCGTTCGCATGATGCGTCGAATTCTGTCACATCGTTCGGATGTCATCGCATACTTAGATGACATCTGTCTCTTCAGTGATACCTGGGAAGATCACTATTTAGGGTTATATGACTTACTGTCCACTCTACGTGAGAATAATTTGACAGCAAAACCTTCTAAAGCTTTTGTTGGTTTTGGTGAAATCTCTTTCCTGGGTCATCGTGTTGGTCATGGTCTCTTGAAGACAGAAGACCACAATACTTCCAAAATACTGAACATCTCTGTTCCTAGAACGAAGAAACAAGTTAGGAGTCTCTTAGGTTTAATTCAATTTTATGGGAGATTTATTCCAAATTTATCTTCGATCATGGCACCTCTCTCAACATTGTTGAAGAAAGGTTCGCCTAATCTGGTCCGTTGGTCTGAAGAATGCCAATCTTCATTAGACCAAATCAAGAATATATTTTCTTCTCCTCCCATCTTAAGATTACCTACTCTTGATAGGACTTTTGTTCTTCGAAGTGATGCTTCATCCACTGGGATTGGAGCAGCACTGATGCAAGAATATGCAAATACTCTGCATCCTGTTATGTACATTTCTAGAAAACTAAATGCGGCAGAGAGGAACTACTCGGTTTTAGACCGTGAGTTGTTAGCGATGGTTTGGTCAATTCTAAAGCTACAAAGATTCCTCCTGGGCGCACATTTCATTCTAGAGACTGATCAGAAAGCTCTTACAGCTATTCAGACTAAGAATTTGAAGAGTTCGAGATCCACTCGATATGCTATAGCTCTTCAACCTTTTCACTTCACGGTACGAGCTATCCGTGGTGCGGATAATGTGATGGCTGACATTTTGTCTAGATGCCCACATGACTCTAACTAATACTTCTGTCCTATATTCCTATATATTACAGAGTCATAACACACCTATATTACTACAATAGATTAGCACATCTGTACTCACTTTATATGTACACACTATCGTGCTTTGTTGTCATCTTCTTCTGTTCGTTTTTAAGATGATAGAGGAGGACTGAGTAGTTAATATAAGGGCCGTTAGTTTACTAAACAGCCACAATTATTAATAATGTATTGTACCTTATGAAGCATATTAGTTATTAATTAGCATTATATTGCTTGTACTTTCTCAGAATGTCATTGTTGAGCTGAGGACTTACCTTACTAGTATCAAGCATGACGAGTTCTAGATTGTGTACTTACCCTCGGAATACCAGAGCATATGTCCTGGATCGTCATGTAGTTTAACTTTACTATGTACTTATGTCATTACATGTCAAATAATGTACTATTTAAATTTTCCTATCAGATTTGTACATCCATTTTTAAAGACAATATTAGAGTATGCTGTTTAATGATGATTATGGTAACTTGCATACGTATATTGTGTTTACATGCTAACGTGATGTGTGTTGGTGACACCTCCCCGATGTGAATATTTTTTGAGACATATTTATTTTTCTGTTGAGGTATATCCTCACCAGACACTCTATATTTAGCCTCATGTTAGGCAATTTAATTAATTATCAGCGCATAATTCGTGCGTTTTGAGCCGCTTATCGCATGCTCTTTGATATTTAAAAAAAAAATATGTTCCACATTTTTTTTTTTATCGGGAGGAGGTGGTGATATGTTGCGTGATAAATTCTCGCAACATCGTTTTTTACAATATCTATTTTATAACGCAAGGGCAACAACTGCTTGAAATTTATAGTCACTTTTCTCGGTAAGCATTTGTCTTCTCGCGTTGGTATCGAATGCAGTTAAGTTTGAGCTGTGGTCATTTTGCGCTGGACTGCGCATGACTTGTCTTGCTTCTTGGTCGATCGGTTTCCGCCCACCACTAGTGGAGTGAGCGATTTGAATGGCGAAAGAGATGCCTCGTTGAAGAGGGGATCTCCGCTATTTTTTGTTCTGTCAGGAATGTGAGAGTCCTGTTATGGATATTTCGTTTATTCGAGATAATACCTCTAGTGTATTTGCACATGCCGGGAGGCATAATATTTCTGTGTATTTCCGGAAAGCAAGGTAAATTGACTTTTTCATTAACTCTATCGATTTTTGGTCGTGAACGATTTCTGGTTCATAGCCTGTCTTCGAAAGTCGTCGTCACGAGATGTTTTCCTAGCTCACATGTCGCTGTATTGTGTTGCATCGGTTGATGCAGGTCCCAAGGACTA
Source organism: Oreohelix idahoensis (assembly GCA_024509875.1). Lineage (NCBI taxonomy): Eukaryota > Metazoa > Mollusca > Gastropoda > Stylommatophora > Oreohelicidae > Oreohelix > Oreohelix idahoensis. Next base: position 77,878 of record JAMPIV010019026.1, read on the forward strand.
TTACTTGCTACTTGGTTACCTGAACTAGGTTTGAAAAACCTTTGTTATCTAGAGGATATTTTTGAGGACATTATTTATACTTCGGCAGACGTGTCTGTCTTGCTGAAGTCAGACTAAGGAGAGTGAACTGATCTCATATATCTGGTTATCTCCTGGCTGTTATAGAAAAGGATGGAGTTTTTCACCTGACTACATTTACAGCACTATGAAATATAACATGCATCTGACTCATCATTGTAATGCTGTCTACCGTCTATTGCTGTATTGAATGTTGCTGTGATAATGACTGTTTGATGTGTCTACATATTCGCGTAACCATTTTGTCACTGTGGCGTCCACAATAAATAATGAAGAAAAACGTCAACGGCTGTTTCAAGAATCATTGACTTTATACGTCGTGAGTTTACTGACGTCCTATGTGGATTGCCCGGTTATTTTTGTATGAACATTGTTTGACTGAACACATCTGCACACTACACAAAACCAGACATGCGGATACCATCCATCATCATATGGCATCACGCATCAATCATAGATATCATTGAAGCACTATACAAGGACGCAAGCTGTGCTGTTTTTGCAAGCAATGACATTGGAGAGTTTTTCAAAACAACTGTAGGAGTTCGTCAGGGATGTATCCTGTCCCCAGTGCTCTTTAATATATATCTAGAACATATTATGCAGGAGGCTCTATACGATTATAAAACAACCATATCGATTGGAGGCCGACCTCTTTGCAATCTACGTTTTGCTGATGATATCGATCTTATAGCTGGAACAGAATCAGAACTTCAAGACCTTACCTCCAGACTGGAGAAAGTAACAAGAACGTATGGGATGGAAATTAATACAGAAAAAAGCAAGATATTGGTGAATAGCCATAAGAAACATGTTCTGACCAACATTACGCTGAATAGGCAAACATTAGAAGAAGTTAACACCTTTAAATATCTGGGGTCCACTATATGTAGCGATGGAAGATCAAGTAAAGAAATCAAGACAAGACTTGAGATGGCCTCAGCTGCCATGACAAGGCTGAATGTGATCTGGAAAAGTAACATCAGTTTTTCTGTGAAGATCAAATTATAGGCCTACAAATCACTTGTATTATTGTAGTGGATTTTGATGGTATTGTATGGTTGATGTTACCTAGTGTGATGTATGAGGTCAGCTGTGAAGGCTCCTGAGATAAATGTAGATGTGAATTACAGAAGGCCCTTCTTACTACCACTTACGACCTCACACATATCTTTTTTACTAATGAATGTAGCTACGTTAAAAGTCTAGGGTACTGATATGTAATGTGTTGTGGTAGATTACATACACACACACACACACAGAGATAATCAATAAGTCTAATAATATTAATACAATTTATAACACACTGAACTAACTCAGGCTGTTTTAGTTTTAAAATTTAAATCTTTTTGATAAATTTATTTGTTCTGAACCAAATGTTTAGTTGGTCAGAACATAAGAAATATTATGGAGTTATAAATGGAATGCATAATTGTAAGGAAAAGGTAAAGGTAAAGGAACCCGTTACACGCCCATTGAGGCATATTGGGAATATGGTGTTAGGCCCATATTATCTTGACCGTCGGCACACGAGGGGTGATGTGGTCGGCATCACGCCGGCCGCCTTAACCTTCCCAGAGTAGCTCTGGTACCCATTTGGGGCTGGGTCGACCCAGGAGCCGTTTGTGGCCTAAAAATTTTTCCGCCTCATCTGGGGATCGAACCCTGGACCACTGCGCTAGGAAGCCAGTGCACTAACCACTATGCTACCGCGGCTCCTATGCATAATTGTATGACATAATATAATGGAAAATGTGTACCTAATTATTTCAAATGACTGGTTAATAGTAATTATATTAAGATAGTCCCAGGAGAACTTATTACCAGATACGCTGTTGGGGTGGTGTCATCACTCCCACTCTGTGACTACCAAAACATTGTCCATTTACTGACGGGAGGAATACAAGTTTTATTTCCAAAAATGGTATGTTCTAGTTGATGGTAATATAGTTGGTGAGTTAGTTAGTAAATTAGTTGGTGAATGTCCAGCAGGCCAGACGCTCACGTATCTTGACTGAGTAGTTCTGGTGCTGGAATCTGGTGGCCCACTCCTCTCCGAATCTGGAGTACAACGTTAGACTTCACTGACACCAATCTTAGTCTGCACAGGCACACTCTTGTGTAGTCTTATAACAGCATTTGACAACACTTCGGTGCCAAATAGAAACTCACAATTCTGAAACAAAAGTATTAGGTCATGTGTCAGAACTCTACCTCCTGAGCCACTTCTGCACACAACACGACACCACAACACCACACAGAATGGGTCAGATCTCTCTGACCACACAGCACATCTTACCTAGTTGTTTTCACATAGTACTAGTTCCCCAAGACTACATTGCATCTGAGATATGTTCGATAGCTTCCTGCTATTGAATAAGATAGGTGATATGTTCCACTGATCTCAACACTAGATCCTTTTTCATAGTTTTATTTAGGCGTTCCTATATATTTTCTTTGTATGTATGTCTCTAGACCCTGAACTTGGGCTGGGGACCTAGAGCGAACACTTACTTGTCGTAATCATTTTTATGATATGGCAGTATCAATCACTCGAATTATTAAAATATACAAAATAAATATTGTTCATTCTTACCAGAATTCAGAATTGAGAACACAGTTAAATTTGCCAGCAAAACTCAGCTGAGCTCGTCTGATATGAACAATACAGTCTTTTGTCAATATCTTCCTCATTATCTATCCGTCTGCACGTCTAACTAGATAATTTGAATGGTGGCAGGAAGGGTGGGCATGGGCGAGCATGTCTCTTAGTATCTTACGCATTATTTTTATCCCTACATCTTATCGTTAATTTTGGAGATATTTTAACGTTGTATCATGGTAAATTTATCACACATCTCCCCACCTGAGAACATACACTACGGCAAGTTCCAAAACCAGTGATACACATAGATAAAATCTCTCCTCACAACTGCCACTACTCTAATTTTGATCACAGGGGTGCCGACTGAGGAAATCTGCACCGACATTCAATGACCCTGGGATGTATTCGATAATAAACTAATAAGGTTGCAGTAATAAAGACCACCTCAACAATCTTGCGTTTTTATGCTTAGCCTGAGATAAGAATACCAGGGGCTGATGATCCGTCTGGACCACAAAAGTCCTACCATACAGATAGATTTGGAACTTCTTTATTGCCCAGATTAACGCTAAACATTCCTTTTCGCTTGTAGAATATCCTTGTTCCGCTTTATTCAATTTGCGGCTTGCATAAGCGACTGGGTTCAGTTCCCCATCTGGTGAAGATGACCTCTGCAACAAGGCCGCCCCGAGGCCTACATTACTTGCATCTGTTCTCACCACAAAGTCCTGTGTCAAATCAGGCAATTTGAGAATAGGCTTGCTAGTGAGTTTTTCCTTTAATTCTTGGAAAGCTAATTCACATTGCGCAGTCCAAATAATTTTATCTGGAAGTCCCTTGCGAGTCAGATCAGTCAGAGGAGCACAAATAGAGTTAACATTTTTGATATATTTTTGATAAAATCCGCATAACGACACGAATGATCGCACGTCCTTTTTTGTTTGTGGTCTAGGTGCTCTCTGCAGTTTTTCCAAGTTCTTGGGGTCAGGGGTCATGTTACCCTGATATACAGTGTGTCCCAAGAATTCCAACTCCTTGCATCCAATAAAACATTTTGTTGGCCTAGCAGTTAAGTTCGCCTCCCTAAGCCTATCAAATAACATTTTTAGAGCGTCAATGTGTTCTTCAAATGTCTCTGTGGCGACGAGAATATCATCCATGAAATTCGTGATACATGGGTTATTCAGGGGATCCAACAATTTGCGCATCATCCTTGAAAATACACTCGGAGCATTTTTCAATCCGAATGGTAGCATGTTGAATTCATAATGTCCTTCCGATGTGCTAAAAGCTAAATAAGGTCGCACTTCAGGCTTCACTGGAATCTGGTAATAGCCTTTACTAAGATCCACCTTTGAAAAGTATTTTGCCTTGTTTAATCTGGCAAATAACGGTTTTGTGTCTGGTAATGGATCCACTTGTCCTTCTGTGACAGCATTCAGTTTCCTGTAATCTATGCACAGTCTGTGTTCCCCAGACGGTTTCCTCAACAAAACTACACTGGAGCTAAAAGATGATTCACTGTGTGAAATAATCCCCTCCTTCAACAAATAATCTATTTCTTCCTTCAATGCCTTCTCCTTCGCGAACGGAATAGAATAGGCTCTCATACAGATTGGGTTTGAGTCTACCAGTTTCATGTCATACTGTAGCAAATTTGTATGTCCTGGTTTATCTGTTAATACATCTGTATGTTCCTCCAGAACCTGTTGAACTCTCTCCCTCTGATTTTTAGTCAGGTGCTTACTGACTTTTACCTGTGCGGCTGTTTCACAAGGATGTAATGGGTATTCATGCGAGGTGAGTGGTTCCTTTTGCATTTGAGTTGCGATAGCCAAGGTCAGTAAGGGGGTGCTTTCCTGGAGTGGTCTGTCCAGATACTTCTTTAAAAGGTTTACATGATAAACTTTCTCCTTCCCCTTTTTGTCAATTTTATAGTTTGTTCTAGACACCTTCTCTAGAACCGTATATGGACCTTGCCATCCAATTTGTAATTTATTCTGGCTGCCGGGTAGTAGAAGAAGCACCTTCTCTCCCACAGCTAGTTCTCTGTCCTTTGCCTTCCTATTAAAATATGCTGCATGTTTCTTCCTGGCTTGTCTCAAATTATCATTTGCCAGTTTCCATCCAGCTTTCAGACGAGTGGTCAGTTCGTTCACGTATTGATAAGATGAGGTAACAGTCTCTTCTGCCTTCTCATCTGTCCAGGTCCTTAATAAAGCTACATCTGGACTTTTAATTTTCCATACTTATTTTTCATGGAACCCGTCGGGTCCCTTCCATTAGAAGCTTTATAATGAGGACTTTTCTTCCTAGAATCATCACTCACAAATCGACCACTACCAATTTTTTTCTTGGGTTTGTCTCCCCACTTTAGATTGCTTATGAGAGATCTTCGCTCTCTTTTAGTTTCATCCAGTTTATATAACTCTGACCGAGGGATTGTCAGTTTATTCTGGGGTAACTTTCTTCTTTGTACTCGTCGCATAGTGGCCATGTTAATCCATTCAAGTGAAGACTGGGTGTGAAAAGGGGGCTCCCATTGCACTTTGTCTACCTGAGTATAATTATTTTTCCTTCCAGGCCTAAGTTTGCCCCGTGGCGTTTCTAGGTCATGCACATATTTTCCCTTTGTGGGTGTTCCCTCATGAAATACCCCACATGCTTCTACAAAGTTTTCAATATCGACATTTACGTCGGGCCAATAGTATTTTCGAGCAACTTTTTGGCAGATGGTACCGACTTTCTTATGGTCACCATCTTTTCCAACATGTAAGCTCCTTATTAAATTTGCCCTATATATCTTGGGAAGAACCAACTGTCCGTGACCAGTGGATCTAGTTCCTGTCTTCCTATATAATAATTTGTTCTTCATAAAATATTCTCCCTTGCTTGGAGGTGTGTGGCATTTGGGCAATTTTTTAAAACATGGCTTGAGTGTCCTATCCTCAGCCTGCGCCTTCCTCATCTCCTCTGGATGAGCATTTATAGGTTCACCTTCTTCCTCCTTTTTCTGTGACCTGGTCTGCACTGTCGCCATGATCACAGGTCTCTCGGGATTCCCCAAGAAGACGTATCTACACCCCAATATCAGAGGGTAGATTGGTTCATCTATCACTGCTGCTCTGATCTCTCCTTCCACATAGCGAGTTTTCACCGTTATCCTTGCGATGGGAAGTGTCATGAGTGGTATGTCCTTAGTCGCCCCTTGTATTTCCACTGTTTCTGTGGTATACTGACTTGGGTCCACTAGGCTAGACTTCACAACTGAATCATAATCCAAACCTGTATCATAAAGGCACCTTATGGTGACCCCATTACAAATAACATCCTCACAAACTGGGGGGTGATAAGGTTCCTGCTGTCCATTAGGATTAACCTTTAATCTTTGAGTCCCCGACTTCATTGCAGCAATGTTTGAAGGTTTCCTTCTACAAAATTCGGTGTTATGGTTATCTTTCTTGCACCATTTGCACCATCTTTTTCCTTGGTTAAACGGTTTTCTTTCATTGTATTTTTGGTCATTGAACTGTGAGTTTCTGTCTCGATAGTCATTTCTTGGCCGTTCAAAGTTTGTCCTGCCTTTATTACCCTGTTCTCTATTTTCAAATTTATTAAATGGCTGTGGAGCTTTAAAAGTTTCTATGTGCTTCTTTTTAGAGCCACTTACCTCTGCCTGGGCTGCCTGATACCTCTCAGCGACATTTAAAACCTCCCCCAACTTCTCTGCACCTTGTTCCATGAGAAATTTTCTCAAGTCTGGAGCCATGGACTCTCTCAATTGCTCTATCATGATCATCTCTTTAAGATCTTGGGTCTTCCCCAGAGCAGTCCATTTCTCCAAATAGGTTTCCAGTCTGGCAGAGAATTGGTGGTATGTCTCCCCAGACAACAGTTTGGCATTTCTAAATTTCTTACGATAAAATTCACCATTTTTTTCGTACCTCAATAACAAAGCCTGCTTTAGCATGTCATAATTGTCTTGGTCTTCTCTGTTCATTTTTGCGAAGACTTCATAAGAAGTACCTCTCAGTCCCTGTGATAACTTTAAACTCCACCTCTCTCTCTCTCTCTCTAACCCATATGTAGTAGCTAATAATTCAAAACGACTGAGGTACCCCTCGATGTCATCGTCTTTTTCAACAAAATGGTCTAAATGAAACCCCATAGCTGATGTTGAGGCTCCCTGACTAGGCGTAGCATCTGAGGCAAAAGGGCTGGCACCATTTTCAGGAGCATGGCCTTGTAACTCCAGCTCCCTTAGTCGTAATTCGTGCTCCCTTTGCAACCTTCTATCTTCTGCCTCCCTTTCGGCAGTCAATCTTTTATCTTCTGCTTCCCTTTGCTGTCGTTTTTCTTCTGCCTCCGTTTCGGCAGTCAATCTTTTATCTTCTGCTTCCCTTTGCTGTCGTTTTTCTTCTGCCTCTAATGCTTTTGCCTCTTTGTCAGCCTCAATCTGCAGCCTCTTAAGTTCTCTATCAGCCTCAATTTGTAACCTCTTCTCTTCAGCTACCCTCCTATCTTCCCTTTCAATATACTTGTCACATTCAGCAGTTACATACTGAATTAAAACCTGACCATCCATTCCCATTTCCTTCGCCGTTAGCACAGCAGCTGATCTGAACTTTGCCAGCTCAGCCATCACACAAAATAACAATGATCAAGGTAAAAATCTAACCAATCAATAACTAAAGTAATTCTAATTAACCAATTAATTAATTAATTACCACTGGCTGTGAAGATTCACCAACTTTTATTTTCACTTTCAATTTTAAGGGACACTTTTAATTTTTACAATTTGTCCCCCTGATTTAATTCTCCCACCAGGAGATCCTAATATTACTGATAAGCTAATTATCCCTGGACAAGACCCCAATATATGTAGTGGATTTTGATGGTATTGTATGGTTGATGTTACCTAGTGTGATGTATGAGGTCAGCTGTGAAGGCTCCTGAGATAAATGTAGATGTGAATTACAGAAGGCCCTTCTTACTACCACTTACGACCTCACACATATCTTTTTTTACTAATGAATGTAGCTACGTTAAAAGTCTAGGGTACTGATATGTAATGTGTTGTGGTAGATTACACACACACACACACACACACACACAGATAATCAATAAGTCTAATAATATTAATACAATTTATAACACACTGAACTAACTCAGGCTGTTTTAGTTTTAAAATTTAAATCTGTTGATAAATTTATTTGTTCTGAACCAAATGTTTAGTTGGTCAGAACATAAGAAATATTACGGAGTTATAAATGGAATGCATAATTGTATGACATAATATAATGGAAAATGTGTACCTAATTATTTCAAATGACTGGTTAATAGTAATTATATTAAGATAGTCCCAGGAGAACTTATTACTAGATACGCTGTTGGGGTGGTGTCATCACTCCTACTCTGTGACTACCAAAACATTGTCCATTTACTGATGGGAGGAATACAAGTTTTATTTCCAAAAATGGTATGTTCTAGTTGATGGTAATATAGTTGGTGAGTTAGTTAGTAAATTAGTTGGTGAATGTCCAGCAGGCCAGACGCTCACGTATCTTGACTGAGTAGTTCTGGTGCTGGAATCTGGTGGCCCACTCCTCTCCGAATCTGGAGTACAACGTTAGACTTCACTGACACCAATCTTAGTCTGCACAGGCACACTCTTGTGTAGTCTTATAACAGCATTTGACAACACTTCGGTGCCAAATAGAAACTCACAATTCTGAAACAAAAGTATTAGGTCATGTGTCAGAACTCTACCTCCTGAGCCACTTCTGCACACAACACGACACCACAACACCACACAGAATGGGTCAGATCTCTCTGACCACACAGCACATCTTACCTAGTTGTTTTCACATAGTACTAGTTCCCCAAGACTACATTGCATCTGAGATATGTTCGATAGCTTCCTGCTATTGAATAAGATAGGTGATATGTTCCACTGATCTCAACACTAGATCCTTTTTCATAGTTTTGTTTTTTTTTTTTTTTTATATTTTCTTTGTATGTATGTCTCTAGATCCTGAACTTGGGCTGGGGACCTAGAGCGAACACTTACTTGTCGTAATCATTTTTATGATATGGCAGTATCAATCACTCGAATTATTAAAATATACAAAATAAATATTGCTCATTCTTACCAGAATTCAGAATTGAAAACACAGTTAAATTTGCCAGCAAAACTCAGCTGAGCTGCTGGCTGTATGATGGCGTCCCACTATATATTTGTATTCTTCTGGAATCAACACCACTATTAATTTAAACTGCGTCTCTGAACAGACTTATGTCAAATGGCAAAATTTCACCTCTCTGTCCCGCTACTATAAAATGCGTTGACCAATCACCGACTTCCCCTCACCCCCCCCCCCCCAACTTTCAAATCAACAACCAAAAGTCACTTCAGTCAAATCTCTGTCAAGTATGTATTACGGTCTGTTAGTCCATCTGTCTCTACTTGTTTTTTTTTCATAAAAACACGCTTGGTTCTACATGCATTTCCTACACGAATCTGCCTCCTAAGTTATTTTTAGCTACAATTCTCCACCATTTCCCCTCTCTTTAATTACAGCTCAATTTTTACGTTTGCATGCTCAAGGCCAAAATTTTTGAAACTTTAGTGACATTGTTTAACAGTGCAGTCGCTCGTCTGATATGAACAATACAGTCTTTTGTCAATATCTTCCTTATTATCTATCCGTCTGCACGTCTAACTAGATAATTTGAATGGTGGCAGGAAGGGCGGGCATGGGCGAGCATGTCTCCTAGTATCTAACGCATTATTTTTATCCCTACATCTTATCGTTAATTTTGGAGATATTTTAACGTTGTATTATGGTAAATTCATCACAATTATCCATTCTCTTGTGTGGGTGTGAGGGCTGGACACTCACTGCAGATACGGAGCGAAGGATTCAGGCTTTCGAGTATAAATGTTATAGAAGAATCTTGCGCATTTGCTATAAAGAGCACAAAACAAATGTCTGTGTTAGAGAGAAAATAAACACCTATGCAGGCCACCAAGAACCACTTTTGTCAGTAGTGAAACGTCGAAAGCTTGCCTGGTTTGGGCATGTAACTCGTCATGACTCCCTTTCGAAAACGATCCTCCAAGGAACAGTCGAAGGTAAACGGAGAAGAGGAAGGCAAAGAAAATCCTGGGCTGATAACATCAAAGAATGGGCAGGACACGGTTTTTCCACACTTGTACGCATTGCTGAGGATAGAGAGCAGTGGAGGACCCTGTCGGCTGATGCTTCCACCATGGCTCCCCTACGACCCATGACGGGTTACGGGTTGAGAGGAGATGAGATGATGATTTAGGCTGAGTGGAGGGGGAGAAGAAGAAACTATATTTGGAAAATGGAAATCTGACTTTATTTTTTTGACTTAGTACACATTTATCCTAATTATAACCAATCAAGGGTTGAACGGGATACTTTAAAAAAAAGTGTCTGCTATAATAAGTATCGACTTGGGTATCGTTTGAAAGCGTTTATCTGAAAGCTATTTGATTCGACCAGGTATCGAGACAAGTCCGATAAAGTGTGTTATGATGATACGACTGTTATCTAACCACCAACCTCCGAAAGTTTCCGTATTACCGGGTTGTGACAATAGGCGGTTTTGTTGTAGATACCGTGCTGTGGCAGAAAGTTATAATGTGTTTATCTGCATTTTACAAGTGTGTAGTTTATTCTTCGGTTGTATTAAAGAAAATAAAAAGCTAAGAATCACAACTCTCGGAAATCAACACTCCCGACTGTCTGTTTACATTGTAGGCTAGATGTTGCCTCTAATTAAGTTCTGAAGATCTCCACATTTAGATAATGGGGAAAGAGACTAAAACAGCAGTGGATGAATACGGCAAATCTGCCCAGACGAGATCTGAGGGAATTGTAACTTTTGAGGATTTTAAAAAACACAACAAGCGGGACGACCAGTGGCTCTTGATAAACGGTAAAGTTTACGATGTTACAGACTTTGCAAAGAGACACCCTGGAGGTGCTAAAATTCTCAATCATTTTGCAGGAGAGGATGCCACGGTAAGCAATGTTCATTTATATAATAGAATTGGTAGAAATTAAGAATAGTGTGTCATCTTATCGATGCGGCCTTAATAAGGAAGTAAGAGATGCAGTAATAAGGGGTTGGGTATGAAATAGACAGTGGGTCTTGTGTTCCATACGACATTTAGAACAACCCTAACTTGGGCGACTTATTTGAATGACACGTCCCACGGTTATTCATTCCAACCCCCTAACAACATAGGCGACTAATTTGCATGACATCAGATGTCCCACTTTATGTCAACCAGTTATAATTAGCTTAGCAGCTTGTAATATTCTGAGCAGAAGTGCAAATGGGAACTTCTTCTGCAATCAGTTTCCTATGCTCGGCAGTCTAATCAAGGAGATGAGTTGCCTCCATGAATTCAGTCATCAGCAGTAGGTCCTCGCGGGTGCCCCACAGTTTCTCTTCCACTTTCGTCTCCTGGGGCCAGGTTTGAGCTCTCAAGTCACCAAAGAGAGGGCACGTTTGCAGAATGTGGTCCGAAGTCTGGGGGCCATTTTGGCATGTGCACTGGTCAGTTAGGGCAGCTTTAATTTTGTAGAGATGGGCTTGTAGTCTACAGTGTCCTGTGCAGAGCCTAAAAATGGTGGTTTGCTGTTTTCTGTCTAGCTTTAGGATGGGGTCTTGTGGGTAATTGCTGCATGTTCTCTGGCTCCATGCATTTTTTTACTTTCATTAGATGAAGAAAATGCCCATTGGCCGAGAATCCGTGTTTTTAGTGTATTGTTCATTTGTATTTTAGTATATTGTTCGTTTGTTAAGCTGACTCCAATACTTTTTACATTTTTAAAAAAATTTAACTTTGAGAAATAGTCAAATCAGTAAATACCATATTTTATAAGATTAATTTGGTTGAAATGAAGAACAGTGGAACATATGTCAAATTTCTCCCTCTTCTTCTTCTTCTGCGTTTAGTTTGTAGTCATGCTAAATCTACAGGCCTGTCATCAGGACAAAGTCCACAGTCTTTTCCAGGTCAGCGCAGCAGCCCCATAGGATCTGACGGAGCTCAGCACCCACTGGCCAGGTCCTGCATCATGGGTCATCATGGGTTGGGCAGTGTTGAAGAATGTGTTCATTGGTCTTTTTTTTTTTTTATATTTATGATGAAAATATCCTGTTCAACCTCTGATGGGTTATAATTAGAATATATATTGTTTTCAATTCCAAATAATATGAACAACTGCCGATATGGGAAAGTGGCGTCACACTTGTTAAATCATTGCAAATAGGACAAATCACAATTACTAATTATGCTTGTATTTAAAAAAACAAAAACAAACAAACCCAACAAACAAAAACGAGATAAAAACAAAAACGAGATTCAGGGTCTGGATTACAGTTCCACATGGATATTCATTCGTATGAGATATCCTGAGACGCTAGATGTAGCCTAGTAATCTGCAGTGGCCAGTTCTCAGGTGGAAAATGATGGTCTGCTGGTGTCTATTAAGCTGGTGGATTGGGTCATATCTGTTGTATATATCACCTTCCTTCTTCCACTGGCATTTGTACTTGTTGTGGATGATGGCTTTAGCTTCTCGAGGGAGCAATGGGTGACTGAATTGTTGTTCTGTTTTACTGTTACTTTGAAATAAAGCATCTGCTCTCTCATTTCCAATTATTCCACAATGGGAGGGAAACAACTGAAGGGTAATGGTTAATGACCTTCTGATGATGTTAAGCTCAGATCTGATCTCATTCATCATGTTTTTATTTCTGGTGTTCTGTATTGATTCCAGTAATTTTCTGCCAAGTGTCTATCGATCTGATGGCCAGTTAAGTTTCACAATGTCATTAGGCTTCAGATTCCTAACCCTTACCCCTTATTACTGCGTCTCTGAATTCTGTTTTTATGCTGTATCAATGTGGGCAACTTAATTGGCCAATACGATTGATAGACATTTGGACAAAATCAGACACCTGTCCCACTATTTTTCATCTCAACTGTTGATTTTACACCATCAAGCCAATAATATAATTTGGACATTAGGATTCATAAATAAATCATATCAAGATGCATAAATATCTAGTTTATGTTTTTAAAGACAGTAGACAACCTATTACCCTTTTGCTTGTTTGAACTCATTGACCTAGAATTGTCATAAGTTGCAACTAAGGTAAGGTTGTACATGGAGGCAGACAACCTCATCATTTAAAACAAATTGCCGAAGAAACCACCTCTACAAAACCAAATCAGTTGATTGGTGCAGGCCACCTGCATGGGAGCTACTGTAGTGGTATCCTCTTAAATAAATAATGGAGGAAACCTTGAGTCTGTGAACATTAAATAAATTAGTAAATAAATAAAGGCAATTAACAGGTACTAGATAAAGGATGACACCAGACAACAGACAAGAAAATATAAGTGATAGGCTTACCGGTAATCGAACTTAGTACCAACGAAACATCCTTTCACGATGTACTGTCACAGCAAGGCGATGGCGCCGTTTGGTTGGTCCTAGGTTCGATTCCCGGTAAGCCTATCGCTTATATTTTCTTTTCTGGTGTCTAGTGTCATCCTTTATGTCCAACCAGTACCTGTTAATTACCTTTATTTATTTATTTACTAATTTATTCAGTGGTATCCTCATGTTACATCATCATCATTTTCCTTTTTTCACTCCCTATGGAGATTCACTGCATCTGGCCCCCTTGCAGGAAACCTGCACAAAACATTCACATGCTTTTGCAGCAATGGTCTATGTAGCAATTAGTTTTCCATGATGAGGTTGCTATCCGCACGTACAACCTGATATAAATCACCTTGCTCGTCAAGCCCAATAGAGCAGTAGTACTATTTCAACTTTGTCTCATCAGAGACTCCCTCCTCCCCAGAACTAGGGAATGTACGAGGGAAGAAAGAAGGATTAAGTGAACGGTGAAAGTCTGTATGGAACAAATGAGGGCTCAAGATTAAGAGGGCATCCATTGAGGAAGAAGAAAAAAGACTGCACGTGAATGACAACTAAGATGGTTTAGCCATGTCTGCAGAATGGGAGAAGATCGGCTACCACGACAAGCATGGGAAACAAAGAGCCAGGGATCCAGACCCCTAGGACGACCCAGAGTCCGCAGGGAGGACAACGTTAGACAATCTTTGAAGGACCGATGACTAGAATGGAACCAGGCCAGGAGGAAGACAGCCGATAGGATAGTCTGGCGCTCTCTCTTCCAAACCTCTACACCTCACGGTAGAAGGGGAACGACTAAGTAAGAAAGTAAGTAAGTAAATGACATAGGGGGGAAAAAACCTTGGAATAAAAAAGTATAGATAGCCAAACCCCAAGAAATGGTGACATGTTGTCTTTGTAGTTGTTAGTAATCTTTAAGTGCTGAAGAAGATTTTTTTTTTTTAAAGACAAAGTATCCTGTTCAACCCTTGATGGGTTATAATTAGGATATATAATGTAGTAAATTCAAGATAATAAAATCTGGTTTCCGATATCTAAATATAGCATCTTCTCCCCCTTCCCCCCTGCACTCAGTCCAAATATAGTAAATCAAAACTGTAAAATTGTGTGAATGTATTTGCGTGCCCTCCCCTTCGCAGAAAAACAAACAAACGGAAAATAAAAATAAAAAATAAAGAAACAAAAAAAAGAAGGAAAGAAAAAGAAAAAAAGTAAAGTCTCTCATAACTGCCATGTTGGTAACAAGGTAAAAAGGGGTGAAAAAGGCCCGGGGTGTCCGGGATGACACCCAGTCCACCAATTATCTGCCATCATTCATATAAGCACCCCATCAGACTACCCATTATCCTCACATCATCAGTGATCCTTATATATTAACTTTTGTTCTTGTTATATCTTCTTCTTTGATCCTTAGCCGCTGACCGTCAAAGCAGTCAGTGGCCATCACGCCTAGTGGCGTCTTGTAGGGCAACAACAAATTGATTCCACTTTGCTCAATCGGTGGCCATCCTTCGTACAGTGCCCCAACTCTGGTTCATTCTTTGCATCTCAGCCTCCACAGTCCTCCGCCAGGTTGTTTTTGGTTGGCCTCTCTTTCGTTTTCCTTCAGGGGTCCAAAGCATAGCTGTTCTTGTGATGGCATCGGGGTCTCTTCTGAGGACATGGCCAACCCAGCTCCAGCGTCTGCCAGCTATGATGGTGTGCATGTCCTCTTGCTTGCTCCGAGTAAGCAGATCTTGGTTGGTGATGGTATTCGGCCAAAAGATTGGGTGAATTTTTCTTAGGCATGTTGTGTGAAAAGAGGACAATTTTGACATTTCCTTCTCTGTAACTCTCCAGCATTCTGCACCATAGAGAAGCACAGAAAGCACACAGCTCTGATATAAGTTAGTTCTATCATCAATCCCCCTACTCAAATAAATTTGCATGCAATTCATCCATAACTGTGAAACAGGTGTTGAGAATAGATAGACCTAGAGAATTGCACAATTTAGTAAAACTATATAACATGATTCAAATCTTGTTTGAGTAGGGGGAATGATGATAGAACTAACTTATTTTAATTTCATTTTTACCAGGATGCTTGGGTGGCATTTCATAATGACAAGGAAAAAGTAAGCAAATATTTGACGAGCCTCTATATAGGAGAAGTACAAGACCCACCTACAGTAAGTGAAAGTGTGTAGATGTTTGTGTCAAAGATTTTTGTGATGATGATAGGAAACTCTATACAGAGTGATACAACAGGAAGCAATCTGACCATCAGTCAAGTGTTTCAGCCACTTAATCTCCTTTACAGTCTAAAGGGGGGCGGAAAAGGGGGGGGGGGGGGGGGGGGCCCTTGGGTCATGACTCCCAAGTGTCAGCCTTCTGTTGTCTTTTGCAGAGAATTGAACCCACTCCACCTAGGTTGCAGCTTTAAAATTCACTCCTATTTTCTGCCAGCTGGAGGCAGTTGTGACTTAAGTCAAGTGTTCTTCACATTCATCATCATCACCCTTCAGCTTCCTAAGGAGCATAGGCCTTCAACAAAATCTTCCTGTCCCGTGCCATCAGCTCACGGCCTTTCCATGTCTTCTTCATCTCTTACATATCTGTCTCCAGTTCTCTTTCCCCATGTGTTCTTCTGTCTCTCTCTAACTCTACTTCACATTCACAAGTACCGAAATGAGATACTGATACACATTTTAATTTTCTTGACCTAATGCAGTTTTTATCAAAATATGAAAGGTGATGGATCTAGAAATTACCACAAAAAGGAAATTACTAATAGTTTTGAACTGTACTTGCTAGGTTAGGAAAATGATAATTTTATAGATTATATTATGATCAAAGGAATACCAATCCACAGCAATTCATTTTTTATTCGCTGAGTACATTAGGGGTGATCCATTACTGTGATAGGGCCATAATAATGCCCTCATTTTCATATTTATGTGTTTAATGCCCGAAGTATATAGCTGTGTTTTTGCCCAGTATAAGTTTTACAAAAACACTGGTAAATAGTCCTCAGCTCGTCTGTGTGAACCAGGCACTTGATATTACTACACGCGGGCACTACATCGCGTGTGATTTGATCAAGCCGCCTATATAAAGAGAGCGCAGGCCGATGAAAGACCTGTGTGGGAAGGAGATGAACAAAGAAATGAGAACACGTTAGCGATTGAGCACTGGCTGAGTGTTTTCTTTGCTTATTTGTTTTATGTTGGTTCATTAGTTTGCTTTGTGGGTTTGAGTCACTGAAATGGTTGTGTGAATAAATACAGCCCCTGCCTTAGAATCAAACATTTTATTGTTGTACGGGTCTGGTGCGAGTGCGCAAGAAAGTGATCACACATCACAACATCATCATTCCTCACCCACCCTATCACATTACGTTTCATTTTTTTCTAAAACAATTGGTTAATAATAAATGTTTGATTTATTTTACATCTGAAGTTATTCAATTATTTTCCCAGATTCAGTGTTTTCTGTGTTAAAGTAAATTTAAGGGTTAGGGATTAACTAAGAGCCATACATATACATTCCCTAGAAGCATAGGATAGGTCCAGCGAGAGGGAAACTTAGCTACCAGTTCTTTTTTTCTACAACATCGAAACTGTGAGCTTAACTTCCCAACTTTATCTTGTGCCATCCCTGCGTAGAGTTCACCAGCTTGCTTTTCTGAGTCTGGGAGAACTATTCACTATCTGAGTCAAGTGTATCATTTGATATTATCTTTATCATCTACCATCTCGCCACACTCAATAGCACATGAATGATTTTGGTTCAAACTTCCTGCAAAAGGACCAAGCTGCAGGGGTGGCTCTATGCTCCATAAGACATGAAAAGGGGGATGATGATGATGAGGCTATTTGCTAAGATAGGCAAAAATTGAAAGACTTATTATTCCAGTCATTATTCCAGTCTATTTCAAGCAGTAATGTAGTCAGTTTAGTGTTGGCACAAATGCTAGCCAAGGCCACACATTAAAAATTCAGATCATGCTGGGAGATCAGGCCTTCGAGCAGGTGAACCAGTTTAAATACCTATGCGCTGTAATAGACTGGATGGGAGGCATGAAAGAAGAGTTAGGTACCTGAAGAGCAGCAGTCAGCAGACATTTCTTATCATAAATCAAGGATACCTCAGCAAAAGAGAAATCGGCAAGAAGATGAAGATGGCGGTATATTGCTCCACCTCTGTCGCAGTTGCGGCTTACAGAAGTGGCAATGGCCACAACCCACAAGATCCAGCTTCAAACCTCAAAAATGAGGTATTTTATTTGAGGAAGGTGGTTCAAGTAACAGAAAGGACATGGTCCTCAACCAGATGATATGTCCTGGCCTCGAAACCCAGCTTCCGCAGATCCAGGTGGAATAATCCCAGTTGCGATGGTTTGGCCATGTCTGCAGAATTAGAGAAGACAGGCTACCACGACAAATATGAGAATCCAAGAGCCATGGATCCAGACCTCTAGAACAACCCAGAGTTTGCTGGCAAAACAACATCAGACAATCTCAGTGGGACTGAGGACCAGACTGGTACTAGGCCAAAAGGAAGATTACTCTGGCTAACCTTATGCCCCAGGGTAGAAGAAGAATGACTAAGTGAAGTGATATGGTGTCGAGGCGGCCACAATTTCAGTCATTAAATAAGAATAATGAGTCAGTTGTTCAGTTCATTTTTGTATTAGAATGTGCAGACGGTAGCTATAACTGAACAACAATGAAAAAAGCTGACAACTACAAAGCAGAAGAAGCAATATATATATTTTGATGCAAAAAAACATCAGCTGGACTGCAATTTCAGGACCCATTTTATATGAGAAATTTCTAATGATTAATAAACACTAATTGATAAATTGTTTTTGTTAAGAGTTGTTTTTTTAACCCTTAATACAATTATCTGAAATTTTTATTATCCAGATAACCATTCTCACAAATTAATTTAGATAACCAGAGTTATGCTGTATTTGTGTCTGGAAACAGAGTGCCGTTACAGAAGATTTTCGCAAGTTGCGCCAGCTGGTAATAGCCAAGGGCTGGTTGAACCCGGAGCCATGGTTTTATGTGTGGCACTTCACTCACATTGTGGTTCTGGAGGTGTTAACTGTGCTCCTGCTGTCATATGTTGGTGTCAGCTGGGTGACCATACTCACTGCTATGGTAATGATGACTACAGCTCAGGCAAGTACAATATGTTGATGATATTCTTTATTAGTTTTGTCTTCTTCTTCTTTGATCCTTAGCTGCCGATTGTCAAAGCATGAAATAGCACGTGAAGGCTTTGATACAAGGACACCAGTTGCAGTGGTGGCTACATGCTCCATAAGGAGCAAACGGGGAATGTTCTAACTCAGGATTTTCTGAAACAAGAAAGATATTTGAATAGTCTTTTGTTCCTCTTCCAGAAAATATGTGTCTTTTGTTCCTCTTCCAGAAAATATGTCTGCATTTCTTTTTATTTATCTTGTCATCTTTTTTTACCCTTTTACACTGTTCTAGTTTCTATTTAAAAGTAATGTGACATATCTGACAAAAATCAGCAGCTTATAAATTGTAGCTATAAAAATAAGTTTTCGTAACACATTAACTACCGAATTGAAAAACACACTGTGGCCGAATTATATTATTTTCCCATTTTCATCCTGTAGGTGTTTGCACAAAGTAAGCTGTAGTTTTCGTAATTGCTTACAGATTTTTATGCATTACATGTCATTTTAAAGATAAATGAATGTACTATTACAATAAGCACCATTTGTAACTAATAGAGGTTGTTGCTATTTAATGGCCCTCCGATGGCTGAGGACTTGCAATATTTTATATATAAATTTAAAAATAATATGGTATGAAATCAGTTTTACAAGTAAACGGTACACATGAGACAAGGGACGTTTCGGGTTTTACCCTTCGTCAGCCACAGTTACGAATAGGTGACAAGGACAAGAACTACATATAGGTACTACAAAGATGTATGATGATGAGGAAAACGTCAAATGAGCGATACAAGCAGATGAAACCACGGTGATGAGCGAAACGATAACAGTAATAATGCAAGAAAATCGTGAAACCAGAAAGACATGTCGAAACAAGAAAGTAAATAATCAACGAAACGAAGACAGAAATGAACAGCACTATTAAAATGAGTAAAAAATCACTTAGCTGGATCCAAGAAAGAAACATTCAAAATGGCTGAAAAAATAAGCTTGCAATATTTTCACAATTATAACTGCTTGCACCCCATCTCTATCAAAATCACTATTTCAATCAATGTGCACACCGTTTTCACTCTTGTCCTTGTCGCTAGATCTATCAGTCAATTGTTGAAACAAGTTTCTAGCATATTCAGCCGTTAGACGACATGTACAAGCATTTTTTGTGGTCCTATCACTAGTTGCCACGGTAAACAGTTTTACACGATTTGGTAACTAACCCAAAACGCTGAAAAATATGAACATAATATCAATTTTCCAGTGTTCTACAACAACCATGCTTTGGGAATTTGTTTTCTGGTGGCAACTTAAAATCTCGAACCAGATCAGAAAGTGTTTCAGTACATTTTTCATTCATTTTATTAATAAAATTAGATCGACGCTCTGAGCGGCTTGCGGTCCAAATGATAGGATTTCAAAAGCCAGTCCCACCGGCTTGCGGTAGTTAATGTGTTAACCATGAAGAAAGTGTGTGAATTAAGCAATTTTAAAAATCGCAAAACGTTTTTTGCTTCCAGGCACAGGCAGGCTGGACACAGCATGATTATGGACATCATAGCGTCTTTTCAGACCTTAGGCGCTCCCACATATTTCACCATATAACTGTAGGACTTATGAAGGTAAGGCTTGCTGCTTTTTCCACGATGATAAAAATGCGCAACTCAGACACTAAATGACATAATAAACTAAACTGTCAGAAGAGGACAATACTCCGCACGGGCCACAACAGATTGGGACACTGCCTATTCGAGGAGCTTAAGATAGGAACTACAGATGAGTGTAACTGTGACACAGATAAAATGACTGCTGAACATCTGCTTCAAACATGCCCAACATATGAGGAACGGAGAAAGCACATATGGCTGTTAGCAGTACCATTCCTGGAAAAACTCTATGGAAATAGAAATATCCTCACGTTGACCACTGCTTTCTTTGAACATATTCAAGTTGACCACTGCTTTCTTTGAACATATTCAAGTTAACGTCTGAGAGTTTACAAAGAAGAAGAAGAAGAAAATAGCTACAGGGAAAGATGACCTTCATGTTAACCCTTCAGTGCCATGTTCCAAGATTATTGGGAATACCCAGAATGACTCTGTGCTGTGTTCCCAGTATATCGGGAATGGACAACACCTATGTAAAAACCCCGTCCAAACTAAAAATAATTAACCAGTCACATTAAATTTAAGTAGTGAGTGCGGTATATGTATTCTGCAGCAAATGACAGTTTTCATTAACAGTGGCCATTGTGTTTACAGAAAATTTGACTATTTTTAGCATGAATTGTGCAAATCAGGAACCAAGTACTTTGAGTTGGAAAACCCTAGGTCTAGGCTGCTTACAGCTGCCCAGGTAATAAAAAACATATCATTTTCAGACATGAAGAACATAAATTTGATTAAACATATCCTGCAAGTGACTTAAAATCCAGTGACAGGAAAAAGTAAATTTGAAATGAGCATGATTTTTATGACATTGTGACTGGTGCCAGGGGACGGGGCCCTCTGTCAGCTGGTAGTGTATCCACCTGCTATGTTGACTGGAATGGTATGGCATAAATACGGTGCTAGATTATACGTAAGCCCATTATTGATAATGTTCTGAAATTTTATGTGTATATGTGCAATGGTTTTCATGTAATAGTTGTTTCTTAAAGTTCTAGTTTACACTAGTCATAAGCAGGTGACCCATTCACCAAATAATATGAGAGAAATACTGCATTGTGACTTTATTTTTAGTCTTATCACTTTAACCAAAGTGATGCTAAAATAATACTCATTTACTGACAATCCAAAACAATTTAAAGTATAAACTGTATACCTATGTTTGGTAAATGCAAATATTATATATAATTAGTGTATTTATGTTTACTGGTACTGACAAAAAAAGGTTGCAAAGTACCAATTTAGTACATTCCAGTATGTGTGCATTATGTTCGTGTGCATTATGTTCGTGTGCATACATGCTTGCTTGCTAGGTTGTATTTCATGTCTGAGAGCCATATAAGAAATCTGTATGTCCATACGTGGTTATTGTCGTAATTTTATTTTTGAGATAGGTCTTAGAAATAGTGGTCCCGTCCGAGTGGAGAATGATGGTGAAGGCTCTGTGATAGTAAGGGTTAAGAAATAGATAGTTGATTCACAAGGGTGCTGAAAAGAGTAAGGACAGTCTCTGAAATCGGGTAATTTCTCCGATTTGCCTATCTTACGACAATCTTATTTATCTGTAGACTCCTTAATCTTTCCTGGCTAAACAATTTTTGCCAGTTACTCAACACTCATGTACACACACCAATTTGGTGCTACAATCGCACAGACGTTAATACAAACTACATATAACAGATATGGGGTAATGGGTCGGCCAACACAATAATTTAAGGTTTATGGTGTTTATTATCATTTAAACCAAAATCCCAACATTTAGCATGGTACAGTCAAAAGATCATAGTTACAGAAAAACACAAATAAATCAGGGGGGGGGGGGGGGGGGGGGTTTAGAATAGTAGTATCCCAATATGCCCTTCCCGCTTGTATAGACAAAAACCCGGTCAAAAGACAAGTGTTATCAGAAAGAGACAAGTTAACCCAAAGATAGATTAATTTATCCTGATAGGGGTTTTACAATATTCATTATGGGGTGTAGGAACAGAGTCCTAGTATTCTCAAAGTTATCCCTTGACTAAGCAGATTAAGGGAGGGGAAATAAGAAAAGGTAAGCAAACCCCCCCCCCCCCCCCCTTAGAACAATACAAGGAATACCGTATTTGGATGTTTACCAAGTAAAGAAAGTTATAAGTTTATCCAAAAAAATGTCAATCATTCATTCTCGCTAGCGATGGCCATCACACCCTTTCGCACTTACCGATCGTTGAATCTGGCACTCCATAGAATAACATAAACAGCTAGTAAGTACTCAACAAATGAATGAGTCTTTTCCTTCGTTTTCCAGCCCCAGACTAGCGGGTTTTGCGTTCAGCTAATTTTCCCATAATCGCTGGAAGGTGAAGCCTTAGTGTTCCTTTTGATTTTATCTAAAGTTTCAATGGGATGGCACTGTCACAGGTATATTTATGAGAAGGTAGTGGTCTCCTGGATTTCACCGCTGGTGGTGGAAAAACTTCTATAGCGTGATGAACACAGAGTGATGACAAAGACTGAACAGTGAGTTATGTTTTTCTTCAGGGTTTAAATCCAGTGGAAATCACGTGACTGTCAGTGTACATGAAGAATATATTCTTTTCCACAGCAGAGCGTTAAAAATATATATATATAGTATAGCTTTTGGCAATTGTTCTTCTCCAGTTATCTTTACGGAATTATTGAGATTATCATTTAAATGTTCTTGGTTGGATTCCTCTCATGTAACAAAATAGAGAGTGAGACCGCACAGGGCCGCAACATGAAGATTATATTTAAAATGTTTATAAAATCTCTGAATAGTAGAAGAACTGAGTCTGGAGGACTCTATAATTGCTGGGACGCAAAGGTATATGATCAGCCTATGTGAAAAAAATAGAAAACATGAAATCATAAACCCAATACGAATCATATTCTGACGCGCGATAAATTTACAGCTAAGACAATTTAAACACTCGCATATTCAATTATATATATTTAAGAAAACTCTCCGCGAGTCTAACAGTTAAAAAAACAAGTATATACAGAACTAAACTGTATTAATTGGTTATAAATCGCTTGGCGGCTTCTAAATTATTTTAAGCATCTATTATCTCGGGAAATAGCAGATAGTTATATCATTTAATTTACGTCTGGAAACTTTTGAGATGGGTTTATTTAATATGTTTAAATTAACACAAAATCCAGTGAAATAAAAATGAAAGAACTAGACCACTGAAACACTTGAAACTAATATATTACTGCTGCCCAAACAGAATAAATTTAGTCTCCAATATAGAAGATATCCATGAGAAATCTTGTTCTATAAGCTAGTACTTTCTTCAAACTGTCTGGCGCAAATGATAAACGCATTCTTCAGTAGTATCAATATATAGTTAAAGAACTGAAGGATAGGGGGGACACGCGAAGTTTTACAACTTATTTGATATCAGGGAAATTTCGCGTTACTTGCCACTGGGCAAAGCTTCTAGATTTCCCCCGTGTCTGTTCGTCCACCGCGATTCCAGTGCTGTCTCTGGTTCACACTGAGGTGCCAAACGAAGGTGTTAAACTGCTTTGTCCGTCCTGGGACCACCACTGTCCTTTTGATTGTTAACCGCTTTCCTCGTTGAACTTTGGCAACGCCTACTAGGTGGTAAGAAAGAAAGGTGTAGGGGGTAGTTGATTTAGATCACTCTAAGGTAATGTAGTAGGCGTGGCTTAACTAAAGTTAAGACGCCGCGATTCTCTGAGCTGTTAGCCTGATAGCTATTGCATACTAATTACCAAACGTGGTGAAAAATCCACTCTGCTATTGTGCATACTAATTAGCAAATGTGGGACCCACGTTGGCGATTAAAATTTGCAACGAAAATGAATGAGGGCTCTCATGCTATCCCAGGGTCTACCATATCATCTAACAGTTCAGGGACGCTGAAATTCATCTGTCACAGTTATATGTTCTCTGAAATAATATCCAAATATCCATATATTGTTATATGTTCTTATATAAGACATCTGGATGTCTATATAATATTTTTGTATAAGATATCTGGATGTCTATATATTATATGTTCTTGTATAAGATATCTGGATGTTTATATGTTATATGTTCTCCTATAAGATATCTGGATGTCTGTATGTTGTTATATGTTCTCCTATAAGATATCTGGATGTCTATATGTTGTTACATGTTCTATAAGATATCTGGATGTCTATATGTTATATGTTCTTGTATAAGTTATCTGGATGTCTATATGTTGTTATATGTTCTTGTATAAGATATCTGGATGTCTATATGTTGTTATATGTTCTGGTATAAGATATCTGGATGTCTATATGTTCTTGTATAAGATATCTGGATGTCTATATGTTGTTATATGTTCTCCTATAAGATATCTGGATGTCTATATGTTGTTACATGTTCTCGTATAAGATATCTGAGCGTCTGTATGTCATTGTATGTTCTCCTGTAAGATATCTGGATGCCGGTATGTTATATGTTTTTGTATGTGATGTCTGAATGTCTGCATGTTGTTATATGTTCTTGTATAAGATATCTGAATGTCTATATGTTATGTGTTCTTTTATAAGATATCTGAATGTCTGTATGTTATCATATGTTCTTCATTGTGAGTCTACACATTGTTTACTGTTTCCCTTCTTACCAGGGCGCCTCTTCTCATTGGTGGAACTTCCGCCATTTTCAACACCATGCCAAGCCTAACATGATCAGGAAAGATCCAGACATCAATATTGGATATTTGTTCCTAATTGGTGACAAGCTTCCTGTGGAGATTGGCAAGAAGAAGAAAGGTTTCATGCCGTATCACTGGCAGCACACATACTTTTTTTTACGTGAGTAGTTGTGGCCACCAATGATTTTTATGTTTTGGGCCGTCCTCAGCTGCACCCATGAGACATTATTTTTAGATGTGAGACATATATAGGGTGATTCAAAAGCCACTTCCTGTTTTTAAACTGTTGCTTCGTCACTCCTTCTTCTTCTCTTCAAGTACCATGCTAGGCAGCGTAGGTGATCATGTCAATGTCCACAGCTTCCTGTCTCCAGTACTATTTATCAATTCTGTTGTTGACCTCTTTCCATGCCACGATGTCACACTGTCCACTTTCTTCTCTCTTCGTTGTCCTCTATCTCTTTTTCCTTCTCTCTTTCCTGATGTTACGATATACTCCATCTTTCTTCTTCTCACAACATGCGAAAATAAAGTGGATTGCTTCCTTCTAATGTAAGGAATAAGCTTCCTTTGCACATCGGGCAGGTTCCTCCCCAGGTCTTCAGTCCTATCCAACTAATTTGTATGAAATAAATGTCAAAATGAAGAGAATTAACTGTCATTTTATAACATAAAGTGCTACTTTCTTACTTAGTCGTTCCTTTTCTACTATGAGGTGTAGAGGTTTGGAGGAAGGAGTGCAATAGTATCCTATCAGCTGTCTTCCTTCTGACCGGGTTCCAGTCTAGTCCTTGGTCCTTCAGAGATTGCCTGATATTGTACTCCCAGCGGACTGTGGGTTGTCCTGGAGGTCTGAATCTCTGATTCTTAGTTTCACATACTTGTCGTGGTAGCCGATCTTCTTCTGTGCTGCAGGTATGGCCAAACCATCTTAGTTGGGACTGTTCTGCTTGAGTCTGCATTGGCTGGGTTTTGAGACCTTGCCTTATCATCTAGCCAATGGTACTGCAGTGGTTAGTGCACTGGCTTCCTAGCTTGGTGGTCCATGGTTCGATCCCCAGTTGATGTGGGATTTTTTAGACCGCAAATGGCTCTGGGGTCGACCCAGCCTCATTAATTGGGTACCAGAGCAACTCTGGGAAGGTTAAGGTGGCCGGCGTGATGCTGACCACATCACCCCTAGTGTGCCGATGGTCAAGACAATATGGACCTAACACCATATTCCCAATATGCCTCAATGGTTGTGTAACAGGATCCTTTACCTTTTACCTTATCATCTGGTTACGAACCATTTCTCTTCTTGTTACTTCAACCACCTTCCTCAGATACCTCATTTCTGAGGTTTGGAGCTGGCTTTTGTGGGTTGCCTCCATTGTGAGTCATGGGCAGTGACATAACATGCTATGTGACATTAACATTACAACTCAGCATAAGATTTTTGTTCATCACATGATTCCCTAACAGCAATTTTTGCTGTCTCTTGTAAAGTCAGTTTATCTGGTCATGTTATATTTTGTTTTGATTTGTTTCTGGAAAACTGAAACAAAAATTTAAAAAACTTATTTTTCAGTTATTGCTCATTGTTTTGATGATTCATCAAAAGTCTGTAGCTTTTTAGTTGTTTTTGTTGCTCTAGAAGGCATGATAGAGGGATTGAAATGATGGGATAAGATCATCAATGTGGTGCTGCTACTGATAAGAGCCAGACAAAAGTGCCACTGGAACAAGAGATCATAAGAAGATGCTGGCGATGCATATGACACACATTGAGGAAGCCTGTTGATAGCCATACAAGGTAGTCTTTGTTTTGGAATCCCCAGGTTCAGTGAGATAGAGGGATACAGGATAAAAAAATTTAGATAACAGAATTTAAGACAGAAGTGAAAGGGATAAATAACAAATGGATAGACCTTGAACGGATGGACAGGAGATCCTGGCATAAATTGTTTGAAGGCCTATTCCCCTTGGGGAGTTGAATGTTGACGATGACATACTGACAAACGTAGAATATGAAAAAAATTATTTTTGCATAATTCTAAAACTACTGACCTCATTATTTTGTAACAGGAAATTCCTGTCCCTTATTATAAACTTTGTTATTCCAGTTTTCTTTATGACTATTAGTATCTTATGTATTGGTACTCATTGTTTAAAGGTTTATTTTTCCCCTGTGTATGTAAACGAGCTCTAAGTACTCAGCGTTGCTCGGGTTTCTGATAACAGTTTATAGAGACTTAGAGCATCATGATTTCTTCCTTCTTCCTGTACACTGTCAGACGTCTGCTTGAATATTTTCAAAGAAAGTAGTGGTCAGCTTGAGGCTATTTGTATCTCCATAGAGTTTTTCCAGGAAAGGAACTGTGACGGCCATATGTGCTTTCTCTTGTCCTGATATGTTGGGCATCTTTGAAGCAGATGTTCAGCAGTTATTTTATCAGAGCCACATTTACACACATCGGTAGTTCCTATCATTAGCTTGTTGAATAGATGGTATCCCAATCTGTTGTGGCCCAATTTCTAAAAATGTAGAAACCTAATTATGATATTTTGATTTATTTTTATTTTGTATTGTTTTAAGTTACGATTCATATAATTTATGGAGCTGCGCTGGTGTAATGGTTACCACACTGCACTGGCGATCGGGTGATCCAGGTTCAAGCCCAGGTGAGAACATTTGAATGAGTGTCATCGACCGGGACTTGGACTGGATTAATTTGAGCCCTGACGAAGACATTTGAAGAAGTGTCGTTGACCAGGCACAAAAGCCAGATCCAAACCTCAGAAATGAGGTATCTGCGGAAGGTGGTTGAAGTAACAAGAAGAGACATGGTCTGCAACCAGACGATACGTCAAGGCCTAAAATCCCACCCCCTGCAGACCCAAGTAGAACAGTCCCAACTAAGATGGTTTGTGCATGTCTGCAGAATAGGAGAAGATCGGCTACCACGACAAGCATGGGAAACAAAGAGCCAGGGATCCAGACCTCCAGGACGACCTGGAGGACAACATTAGACAATCTTTGAAGGACCGAGGACTAGAATGGAACCAGGCCAGGAGGAAGACAGCCGATAGGATAGTGTGGCGCTCTCTCTTCCAAACCTCTACACCTTACGGTTAGAAGGGGAACGACTAAGTAAGTAAGTCGTCAACCAGGGACTGGTGGCTCCTGAGCCGACCCAGCTCTAATGGGTACCTTCCGAAGACGGCGAATATCTGCCTGAATGGCGAGTGGACACCTGTCAGTTTGCAGGGAAAAAAGGGATACTCACGTAAAAATCAGTCTCAGGTTAGATATACTAACCAGAGATTCTCGCCTCGAGTAATAACGGGCGTACGTTAAAAAAAAATTTTTTTTTTAATTTATCACATTGTTTCGTATTCACTATGTGCTACATAGTGCAACATAGTTATTAGAATTCTACATTATTGTGCACAGTATTATATGGCTTGTTGTGCTAGTTTGTAAATGTTAGAACTGTTCATTTAATGATCATAGTTAAGTAAGATGTATTCTATTATGCTTATAAATATATACATTTTATATTTCAGTTGGACCACCACTGCTATTGCCCATATACTTCCATTTTGAAATTATTTACTTTTGCTTTAAGCGGAGAGATTGGCTGGTAAGTAATAGTTCTTTTTTTTTTCTGTATTACTTACTTACTTAGTCGCTCTTCTTCTATCGTCGGGTGTAGAGGTGTTCGTCACTTTTAAGATCAGTCCAGGTTTTCTCTCTTGCACTACTTATAATCAGGCTTTAAGGCAAACGGGTGATTGGCCTGTTGTGTCTTTGCAAGGTGAAGGGGTTGCCTCCATGCAGGCCGCCCACCTCCTATTTCAGCTAGGCTTGGGACCAGCCTAGGCAGAGTTTCAGTATTAATGAATTAATATTTCATATAAAGTGACAAAAAGGTATCTTAAATCTTGATCTCATGGTGGTTCTTTCCATTAAAACATTAGCGTTTGTAGGCATAAATGTTGCCTGTTTTGTAGGATGAACAATTATCAGAAAAGGTGTATATTCACTTATTAACTTTTTCACTGCCCAAAAAAAATGCAGTATAAACCACGAAGTTAAGAGCAGCAAGAACCACAAAGATAAGTATAAGCAACAAAGTTAACAGCAGCATAAACTACAAAGTCAAGAGCATCATAAGCTGTAAACTTAATAGCAGCCAGAACCACAGAGCAGTACAAACAAAAACAGTTAATTAAGCAATCTAAACCACAGAGTTAAGAGCACCAAAAACCACAAAGAGAAATACAAACAACAAAGTTAATTGATTCTGTACATAATTATTTTCTCCTTTGGACGGAATTATTTTCTCCTCAGGACGGAATTATTTTTTAGACCCCAAAAGTTTGCATATACATAAGTTAAGTTTACTGAGATAAAATATCTAATTATAAGTGAAGTATAACTTATTATATATAAAATTAAAGGAAAATGAATGGGCATTAAGGACATTTTAATCGTTTTTACTAAATTTATAATTTAGTCGGCGTCTGTGGCCTAATGGATATGAACGCAGTTTCATAATCCAGATATACCAGGTTTGAAACCTGCTGCAGGTGGTTTGGTAGCAGATCGCTTTGTGTTGATTTTTAACAATGGTATAAGCGCCGTACCGTTCAGAACGCAATGGCAAACTACAGCAACTAACTTTAACTCTTTCAGTCCCAAGCAAAAAAGTGGGTTTGG
Source organism: Oreohelix idahoensis (assembly GCA_024509875.1). Lineage (NCBI taxonomy): Eukaryota > Metazoa > Mollusca > Gastropoda > Stylommatophora > Oreohelicidae > Oreohelix > Oreohelix idahoensis. The sequence continues at coordinate 107,272 of JAMPIV010019026.1, forward strand.
CCCAAGCAAAAATGGCCACCCCAGTGCGTTTTTATTGTTGTTGTTTGGAAATAATTTTTTAAAATGTTCATATGTGTTAAGGATAGATTTGGGGTGCAGTCAAAATAGTAAGGCATGCTACTACAATAAAAGCTGGGGTTGATTACCACGTCCTGTAGAGGATAAGCAACTAACTTTAACTCTTTCAGTCCCAAGCAAAAAAGTGGGTTTGGCCCAAGCAAAAATGGCCACCCCAGTGCGTTTTTATTGTTGTTGTTTGGAAATAATTTTTTAAAATGTTCAATTAAGGTAGATTTGGGGTGCCAAAATGTAGGCATGCTACTACACGCTAGCACATTTCCATTTTTATGTGAGGAATTGTGTTTGCCTGTAGGCAAACTACGGTTTGCACGAGGCGTTCACCCGTGATGAGCGACGGTCAACTAGTGACGTTTCGGTCACATGTCGTGGGGTTCAGTGTGTAAATTAATTGGGCTTCCGTCTTTGTGTTTGCGTCCAAGAGAGATGTAATTTTTCAAGCTCCGGGATAATGGAGAGTGATAAATATATACATTGTGGCATTATTGATTTTAGGAGGCCGCCACGTTATGTGCAAGATGGTTCATAAACGTATCTAGAAGTTCATATCATAGTTTACTACAAGTGTAACTTTGCGATAGGAGGCAACTAATATTTGGTTTGCCCTGATTTCTTCTGCCGCATTACTTTGGTTTTCGTGGATTACCGAACCTTTAGTACAACGGCCAGAATTGAGTGGAGATGAGAGGATTGTATTATTATTATATTATTGCCACTTAAAGATGCCTAACGTTTGAACCTTATTGACGGACCAGAGATAATCTACTACACTTATCCATTGCCATGTACTTTTGATGTTTGATGGACCATTGTGAAGTGACTTTGTTTATTAAATGTCAACCATGTTTTCCCGTGGACCTGTTCACCTACCGGCTTTGTTATGTGTACTGACAATACTTGTCCTGAATGAACACCTGCTATCATTCGTGTATCCATGCATGATCCTCTAATTTATCCCAACGTAACACCATATAATTTGGTGAGCCAGTATGGTTTTGAATCGATACTTTCATCAGGACATAGTTTTCAAATTCACTGAAGCAAGTATACCTTCGTACTTTGCAAAAATACAGCTGACATTTAATCTGTATATGCGATCGTCACTCATGTTCAGCGTGTTATTGTGAACACACCGCTTCGTAAACTCAGCCATTATCAACGGGTCCAGTTGGATAACGAACGCTGCCACTGCACATATCCAATGTTCCAGTTTCAATGTCCTATTGTTCGCTGTAACGTTCAAGATAACAATTTCAAACCAACCGGTTTGCAAGTTTACTTCGTGTTCCAGTCTACATCACAACGTTTGCAAGATTCTTTCAAGTTTCAAGTCTATGCCACGGCGATATCAAGTTACTTTGTACCAAGTCAACATAGCGTTTCAAGATCTACACAGTTCATGATGCCCATCTGACGGAGACCGTGTACTGTTCACATTTTATCCGTGCTTCACTTGTATTGAGGGACAGTGTTGTTCCAATGTTGACGCCTTTTTCCGGACTTGCATCTGATCGGATTACGATAAGATAAGTGCCTGTTAATACACTCTTGTATCTTTGCCGTGGCGTAAGCCTTTTTGATATCTATGTTATTCGTTTTCTTCGTTTCTATATCTTTGTACAAATCTGTTGTTAGCGACACATGTCATTGGAAAAATGACAGCGCAGCAGATGTTTCTGTAGGTTTTGCTTACATTCCTCAAGCAGTGAAATTTCCGGCCTGAGTTTACTCACCGACGTTTGGTTCACTGCCTGTTTAGTGTGACCTAAATTGTTTAGCTGTGCTGCCCCGTCCTTTTAGTTGTCAGTTCTTGTTGTGTGCTGGTTTTGTTTTTCTTCTCCTTAGTTGACAACCATTCTGTTCGTAATGCTAGTCTAACCTTCTATCACTTGTTTACATTTATATATATTGTTACAGGTCCTGTCCTGTTTTTTGTTTTGTTTTAAGCAGTAAGTCTGTTCTATTTGTTATTTCTCCTTAGTTTCCCATTTGCATTCTTTTTCGTTTACTTGCTGCTGTTATTACATTGCCTTGGTCACTTGTACTTGTCTTTTTGTTTAGTTCCATCAATTCTGTTCTTGTGCATTATTTTTTGTTTCTCTCACCAGTGTTTGGTTTTTTCATGATACATTCTGATATTATTGCTCAATAATATTGATAATTCATTTGCATTGATGCTGTTGCAAAACATCAGTAATTTGGTACATTGACTACCTTAACTAAGTAAGTTCTTTAGGGCACAGCAGTATATAATATTAACAAAAAATTTGCTGATAATTAATAGACTTAGTGAGTCTTAATAAGAATTTAAAATGTCTACGGATGACATGATCTCTGTGCTGGAGGTGCTGTTCCAGAATGGTAGGGATAATAGACTTCAAGGCCCAGCAGTTGAGGAATATGTGATGGATCGTTTTTTATGTCAGGCGGCATCAGACTTGGAGGACTTTGTGAGTTGGAATTTTCATTCTATTCCTCATATAAATATTGCCACGGACTTGGCACAATTACTGCGTGTGCATCTTCGTTTTTTTTTATCAAAATACCTACATGTGCCACATGGCCAGGTATTAAATAACATACACCGCGCTATACGCGACGACGTTGTTCAGGAGGAACAAACGATAGAGGATCATAAATGTAAGGAAAAATCTCTTACGAGAGAGCTACAGCAGATAAAATTAGAGTACGAGAAAAAAGTGTCCGTCATGGAATTTGATAAGAGTGTCTATGGTGAACTAACTAAGCTTAATACTGCTTTAAAGATAGACTGTGATGCACAGGTAGCAGAGATTCAAATACTGAAATCTGAGATTTCTGATTTAAGATCAAAGGTTAACATGTTGGATGTAGCAAGAGATCAGATACAATTAGATGAGAAAAAGAGAGTAGAAGAATTAACTATGGAGAAAGAAAAGATGGATAAAATTGAGAAATCAATCACGGAGGAGAATAATAAAAATTTGAACCTTGAAGAAGAAAATAAAAGGCAAAGTGAAGAAATTTATAAGTTAAGAAAAAGGGTTGATGGGTTGCTAGATGTGGTGTTACACAAAAATTTGTTGTCCTACAGTCGTTATGACAAACCTATTGTACGACATGCCAGCGGTGCTAATTGTGACTCTAATAAGTCATCACAACCTCAAAAAGTAAAATCATTTCGAGGCAAGTACAACTTTCCTCGCCAGCACTCTTATTCCAGAGGTTCTAGAGACAATACTGCCAATTTTGGGAATCAGTCATGGCGACATGATAAGAATGTGACTGATCTTAAAAATACAGATGAGGTCGTCAAGGGTAAAGCAAAATGTACTAATAAGAGTCTGATTGCTACATGTAAGGTTGATGGTAATGATAGTACAAACCTACCTGGTCATACTAGACCCATTATATCTGTTAAAGAAAGTTTAACAGTACCTTATGAGCAGTCTTCAACGACATGCTCCAAACCAATAGGATTGATTTCCAATAAACATCATACTGAGCCCATGCAGTATGATGCACCTTTTAAGCCTGTCACGACGCGCAGGCGACAAATTAATCACCATGTCTCTCATTCCACTGCGACGGCATACCCTCCCAGCGCACGATTACGTGCTGATAACGCGAAATTCGTGGGATCGACCCCCACATATGGTGGTATCAATACATGCTCACGCACCATATTAGTGCGAAATCTTCCACCAAGCACTATATGGCGCGCACTGGCTGAATTTTTTCAGTACACTGCCGACGTCCGATATGTGCGTCTTTTTTCTATTCCCAGCTCTAATGATAAAGTAGCACTTATTTATTTTTATTCACATGGAGATGCTCGCCAAGTTATTAACTTCGACAATGGAGCCTATTTTCGACACCGTTGCCTACATCTGCAATTAGTTCATGATTCTGCACCACGCAGTTTTTAATGTGTTTTCTCGGGTGCATCTTTCTCCTGTATTAGTTATCATACAAAGTCATTTCACGTATATCTTATGTTGATTATGTCTTAAATTTCATTTGTGCCACAGAACATTTCCAAAATTCTAAAATTGTCCATGCCTACTACTCAGAAGCAAGTTCGTGGTCATCTTGATTTAATTCAGTAATACAGTAGATTTATACCCAACTTGTTTTTCGACACTGCTGACCTCTCTGCCTTGGAAAATAAAAAAAAGGCTTACTTACCACGTGCACTGGAAACCAGAGTGCCAGGCCGCGGTAAATTATATTCAAAATTCAATTTTTTTTTTTCTATACCACCTATTTGAGGTAACCAGTTGAATTATTATCCCCGCACAGATGCTTGTTCCAGAGTTTCGTTGCTTCACTGGTGAAAGAATTTGAGAGGACGGTGCTTGAAACCTTCCATATCTCAAGAACGTTGACTGATGCAGAGAAAATATGATATTCAAGCTATCTCAAGTTCATCAGATATAGTCACCTATAGTTTATCGAGATGCCCAAAGCTCGAACCTGAAGTTTCATATTGACGTAGTTAATTGACTCTATATTACACATGTGTAAAGCCATGGTGTTTATCCACTACTAGTCACTATGACAAAGAACGGCGAATACATGAACACTAAGTTGATTTCCAAACCATTCATATTAACATTTGTGATTTACATGACTTTGAGATAATCATTATTCACTTTAACTAGTGGTACACTGAACTGTATTATACTACTTGCAGACATGAACAATTTCCAACTAAAACATCATGTTATTATTCTGGAATGCACATTCACATTAATTAAGATTGCTATATTAATACCGTACCAGAAATCTAGTCCTAACACGGATAGTGAGGAGTATGATTGTATTATTGCAAATTTGTTTTGGACATTACTTGTCTTGCCAACGTACAAAAGGTACTTAGAGTAGAATAATTAAGTAATGTAATAATTGTGTTAATTAGTTATACTTGCATTCTTGTACTATTTTTTTTCCCTCTCTTCTTTCTCTTTTTGTGAGATATTCATGTACTTTAGTTATATTAATGTCATATCTCATTGCTTCATATCTTATTTGATTCATGTCATGTTTAAATTACATTTAAGCTTAATTTTAGGATTTTTGACAGCATTGTTACTTGGAGATATAACCTTCTAAATTATTTTTTTAAAATTATTATTCATGCATTTTTGAATTCTTGATTTGGATTTTTTTTTGTTTTCTTTTATTTTATATATCTCATACCATTTTCATATATGCATGCTATTTCTTTGATAGGTTTATTGTAAACTCACAGTGATCATACATTTAGGTATTTTTTTTTGTTACATCATTGGAATATTGACTGTATATGACTTGTTACTTATGGACATATGACTGTTTATGACTGATGACAAATTCATCTAGCATGTTATTTATTGATAAGTTACATTATGCAGACTGACTGCGACTAGATTATTTTCGATTTGGCCCAATATTTGTGATATAATCAATTTTGGCCGCTATTTCCGTATAGGAAATATTTGAATTGGAAAAAAAAAACAAATAAATTTGTTTTTTTTTACACCGCGAAGGGGGTGATATGTTAAGGATAGATTTGGGGTGCAGTCAAAATAGTAAGGCATGCTACTACACGCTAGCACATTTCCATTTTTATGTGAGGAATTGTGTTTGCCTGTAAGCAAACTACGGTTTGCACGAGGCGTTCACCCGTGATGAGCGACGGTCAACTAGTGATGTTTCGGTCACATGTCGTGGGGTTCAGTGTGTAAATTAATTGGGCTTCCGTCTTTGTGTTTGCGTCCAAGAGAGATGTAATTTTTCAAGCTCCGGGATAATGGAGAGTGATAAATATATACATTGTGGCATTATTGATTTTAGGAGGCCGCCACGTTATGTGCAAGATGGTTCATAAACGTATCTAGAAGTTCATATCATAGTTTACTACAAGTGTAACTTTGCGATAGGAGGCAACTAATATTTGGTTTGCCCTGATTTCTTCTGCCGCATTACTTTGGTTTTCGTGGATTACCGAACCTTTAGTACAACGGCCAGAATTGAGTGGAGATGAGAGGATTGTATTATTATTATATTATTGCCACTTAAAGATGCCTAACGTTTGAACCTTATTGACGGACCAGAGATAATCTACTACGCTTATCCATTGCCATGTACTTTTGATGTTTGATGGACCATTGTGAAGTGACTTTGTTTATTAAATGTCAACCATGTTTTCCCGTGGACCTGTTCACCTACCGGCTTTGTTATGTGTACTGACAATACTTGTCCTGAATGAACACCTGCTATCATTCGTGTATCCATGCATGATCCTCTAATTTATCCCAACGTAACAATATGCATAAATAACTTTGTTGTTGTATATGAAACTGAAGGTAATTGGATGTACTTTACTCTTGTGCTACAAGTATAAAAGCTTTCATTGAAAAATGATTAGTTATTCAAGGTAAAATGGAGGATATGCGCTTTAAAAAAATGATTAGTTATTCAAGGTAAAATGGAGGATATGCGCTTAAAAAAATCGCTTTAAAAATCTAAAATAAATATCTCAAAACAGAAACACGTTCACTCTTAAACACGTGCAGTATTTAAAAGAATGTACTTGCAGTCGGAAATGACTTTGTGGGTAGTTATAATTAGAAACAGTCTCAAAGACACAAATACTAAAGGCTTTTTAAAGTCGATTGGGCCAAGCACGTCTAACACCTGAGCCTTTATAAAGTCGATTGGGACTTAAAGAGTTAAGGCCTCCAGCCTCATGAATTCGGTACCAGATTTACTCTGGGAAGGTTAAGGCGGCCGGCGTGATGCTGACGACATCACCCCTAGTGTGCCGATGGTCAAGAAAATATGGGCCTAACACCATATTCCCAATATGTGTTACAGGACCCTTTTACCTTACCTTTTTAAGGCCTCCATCAGAAATTGTTGTCACAATACATTCTAATTGCTTTCATTTTGTAAGTAATCCATTTGGTAATACAGAAAAAGCAACAAAACTGTGACTGAACATCCAGTTTTTTTCATTTTTCACATATTAGTAACACGAGTCTCACTGAAGAAATTTCATTAAAACTTTTTAAAATTCACAGCTTGCATCCTAAACATCCATGTCCATGAAAACACAACTACAATCACATAAATGGCATACATTTTTCACGAAAAATTAACTAAACACTTGAAAAGGGGCTGTCAGTATAAAAACTTATTTCTTGCTGCTGTGATACTGTTCGTAGCAGTACTTTGCACACAGTGGAGGATTGGCAGTACATCATTTACACACAAAAGAACTCCTGGATGCTTTACAATGAATGCATTTTCTCTGGTTGCCAGACCACATAATAAGATGCTGAGATCCTTGAAGTCTCTCAACAGAATTTGACATTCTGGGTCTACCAGGTAACAGCAGAGAAGATCCTTGTTGTACATCCTCAGGCATCAAAGTGGCTGCTGCCTCGGTCAGTTCTTTGATGAGTGCTAACTTGAAATTTGATGATCTATCAAGGCTAAGATTGCTGGAATTTGGCATCAAATGTAAGACCAGCAGGGATGGACAAATGAGAAGATGCAACTGATGTGTATGCAACCAACACGCAACAGGAACAATTAGCATTCATACCCTTCAACATTTGCTGAGGGAGACTGAGCATCTATAGGTTTGCCCGGATTGCAGTGACATTGATTCTGATCAACAACAGTCTGTCCTTCCACTGTTTTTTTTTAATTTATCATCATTACCTTTTAGCTCCCAAAGAAACACAAATATTCAACAAAAACATGCCAAACCTTTTTGTCCTGTACCATCAGTTCAAGATCTTTCAATGTCTTCTTTGGTCCTGTCATGTATACCTTCATTTCTCTTCTCTGTGTGTTTTTTGTGGTCTCCGTCTATCTTACTTTGGGTATTTGAGAACAGGAACTGCTTTGTAATACTTACTTAGTCGTTCCTTTTCTACTGTGAGGTGTGGAGGTTTAGAAGAGAGAGCGCCATACTATCCTACCGTCTGTCTTCCTTCTGGCCTGGATCCATTGTAGTATTCAGTCTTTGTAATGCCATCAGCTATTCTGTTCCACTGGCGTTTGACTGTTTCTACCCATCAGTTCCACATTGGTGATCTTGTCATACCATTTCAATCCATCTGTTTTGGGCAAGCGCTCATTTATGAAAGCCTGTATCTTTGCAGTTGTATTTTTGTTGTTGTTCTCAGTGCTTCAGAGCCATGCAGTAGGACTGTTTGTTTATTTTATTGTTTCTTGATTACATGGATGCTTTTGTCTGTGGTCACCAGTAAAAATAATCTGACTTTGCATACAGTAAGTTTACACTGTCATTTCTATGACAATGAATTTTTAACAACATAATCAGGTGCAGTTTATCGTAACTTTGTACTTTCTGCTGTTCTTAACATACAGCTTACTGTTTATAACTTTATAGTTTATACTGTTCTTAACTTTTTAGTTTATGGTGCTGTTTGCATTGCAGTTAACTTTGTAGTTTAGACTGCTCTTTGTGGTTCTTGATGTTCTTAACTTTATTGCTTATGTTGCTATTAGCATTGTTGTTTATGATGCTATTAACTTTGTTGTTTAGCCTTCTCTTTGTGGTTCTTGCTGTTTTTAACTTTTTAGTTCATACTTATTTTAACTTTAGTGCTTGTACTAATCTTTGTAGTTCATTCTGCTCTTAACTTTGCAGACTATGGAGCTGTTTACTTTGTAGTAATCTTGCTCTTAACTCTAGTTTATACTGGTCTTAACTTTGTTGTTTATGCTGTTCTTTCTGGTTTGTAGTGCTTTTAACTTTGTTCTTTATAGTACCGTTTCTGGTTTGTAGTTCCTCTTAACTTTGTTGTTTATGGCGCTGTTTATTTTGTAGTTTATGCTGCCCTTAACTCTAGTTTGTTCGGTCAAAGCTTTGTTAATTATACCGCTCTTTCTGGTTTTTTGCTGCTATTAACTTTTTTGTTTGTACTGCTCTTTCTGGTTTTTGGTGCTCTCAATTTTGTAGCTGTTTTATCCTGCTCTTAACTCTGTGGTTTAGGTTGCTCAATTAACTGTTTTTGTTTATACTACATTGTGGTTCTTGCTCCTATTAAGTTTACAGTTTATGCTACTCTTGACTTTGTAGCTTATGCTGCTGTTAACTTTCTTACTTATACTTAACTTTGTGGGTCTTGCTGCTCTTAACTTTGTGGTTTATACTGCTTTTAACTTTCATGATGCTGTAGGCCTATACATTGTAATTAATGATGCTCTTAACTTTGTAGGTTAAACTGCTCTAAACTTTGTTGTTAAAAGTACTGTTTATTGTTTATGCTGCTCACAACTTTGTAGTTTATTCTGCTGTTAACGTTTTGTTTCTTTGTTTGTTTATACTGCTGTTTGTGGTTCTTGCTGGTCATAAGTTTGTGTATCATACTTCTAACTTTGTAGTTTACGGTGCTCTTAACTTTTTTTATATAATAAATCTATTAACTTTGCTGTTTGTACAGTTTTGTCTGGTTTTTGTTCCTCTTAGCACTTTAAAAGGAAAAAAAGGATCCCGTTACACGCCCATTGAGGCATATTGGGAATATGGTGTTAGGCCCATATTTTCTTGACCGTCGGCACACTAGGGGTGATGTGGTCAGCATCACGCCGGCCTCCTTAACCTTCCCAGAGTTGCTCTGGTACCCATTTGGGGCTGGGTCGACCCAGGAGCCGTTTGTGGCCTAAAAAAATCCCACCTCATCTGGGGATCAAAGCATAGACCACTGTGCTAGGAAGCCAGTGCAATTTAGTTTATACTTAAACTAAACTTTGTAGTTTGTCAGTCATTATGTTCTAGTAAGAAACATTGAGTTCAGACATATATATATATATATATATATATATATATATGCTAGTAGTTAAAGAGTTAATTTAGAACCCTTCGTGTCCAAGGCATCACGTGTGGTTTCCAGGTGTTTCTGAGACATATATATATATATATATATATATATATATATATATATATATATATATATATATATATATATATATATATATATATATATATATATATATATATATATAGATTAAGACTGAAATAGCACATGGAGGTTTTATAAACTTGCAGATTATTCAAAAAGCGTTAAGAAATTATTGAAATATTTTTTAATATTCTTTGCTGCTTTGAAAGTTGAGATAATGAAATAACCATCCCTCCAGTAACTTGTCTAACTTACTATATAAGACAGATCATGCTTTGTGAAATGTTTTTAATGTAAATTGTCTTTCATTTTTTTTATTCCACAGGACTTTGCTTTGACTGTCTGCTTCTTTTATAGATTCTTCTGGATGTTCATGCCATTTCTTGGAGGCTGGGGTACATTTGGATTTTACATGGGCATGAGGTAGGAAGACGAGTATGTTGTGATTGAGCAGATGTGCTTTTAATTTTCTAAACTTTTTATACACAATAAACTGTTACTTTTGCTCGCATTTTCTTCTCTATTGTTTAACTTTGTTCTTAAAACTCTTAGGCAAATCTCTGCTCTTCTTAGTTTTTGCCTGACCTGGAATTCAATTTCACTTATATTGTCATCATTTTGTTATTTTCAATATTTAAAAAAAAAGGCATCTTTTAGTATTAATGTGTTCTTACATTTTTTTTTCTTTTTTCTAAAAATTTCTTTACATCAGTGTTTTCCCCTTGCTGTTTAATAATTTTCCCTAAACCCCTGCAAACAAATCTTGCTGGTAAATTGTCCTACATGAAGTCAAATTTTGGACTTCTGCCTGGTGCCATTACTTCCTAGGAGAAGTCAGCAGTTTTATTAGTGGATCAAATAGATTTGATGAAGAAAATAGTGAATGACTTAGACAGTGTGAATGGAATTGTGGGAAAAGCTGTGCAAAAGAAAAGTTTGAGCAAGTTTTGAAACAAAAATGTGGAATATGAAAATCTGTGCTTAATTTCTGATATGCTGTCTGGGAAAAACTTTTCCCGTGGTGAAAAGCTTTAGAGGCCCCAGAGGTGTGGTTTTACAGAAGGTTAAAAATACCATGGATAGCTAAAAAGAGTAATGAGGATGTCCTGAAAGAGGCCAATGTGCAAAGGAAGCTTATTCCTCATGTTAGAACGAGGCAGTCAGCTTTCATTGGGCACGTTGTGAGAAGAAGAAAGCTGGAGTATATCGTGACAATAGGAAAAATAGATGGTAAAAGAGATACAGGACGACAACAAGAGAGAATTCTGGACAGTTTGGCATTGCGGCAAGGAAAGAAGTCAACAACAGAATAGATCAGTAGTACTGTAGAAAGGAAGTTGTGGAGAGACATGATCACCTATTCCACCAGACATAGTACTTGAAGGAGAAGAAGAATTTCTGTTCCCTGTCTCCGGAGCAAAGATTACCTTGTGATGCTATCTGATGAATTCCTTAGAGTGTGCATCCTATCCACATGTCTCTTGTCTTCACTTCTTCTACACTTCCTAATATTTTTCTATTCTTTCCCTCAAGTCCATATTCATCACATTGATGGTTCGGCCATACGACTGTAGTAAAAGGTAGCTAATCCCATAGCAGATAATGCTGTAGGGGAGTGAAGTGTTAGAGACTTCACCTACAGTAGGTCTTAGCTTTATGAGGTGGGGTGACCAGTTCTCGTTCTCACTGCCTTTGCTTTCCCTAATTCACGAACAGAGTTAGGTATGCATTTACTCTCTGTCAATTTTTCTTTCGGGGTTGTTAACCTTTTTTTTTAATCCGTGTAGTGCCTTGCAGCTGATGATGTCCCTGGTTGGTCATGGAGAGGTTTCTGATGATGTGCCAGTATGTTTTTAAAATTACGTTTTTAAATGTGGTGCTTTAATAATTTTTGAAAGAACTTACCCTATCACGGCATGTTTTACTGCCGATGGACTAGTATGCTTGGTCGGAAGCCAAGTGGGCTGTTCTGGGAGATGTATGAAACTCATAGCCCTGAGTTTCGGCTTAGAGCGACCGGTCAGGTGATGTGATATGATATACCGGCTCGAATTTTGGTGCAAAAGAAAGTCATTGGGATTCTGGCCATATTAGTGGGACAGCGTTTTTGCCATTAAGGTGTTTAGTCCTGGTATATGTGTTATAGAGAACTAGTTATTTCCCATATCTTGACAGTAGTGCAAGCTGTAAGTTATTTCTTGCATAGTAAGTATTTCCATGAATTCATTATTATTCGGTATTGTAGCCTGCCTTGTTTTCCACTATGGTGAGTGGTGGTCACATTTGGCCGTGAGGCTTTTTGATAGTGTAGAATGTCGTATGATTTGCAATGGTAGCATGCATTTTTGTATCTCACTCTGGCAACGTTTGGCCAAGTTATTGTTTCATGAATAAAGGGATAAGTGCTATTTGAGCCTTCATTTATTCTGTGTCATCCACTGTTCATGTGGCCTTCTAGCGTGTTATGAGTTGTCGTGCTGTCCCGTGATAAGTCCATCATGGATAGTGGTGGTGTATTTGTAGTGTTTCTGTTATACGTCTTACCTTTCACTTTGACACCATTTTGATAACCCATTTATAGCAGGGTAGGCTAGAGTGTGATGCTACCAGGTTTCGAACCCAGAACTTTGCACCAAGAAGCATCAAGGCAAAGTTAGTGTAGTAGAAGACATCACAAAATTCTGAAAGTATGAAGAATACTGTGTAACCTTTTTATTGACTTTCTGTCACCTAGATTCCTTGAGAGTCATTGGTTCACCTGGGTGACCCAGATGAGCCATCTACCAAATGAAGTTGACCGAGACAGCAAGGATCATGACTGGTTCAGCATGCAGTTGCAAGCGTCTTGTAACGTGAAGCCCGATTGGTTCAATAATTGGTTCACAGGGCACCTTAATTACCAGATTGAGCATCAGTGAGTATAAACTTAACACCTGAAATTTTGTTTTTGGTCGTCTGCTTGTACCATGAAGTGTTGCTTGTGAGTTGGTTGATCGAGTCATTCATTATCTTTTAGCTTCCCAAGGAGCATAGGCCTTCAACAAACTTACGCCAATTTCTTGTGTCCTGTGCCATCCGCCCAAGGTCTTTAAATACATTCTATATCCTTTTCACTCCTGTTTCCAGTTCTCTTCTCAATGTGTTTTTCAGTCTCTCTGTCTCACTCTTACCCTGGGAATTCCAGAATGAGGACTACCTTGTAATGTTATTAGCAGATTTCCTCAATGTGTATCCTATCCAGTGCCAAGATCTTCTTCTCATCCTTTTGTTTGACTGACATTTGTCTGGCTCTTGTCATCAGTTTCACATTGATGATCTTATTGTACCATTGCAATGCTTCTTATCTGTGCAAGCACCCCTTTATTAAGTCTGTAGCTTTATGGTAGTTCTTTTTTTAACTTACATTAAGTCAGAATTAATTATCTTCATAAGAATGATTTCATTGTTGTTGACACATGGTTACTTATGACATATACTGGTGACATAGACTCAATATCAGGTCTACCCGTGACCATCGTGCACATATGGGTGTGTGTGTGTGTGTGTGGATGTATTGGTGGTTGCTGGCACACAGAAGCTCATCTCAATCTTTCTAGAGATGTAGAGATAACATATTGATATAGGGAATAAATATTAGGCAAACATAAAGGTATGTTTTCAGGCACTCGTAAGAAATAAAGAAGTAGAACACAAGAGAACAGAAAAACAACAGACGTGAGTGGCTTACCCAGGACTCGAACCCAAGACCTTCCGTGCAACAACCCTGCCTAGCTATGCAAGCGAATCACACTATCCTCCCTGCCATCTAGGCATCACCAAAAAATGATTTTGGTGTGTTATATGTGTTTTTATATGTTATAATTTTTATGTGTTATTATGTTTAATAACATTAATATTATATCGATATAGGGAATAAATATTAGACAAACATAAAGGTATATTTTCAGGCACTCGTAAGAAATAAAGAAGTAGAACACTAGACAACGGAAAAACAACAGACGTGAGTGGCTTACCCAGGACTATATTATAATATTTTAATATTAATAATATAATATTATAATATTAATAACATAATATTTCTTTATAAGTCTGAGGTCATGACGCTCAATGTGAGCAACCCTGAGCCCATATCAGTAAGGAATCAGGAACTGGTACAGACAGATACCTTCACATACCTAGGAAGCATAGTAACACCAGACGGTGGGGCAGGCAAAGACATCAACATCAGAATGAATAAGGCAAGAACAGCCTTCTTTAGCCTAAATAACATCTGGAAGTCCTCCCAATACAGTACAAGCACAAAATTAAGATTATACCAGAGTTGCGTGCTTTCTGTGCTTCTCTATGGTGCGGAATGCTGGAGAGTCACAGAGAAGGAAATGTCAAAATTGTCCTCTTTTCACACAACATGCCTAAGAAAAATTCACCGAATCTTTTGGCCGAATACCATCACCAACCAAGATCTGCTTACTCGTAGCAAGCAAGAGGACATGCACACCATCATAGCTGGCAGACGCTGGAGCTGGGTTGGTCATGTCCTCAGAAGAGACCCCGATGCCATCACAAGAACAGCTATGCTTTGGACCCTGAAGGAAAGCGAAAGAGAGGCCGACCAAAAACAACTTGGCGGAGGACTGTGGAGGCTGAGATGCAAAGAATGAACCAGAGTTGGGGCACTGTACGAAGGATGGCCACCGACCGTGCAAAGTGGAATCAATTTGTTGTTGCCCTACAAGACGCCACTAGGCGTGATGGCCACTGACTGCTTTGACTGTCGGCGGTTAAGGATCGAAGAAGAAGAAGAAGAATATTTCTTTATGTGTTATAATTGATATAGGGAACTCAAGTCCAAAGCAGTCTCCACACACTCTTTAACAATGAAAGATGTTGAAACTTCTTGAGCAAATGTCTTGCAGACATATACATTTTAAAATACTGCTGTAATTTTCTCCTGACTTTCCGCATTAATCAAAACTTCAGCAACAATATCACCTTCCAAATGAAGGTAAAACATTCAAATCAAAATCACTTGAGACAATATTTCAGTCTCGACATCCAACAACCAGCATCCACCTAAACTGATCACGTCTACTCAGACCAAAGATCAGAGCTCAGCTCACTTGTGCATTCATATTTCTCATGCATAAATATGAACACATATTCACAACAATCCACCAACCTATGGGATTGCTTCTAACATATTTGCCTCTCACGACACTTGTAACCAAAACTGTAATTAAGCTGTTCTAGAAGTAGGGGAGTTAAACTCATATAAATTATCTGTTCACCCAAACCATTCTTGACAGTTATCTTGAATGTTGATACTGACATTTTGCTTAAGATATTTTTTTTTTTTAATTGTTGAAGTTTTTTTTATTTCTTACTTGTTCATTGCTGGTTTGTGTTTTTTTTTGTGTGTCCCAATAGCTTGTTTCCCACAATGCCTCGAACCAACTTTCACAAAGTGGCCCCATTGGTGCAGTCCATGTGCAAGAAGCATGGTATCGAGTACCGGAATAAAACATTGTTCACAGCTTGTGCTGACATTGTGAGGTATGTTCACAAGTTGATGGTGATTGTTATAATTTGGAAATTTATTTGGAAGTCAAAGTTCAAATGTTTCATCGTGACCTTTACTGTTCAGCTCTCTAATGAGCATAGACCATCATCATCATGTTCATGCCAATCCTTCCTGTCCTGTGCGTCTGCTCACAGCCCTTTCATGTCTTCTTTACCCCTTTCATTTCTGTCCCTAGTTCTCTTCTTCGTGTTGTTTTTTATTCTCCGTCTGCCTTTTTTGCCCTAGAGGTTCCAGAACAAGAACTCTCGTTTAATACTGTCACTAGGTTTCCTGAATGTATGTCCTATACTTCATCAGCATCTTCTTGTTGTCTCTTGTTCCACTGGCACTTGTCATCAATCTTACTTACTTAGTCGTTCCCCTTCTACCGTGAGGTGTAGAGGTTTGGAAGAGAGAGCGCCAGACTATCCTATTGGCTGTCTTCCTCCTGGCCTGGTTCCATTCTAGTCCTCGGTCCTTCAAAGATTGTCCAATGTTGTCCTCCCAGTGGACTCTGGGTCATCATGTGGGTCTGGATCCCTGGCTCTTTGTTTCCCATGCTTGTCGTGGTAGCCGATCTTCTCCCATTCTGCAGACATGGCTGAACCATCTTAGTTGGGACTGTTCTACTTGGGTCTGCACGGGGATTTTAGGCCTTGACGTATCGTCTGGTTGCGGACCATATCTCTTCTTGTTACTTCAACCACCTTCCTCAGATACCTCATGTCTGAGGTTTACTTGTCATCAATCAATCAGTCATTACCCCAAGGAGCATAGGCCTTCAACAAACACATGCCAAGTCCCCCTGTCACTTGCCATCAGCTCAAGTTCTTTCCACATTTTCCTCATCATTTTCACTTCTGTATCCAGTTCTCTTCTCCGTGTGTTTGTTGGTCTGCCTCTGTCTCTCTTTCCCTTGGGATTCCAGAACAAGGACTGCCTAGCAAAGTCTATCAACAGGTTTCCTCAATGTGTGTCATATCCATCGCCAGCGTCTTCTTATCTCATGTTCCACTGGCATTTGTCTTGTTCTTGTCATCAGTTCCACGTTTGTGACTATGTCATACCATTTCAGTCCTTCTATTCAACACAAGCAACTTGTCATCAGTTCTTCATTATGTCTTCATATAAGACATAAATTCTGAGCGTGATTCTTGTACGTAACTAGAGCAAACTTTGTACTGATATATGAGGCATTACGTCTTGCACATATTATTTCATTCATCCCCAATCAGCTCCCCAAGGAGCATAGGCCTTCAGCAAACGTATGCCAAGACTTCCTGTCCTGTGCCATCATCCCAAGGTCTTTACATGTCATCTGCATGCCCTCCATGTCTGTCACCAGCTCTCCTCTCCATGGCTTCCTGGTCCCTCTCATCCTGGGAACTCCAGAACAAGGATTGGCTGGCAAAGCCATCTGCTGGTCTCCTTAGCCTGCGTTCATCCCACCCATCTCCAGCATCCCCGTCCTAACTCCACCAGCACCCATCTAGCTCCAGCCATCAGCTCCACATCAGCAATCCTTGCTCATATTATTCCACACTGAGGGTAAGCATTGTTCCAGAGAGTCTCTGAGAAGAAAGAAACGGACTCCTGCTTTACCAGGCATGTCATAAGGGGCAAGCAATATAAAGTTGTGCATGAGGGAGGCTGGCAACCTCATCATGTCAAACATATTGCTACATAAACCACCACTACAGGAGCACATGAATGCTTTAATGAAGGCTTCCTGCTAGGTAACCAGCTGTGGTGGTGACTGTATGCTCCATAGGTAGGAAAAAGGGAAATAATGTAATATCTAATAACATACGTAACGTAGTTTTAAGTTGAGTGAAGAATATTCAGAAGTGTTGTATAAAAAAGTATAAAGTGCAGACATGAGGAAATCTAAATATAACCAGATGGACGTACCAGACAGCCCTTGAGAGATTACTGTACATATCATAGTGCACTGCATGGCTCGTGAGCAGAATGAATTAGAAGGTTGCCTTATGAAGCACGTTGCCTCACTTTTCATCCTGGAATACATCCATTTCAAGTATTGGGTTTCAGAATCACATGGCATATGTAAATATGTGATACTATAAATATAGAGAACAGCTTCTGTAGATGTACTATTTCAAGCAAATAATTTTGTTTATTGTTTATATTCACAACTCCGCCAATGCCGGTCCCAAGCCCGGATGAAAAAGGAGGAGGGCGGCCTGCATGGAGGCCGTAAGGAGGCAGCCCCTCCACCATGCAAAGGCACAACAGGCCAATCACCTGTTTGCTTTAAATCATGATTACGCGAACTACAAGAGAGAAAACCGGACTGATTCTAAAGGCGACGAACTGGAACGGACTACGGACTACGACTTATGGAACTTGGAACACAAGAAGTATAAATGGGAAGGAAGAGGAGCTGGTGGAAGAGATGAGGAAAGCAAAACTAGAAATTCTGGCTATAACGGAAACGAAGAAAAAAGGACAAGGAGTCATGGATCTCGATGGCAACACGTTGCTCTACAGTGGTGTACCCATATCTGAAAGAGCTAAAGGGGGCGTGGGTTGCATTGTGGCCCAAAATCAAAAAGATAGTATCAAGGGATGGAACTTTGTCTCGGAGCGCATTATGGTTGTAAAACTAAAAGAAGGAGAAACCATAGTCAACCTGGTCATAGTGTATGGGCCAAATGAGGATGAGAGAGCAGAGGTCAAGGAGGAATTCTTCGAGCTGCTTCAAAGGACAGTGGATGACTGCCTAGATGAAGTTATTATGCTCGGAGATTTTAATGCCAGAGTTGGAAATGACCATGCTAGATGGGGTGGAGTTATCGGAAGATATGGAGAAGATACTCTCAATGACAATCGAAAGCGACTCCTTAGATTCTGCAGTGAGCAGAATCTGATCATTACAAACACAAAGTTCCCCCATAAGCGCATACATGCATACACTAGATGTGAACCAACCAAGAATGAGATGTCAGTGATCGACTATGCCATTGTTCGGAGAAGCTCATTCAGATATGTCCGAGATGCAAGAGTCTGGAGGGGGCCAGAGATTGGAAGCGATCACTACCTGCTAACAATCAAACGAACAACTGAAAGAGTTGCTCAGCCTAGGAACTGCCCAACATCACGCAAGAAACCAAGTAAACGAGCAGGAGAAATGAGCATTAGGACCTACAAGCTGAGAGAGCCAGAAATTAAGACCAGATATCAGGGGCTTATTGCTACAGCAGTGAGCAACACAGAAGAACGACCTGATGACTTGGAAACCCTCTGGAATAAATTCAAGGATATCATAAAGACATCTGCTGCAGAAGCATGCGGTGAAGTCCGACTTGGGAACCAGAGAAAGAGGACACCTTGGTGGACAGAGGAAGTCAAAGAGAAAATAAGAGAGAAGAAAATGGCATGGAAACAATACTTAGGAGCTAAAAACACAACAGGAACAATGGAAAAATATAGAGAATATGTGACACTCAGAACAGAAGCAAAGAACAAAGTGCTAGCAGCAAAACAGAAGTCCTGGAAGAATTTGAAGAAAAGCTAGAAAAAGATGCACAAGAAAACCAGAAATTGTTCTATAAGACCCTAAAGAACATGAGGAAAGAAAAACAATGCCCTCTCAAATTTATAAAGGACAAGCAAGGCAAATTGCTTACTGCCCCGAAGGAAGTAATGGAAAGATGGAAAGAATATTTCTCAGAACTCCTGGATGGTGAGCATGATGAAGCATCAGAAATAATAAACACTAGCACAGAAGAGAAAACCAATGATGGTGAAGATGACATAAAGATGGAAGAACTGAGGGCAGCACTGGAGAAAATCAAGATGGGCAAAGCAGCAGGGCATGATGGTATAACACCAGAAATGGTTAAGTACATGGGAGCATCAGGCAACCTATTACTCTTAAAGGTCCTACAGGCAGCATGGTGCAACAAGACCATACCAAAGGATTGGGAGATTGCCATCATAACACCAATTTTCAAAAAGGGTGACAATCGACAATGTGGAAACAATAGAGGCATATCCCTTCTCAGTGTCCCTGGTAAAATCTACTCTAGAATCCTAGAGCAGAGACTCCGACGCCTAGCTGAGCCACAATTGGATGAGGTCCAGTGCGGATTCCGAGCAAACCGAAGTACTCAAGACCTAATCTTCACACTCAGACAGCTGAGTGAAAAGGCCCTTGAGTATAAGAGTGAGATCCATCTTTGTTTCATAGATCTGGAAAAGGCGTTTGACAGGGTCCCCTGGAGCAAACTTTGGGACTGTTTGGCAAGGAAGAATATTCCAGCACCTCTGATTCATGCTATACAGAGCTTCTACAAGTCTTGCAGAAATTATGTGAGGACAGCAAACCATAAGTCAGAAGAGTTCAGGACCACCACTGGTGTAAGACAAGGTGATATCCTATCACCTTACCTCTTCATACTCCTTATGGACGATGTCATCAAGGCATGTAAGGAGAGAACAAGACAGTATTCAGTGGGGTACTGGAAGATGAGACAGGTCTATATTTCGGAGCTGGCATTTGCTGATGATGTTGCCCTGATTGCTAAATCAGAGGCATATCTCCAATCCAACCTGCAAGTCTGGAAGGAAGAGCTGGAGAAGAGAGGGATGGTCATAAGCAGCTCTAAAACAAAATCCATGGTGATATCATGAGAAGAAAGAAAACATCAGATTAGGTTGGGAGAACAGGTCCTGGAGCAGGTCGACCACTTTAAATATCTCGGAGCTATTATAGACCGAAAGGGAGGCATCAAAGAAGAGTTGGCCACTCGAAAAGCAGCGGCTGGGAGACTTTTTCAGGCCATAAATCGTGGATTCCTCAGCAAGAAAGAGGTTGGTAAGAAAACGAAGATGGCTGTATACCGCTCCACCTATGTCCCAGTCTTGACATATGGATGCGAGTCGTGGGCAATGACTACAACCCACAAAAGCCAGATCCAAACCTCAGAAATGAGGTATCTGAGGAAAGTGGTTGAAGTAACAAGAAGAGACATGGTCCGCAACCAGACGATCCGTCAAGGCCTAAAATCCCATCCGCTGCAGACCCAAATAGAACAGTCCCAACTAAGATGGTTTGGCCATGTCTGCAGAATGGGAGAAGATCGGCTACCACGACAAGCATGGGAAACAAAGAGCCAGGGATCCAGACCTCCAGGACGACCCAGAGTCCGCTGGGAGGACAACATTAGACAATCTTTGAAGGACCGAGGACTAGAATGGAACCAGGCCAGGAAGAAGACAGCTGATAGAATGGTCTGGCGCTCTCTCTTCCAAACCTCTACACCTCACGGTAGAAGGGGAACGACTAAGTAAGTAAGTAAGTTTATATTCACTCTTTGTTTTTATAGTGACATCTGTTAGCATACTGATACTATCTCGTTATTGATTTAGCTAGTATTATGTTATGTTTATACAAGTCTGTTTATAATCAGTTTAATTTTTGTAAATGTTGATTTATAACCAGTTTCTTGTTACATCTTTATTTATAACCAGTTTCTTGTTTCATCTTTATTTATAACCAGTTTCTTGTTAAGTCTTTATTTATAACCAGTTTCTTGTTACGTCTTTATTTATAACCAGTTTCTTGTTATGTCTTTATTTATAACCAGTTTCTTGTTACATTTTTATTTATAATCAGTTTCTTGTTATGTCTATTTATAACCAGTTTCTTGTTATGTCTTTATTTATAACCAGTTTCTTGTTACGTCTTTATTTATAATCAGTTTCTTCTTATGTCTTTATTTATAACCAGTTTCTTGTTATGTCTTTATTTATAACCAGTTTCTTATGTCTTTATTTATAATCAGTTTCTTGTTATGTCTATTTATAACCAGTTTCTTGTTACATCTTTATTTATAACCAGTTTCTTGTTATGTCTTTATTTAGAAACCAGTTTCTTGTTACATCTTTATTTATAACCAGTTTCTTGCTACGTCTTTATTTATCATGAGTTTCTTGTTATGTCTTTATTCATAACCAGTTTCTTGTTACCTCTTTAAACATAACCAGTTTCTTATTATGTCTTTATTCATAACCAGTTTCTTCTTTGGTCTTTATTTATAACCAGTTTCTTGTTACGTCTTTATTTATAACCAGTTTCTTGTTACATCTTTATTTATAATCAGTTTCTTGTTATGTCTATTTATAACCAGTTTCTTGTTATGTCTTTATTTATAACCAGTTTCTTGTTACGTCTTTATTTATAATCAGTTTCTTGTTATGTCTTTATTTATAACCAGTTTCTTGCTATGTCTTTATTTATAACCAGTTTCTTATGTCTTTATTTATAATCAGTTTCTTGTTATGTCTATTTATAACCAGTTTCTTGTTACATCTTTATTTATAACCAGTTTCTTGTTATGTCTTTATTTATAAACCAGTTTCTTGCTACGTCTTTATTTATCATTAGTTTCTTGTTATGTCTTTATTCATAACCAGTTTCTTGTTACCTCTTTAAACATAACCAGTTTCTTATTATGTCTTTATTCATAACCAGTTTCTTCTTTGGTCTTTATTTATAGCCAGTTTCTTGTTACATATTTATTTCAGGATGTTGAAAAGATCAGGCCAGCTGTGGTATAATGCTTATTATGAATAATGAAATATGATTTTACGACTTATTTATTGACTTTTGAGAAGTGTCTTTTTTTTACTGTGAGTGTTGAATGTACTGCTTTTAAATTTTATCTTGAGTTTGTTCAAGATATTTTATATAACATGAGTTGACAGTTGTTATAATTATTCCTAGATTTATAAACACTTTTATAATTATTCCAAGATTTATAAACAATCAGTTCCTTATAGAATCGCATTTTTTCCACTAGTTTTTGTGAATGTGATGAATCAATTTTTGTTTTTTGTACAAACATTTTTTCCAATGTACTTTTGATTGTAGACAATCAGTTTCACCCTTTTTTCCCCCAACGTATTTTGCATTTGTTTACTTATTTGTATTTTAAGTATACAGCTTTTGATCTTAACATGTTATTTCTGTTTAGCTTTAAAGTTAAACTGTGATGTGAAGTCAGCATTAATTTTGGGATAATTATGCTTATGTGTTTGTTATATCAAATTATGAAATAAAATAAGGGTTGAGATAGAGATGTTAGTAGTAGGTGACCACTTTGGCCAGATCTGCTGCATTTTGTTTTCAGGTGGAATTTTCAACTTTTAATTTTTTATTATTTTGAAACGGCCTCCATGTTTGTTATTATTTTTGGCAAAGTTTGAAACAGAGTTGGAATTAGATTACAGCTAGCTGTTTGACAAAGCTTAAAACAGGGTTGGGGTTAGGTTAAGGCTAGCTGTAGCGAACATATCGATAGCCACTCTGGCAACATGGTGGATGCAGTTTGCTGTGGCCTACTTCTACCAAAACTGAATATAGATCTTAGATGTGAGAGCACATAAGTTAAGATTGATTGCTGGTGATGCCAGAGAGTGTTTCCCAACCATTTTTCCTCTAAGCCAGATTGTCAAAGCTTGCTGGGAACAGCTGCACCTGTAAATGATTGCAATTCTAGAAAAAAAGTTGGTAAGTTCATAGCACAGAATACAGTTCAATTATTACTAAATTATTTTCAAGAAAATTTATGTTTTATAGACTTGCAGAAATGAAGTCAACCAACAATCAGACCACAAAAACATTATTAAATATATGTGATTATGTGACATTTTACTAATGTCTTTCCACTATTTTTATAGAGTGTAATAAGTATTCAACTGTTTGCTTTTATGTATCTTTTAAAATATGTACAACAAATGATTCTTGCCTTCACACACCTACGAGATGGATTGTGTTAAAAATGGTCAAGTGTCATCAAAATATATTTATATATATATATATATTTATATAGTTTATATGTAGAATATAGAAAATGCATATGCATACCTTTCAACCTCTTGAAATGAAAAACTGTACGACGGACCTGTAGAAACCTATAAAAACCAGTACAAACACCCAAAAAATCTTACGTAAAAAAATGCGTTAATATGGTTTTAAAACGACAGATGGCATATACTAATTAATTTAACATTTGAAATATTGTGATATAAAATATACTAATAAAGTCTCATGCTGTTCTTTATGTGTATTAGAAATGCTAAGAGTGGTAATCATTTAAAATGTGTGTTATGTTCCTTAAAGTTACCACATCTATAACTATAACTTACTCATGACAAAAGCTAACGGCAGCCAGCATGAACACGCATAATCAATGTCATCTTCATGTCCTCAGTTAGATATTTAATTGACTTTCACTTACCATGAATTGTGTAGAAAGAAAAAAAAAAGGTAAAGGATCCCGTTACACGCCTATTGAGGCATATTGGGAATACGGTGTTTTTTTGGCCTGTATTTTCTTGACCATCGGCACACTAGGGGTGATGTGGTCAGCATCACGCCGGCCACCTTAACCTTCCCAGAGTTGTTCTGGTACCCAATTCATGAGGCTGTGTCGACCCTGGAGCCGTTTGCGGTATAAAAGATACCACCTCAACTGGGGATCGAACCTTGGACCACCAAGGTAGGAAGCAAGTACGCTAACCACTACGCTGCCGCGACTCCATAACTTGTGTAGAAAAAATTAGAAAGTGCCAAAGATGAGACCTTTGCTGGAAAAAAAATATAGTTGTTGACTTTTTTCTGTAGATGGAATCAAATGGTGGAGAAATGTTTATTTTGATGTTAGTCATTGTCTTGTATATATTATTTACCTAACTGAAATGAAATATTTATTTTGACGTCTTGTCATATACACTCTTGCATTTTATTTATCAAACTGAACAAATGCTATTATGTTATATCTTCAGTGCCATTTTTGACTTTTAGATTGATGTTTTTGTCATTGCTTAAATATTCATTTTGCATTATAAATCTTAATTTTGTGATGTATCACATGTGGAAACATTTAAGGTACCTGTACCATTTGATTCACGTGTCAAAGGAAGTAGAGGGTTAAACTGTGAACCAGCCTGATTGCATGCTTGAAGGCTGTAAGAAGTAGCCCCTCTACCTTGCAAAGGCACAACAGGCCAATCACCTGTTCGTTTTAAAAGTTTATTACAAGAAACCACAGCGCTGTCTCTGATGAGACTAAGAAAGAATAGACTACTGTACCCTCAGGCATGTCGTACAAGGCGACTAACGTGAGGTTGTGCAAGGAGGTTGGCAACCTCATCATGTTAAACAAATTGCTACAAAAACCACCAGAGCATGTAAATGCTTGATGACAGGCTTCTGGGGGGGGGGGCTGCATGGGTGGCTCCATTGTCCGTAAGGAGTACATACGAAAGTGATGATGATGGAAAAAAAACACATGGATAAGGGAATTGGAGACAGACATAACAGGGATTCAAAAAAGATGGGGAAACGACTTTGATAAGATGGCACAGGACTAGAGAGCTTAGCGTGAATTCGTTGAAGTCATGTGCTCCGATAAAGAGGTGAAGGATAATGAAAGACATACCATTGTAAATATTCATTCAGCTCCCCAAGGAGCATAGGCCTTTAACAGACTTATGCCAAGTCTTCCTGTCCCGTCAGTTCAAGGGTCTTTCCCTGTCTTCTTCATCCCCTCCATGTCTGTCTCCATTTCTCTTCTCCATATGATAGTTGGTAACACCCGTGTGTTACCAGGGCCTGAAAGGGGAGGAAAGTATAGTATAGTATCACTGTCCCCTACAATTCATGTTGTAAAAAAAGTGATTAAGTAGGGTTGGGTTTAAGGCCGGTTACCCCATTCAGAAAATAATTTTTAAACCATGAAAACTGCAGCAAACAACATGGACAGGTCAATTGTAAATATACTTTACCATAAATTAAACAGACGTAACAGTGAATTTTCTTTTTTATCATCGACTGATTATGTAACACAAGCTATATCTATGTGACGTTAAAACATTTATGTAATGAACATTAATTTCTTGTTAAGTAGGTTTGAAAGTCAAGTCATTAATTTCTTGTTAAATAGGTTTTAAAGTCATGTAGAAGCATTAGATATGGCCTCTTGATTGATGATTACAAGACAACCTATGTTTATGTCATGTTAAAACATTTATATAATCAACATTAATTTCTTGTTAAATAGGTTTTAAAGTCATTAATTTCTTGTTAAATAGGTTCTTAGAGTCATGTAGAATCACTTGATATGGCCTCTTGATTGGTGATTACAACACAACCTATGTTTATGTTATGTTAAAACATGTATGTAATCAACATTAATTTCTTGTTAATTAGGTTTTAAAGTCATGTAGAAGCATTAGATATGGCCTCTTGATTGATTATTACAAGACAACCTATGTTTATGTCATGTTAAAAAATTTATATAATCAATATTAATTTCTTATTAACTCTTACTCTGGTAGATCAAGACTAACCGGTTGCTGACCCCTGCCTGACCCCTGCTCTAAGGTTTATGTAAGAAATTTGTTAAATTTTTCCAATAATGTTACTTTTGTGTCACTAGAGAGTGAAAAGTAACATATTGCTCACAAAATATGCAAGATAACTTTATGAAGTAATGTTAAGATGACATCAGCATTTAATATGACTTGTCAGTATTATTTTAAGAGAAATTCATGCTGTTCTTGTGTGAATTCCAAGGTTGGATCTCTAACCTCCATGTGGGAGTATCCTGGAAACAGGCAACTTTAGAGTTGCCTGATCCATGCTTCAAGGATCGACTAGCCACACCAGAGTGGTCCAGCTTCATTATTCCCGCTGTGGTGAAACATGTTGAGATTCCAGCATTGCACACTAAGCCTGGGGGAGTTACTTAAACCCCAGAATCAGCTTCTGGCTTTTACCTGGTTGGCTGCAAGCATGAGGATCTTGTAGTGAATTGATGACAGGCAAGGGCAGCTGAGAGGTGGCTCTGTGCAGAATGTGACCATTTCTTTGGAGAACACAGAACCAGAGTTTTTTAGCCTTGCATGTTTGGAAAGCACCCCATGGATGGTGTGGAATGCACAGTATGTCACACCCCCCTCCTTTCCAGTTTGAAACTAGATATGAAGATCATCTAAATGTATGCCAGGCCAGAAAATAATACCCAGGAAAGAAACTGGAGCTCAAGACACCCAACTCAACAAGCTTCAAAATGGCAGAAAAGCCACAGGCAAAGCCTAGATCTATAATGTAGATCATGCCAAGGATTCCTCAGCTTGGCATTGGCTGCAAAAGAGGGACAAGCTCAGCAAAAAAATAGTGTCATGCAATCCTTTTAATTTGCAGTCAATTTCCTTTTTGTGTTTGCTTCCTGAAGAGTTCACAAGAGTAACAGTGACACCAGCTACTTCTGCTTATGGGTCGTATCTTTTTTTAAAAATCATTTTATATATTCTACTCAGTTATCACCTTCATTTCTGTTTTTATTCACTGGTCCCTGATGAAGGCCTTGTGTCGTAGCTTTTACCTTGCCATTGTATTTGCTTGCAATATTTCAGGTATATATTGACAATTGTAGGTGTCTATGTCTTTCATTCCCTAACAATATCATTCATCATTTTCCTCTATGCTCCTTATGGAGCAAGGAGCTCCCACTACAGCAGAAAGTCTGCACCAAACATTCACATACATTTGCACGGTTTTTGTAGCAGTTTGTTTTTTAACGTGATGAGGTTGTCAGCACCATACACAACCTCGTATTAGTCACCTTGTACAACATGCCTGAGGAAGTGGTAGTTCTCTCAATGTCACATCAATGACCTGCAGAAACTACAAGAGGATCCCTAATAATATAGTTGTTAATGAGTCAGCACTTCTGATGAAAAATAACTATTCTGTTTTTTCGTGTCATTTCTGGAACCTGAACCAGTGCATAGTATTTTAGTCCTGCTTAGTGGGAAAGCCCCTATGGATGGCAGGGAATGCACAGTATGCCTTACCACTTCTCTCTTCCAGTAGAATGGTTGCATGTCTATACTGACGGATCTGCATATAAGGCCACCATCAAAGCAGGTTATGGAGTTTATATATGTTATCCAGATGGATCCTCTGATGAGCTGTTTGATGCATGCGGGGAGCTTTGCTCCAACTATGAAGCTGAAATCATTGCACTGGAAACAGCTGTATACCATCTGAAGACTGTATATGATGCCTTTCCCTCAACGGCTCAAAACATTGTCATTTCTACCCCTACGAAACAGTTGACCACCACCTCTTTGAGTGCCCAGCACTTGATGATGTGTAGGAAAATGCTCCTTCCTCCGATGCCAGATAAGTGGAACACCTTGTACGGAGAAACAAAACAACTTGCGAAAACATGCAGATATCACTACATGGCATTGGGCCAAAGGGTGAGAGCCCAAGCACCGCTGGATCAATAACAACTACAACAACCCTCTTCCTAGTTTGAAACTAGATATGACGATCCTTTAAATATATGCCAAGCCAGGATAGAATACCCAGGATAGAATACCCAGGATAGAATACCCAGGAAAGAAACTGGATCTCATGATTCCAGCTCAACAAGCTTCAGAATTTCAGCAAAGCCACAGGAAAAGTCAAGGCATACAATGTAGATAATGAATGAGTCAACACTTCTGAAAAGAAATAACTGTTAGTGTCATATTTTGAAGATCACATCATGTATCAGTTTAGCGGATGTGTAGTTGTGAACGTGTGCTATAGTGACAAAGTAAAGCATTCAGTTACATGTGTAACAATGGCACTGTTAGTGTGTGTTCATTATTTACAATATTAATCCAGTGCAAAGCAGTCCTTTCATTTGTTTTTTAAACTTAACTACCACCATAGATACAGATAAGCATACAAGAAGATATAAAGAAAAAAAAACGTTCAGCAATATGTTATGGCTAATTCGTGCACACACACAGACACACCTGCATAAAAGCACATACAAGCATGCAGGCGACACACACATATCATGATCAATTTCCTTTGTGCTCCTCCTGGAGCATGCAGGCACCACTGCGGCAGGTCCCCTTACAGGAAGCCTGCACCGAGCACTCACATGCTCTTGTAGTGATGGTGAGGTTGCGAGCCTCATGCACAATCTCATATTAGTAGCCTCATGGGAGCTGCGCTAGTGTAATGGTTACCACACTGCGCTGGCGATCGGGTGATCCAGGTTCAAGCCGAGGCGAGAACATTTGAAGCAGTGTCGTCGACCGGGATTTGGACTGGATTAATTCGAGCCCTGGGCGAAAACATTTGAAGGAGTGTCGTCGACCAGGGACTGACGGCTCCTGAGCTGACCCAGCTCTAATGGGTACTCTCCGAAGACGGCGAGTATCTGCCTGAATGGTGAGAGGACACCTGTCAGCGTACAGGGAAAAATAGGATACTCACGTAAAATCAGTTTCAGGTTAGACATACTAACCTGAGATTTCGCCTCGAGTAATAGCGGGCGTACGTTTAAAAAAAAAAAAATGACCCTCATACGACATGCCTGAGGGTGCGGTGGACCTAATCTTCCTTTATCTCTTCAGAGACTCCTTGGAAGTAGATGGGCCACACACGTACTCGTACAAACATGAAATTTAATAACGTTGAAATTTTAAATGTAGTGGTCTTGACAAACTGTTGGTCCCTTAATACGGCGCCTCATTTTTTTAAATTTGCATTTAGTAATTTGACTGTGATCTTTCGTTTATATCTAATATTCAGTTACAAATTGCATTTATTAATATCTTGCTCAATGTCTATTGTTACTGTACATTAAATTCTTGTCTCAACATAGCAGGGCTGCAGTCGGAATCCACAGAGTAAGAGAAGAAGAGGGAAACTGAAAAACACATGGGAAATGACCTTGGAGACAGACGTGAAAGGGAATTTATTGAAGGTCTATGCTTTCAAGGGAACTGAAGGGTATTGAACGACTGCTATCATTTTGACAAATTATTACTTCTAGTGTTTGTAACAATCAAACATATCACATGCCATGTTCTTTTTTCTTTAATTCTTATGATATTTAGTGAAAATTTGAAGCCAAACTTGTATATGAGTTTATACTTGCGTTTTCTTTAGTCTGTATAGTTTATTGTGAAAGTTTAAAGCCAACTGTTTGTGAATTTTTGCTTTCCTTTTCATTTGTGGGTATAGTCTTTATATCAAAGCTTGAAGCCAGACTTGTACTTCAGTTTATACTTTCTTTTTCTTTTGTATATATAGTCTTTATGAAAGTTTGAAGCCAGACTTGTACATGAATATATATCCTTTGTTTTTGTCTGTGAATTTATGCTTTCTTTTTCGTTATGTAATCTTTAAGAAAAGTTGAAGCCAGACTACATAAATATAAATGCTTTTCTTGTTTTTGTATAGTTTTTATGAAAGTTTGAAACCAGACTTGTACACGAGTTTATACTTTCCTTTCCTTTCTTCTGTAAAGTTTTTATGAAAGTTTGAAGCCAGACTTGTACACAAGTTTATACTGTCCTTTCCTTTCTTCTGTATAGTTTTTATGACAGTTTGAAACCAGACTTGTACACAAGTTTATACTTTCCTTTCCTTTCTTCTGTAAAGTTTTTATGAAAGTTTGAAGCCAGACTTGCCCTAGAATTTATGCTTTCCTCTTCTTTATGTAATCTTTAAGAAAGTTTTAAGCCAGACTTTTAAATAAATAACAATCTTTTTCTTGTTTTTGTATAGTTTTTTTTATGAAGTTGAAGCCAGACTTGTACATAAACTTATAAATTTTGCTATGCTGTTTATTATCAATATTTCTTGTCTTCCACTTGTGTCATCAAATGTCATTTGATCATTCAGCAGCAACCATCAGGCCATTCATGTAGTTTTTGCCATGGTTAAATCATGTTACTATGTACCTGAGACATCCTGTTGATCTGTTTTTCTATATTCTTACGCGTGCTTCATAATCCTTTTGTTTTATTGTAGAAAACACAAATGCCAGAATTTACAATACTCCTGTTGCTTATTGCAGTTTGTTTATATGGTAGATACTTCCTAAGTGAAACAAAAATTTGCTTTAAATAATGGGATGGCAGTTGTGTTAATGTTCTGTGGATATCTACACAATCAGAAATATCTCATTGCATAAATATATACTTATACGTGGTTGTTCATGAGGCTCGCAAACTCATCATGTGAAACTAATTGCAAGTCATTGGGTGATGTGGATTGCACAATGGTGAGCCCCACAGAGATTGCAGTGATTGAAGCTTGAGAACTGCAAACCATCACATCTGAGGGAAACTTTTGGACTGGAGAATGCGGCACTGAGCTAACCAGGCCTGCAAGGAAAACTATTCCCCACTGATGATGGTAGGAAACACTCACCCACATCTTGCACACTTCACGTGAAAAACTCATGACTAGCACACAATGCCCAGAATGAGAGTGATGCTGAACCTACCAGGATGAAAGCAAGTCATCAACACCCCCAACTCGCGTAATGCCAAACCTATTTCAGCCAAAAATATACGAGCTCTGAGGCTGCCTCATAAAGGTCTATGCTAGGCAGGATGTCCCTCTGTAGATGCTTTTACCTAGAACAAAAGTGGATAGCCAAATATCATTTATGAGTAATTCGTTATATTGTCCGCAAATATATATTTGTGAACAATATGATGAATTACTGATGATAACTGGTCATCTACCTTTATCCTATGCAGTAGGATGTCTGAAACATTTATTTTGCTTTTTTTATTTTAGTGCATTTGGTAACAGAAATAAAATTGGATCCCTAAAACTTTTCTTTTTCTAATTTGTTTACTTTCCATTAGTCATTTACCATTTTGCTGCCTTTGTGGTGTCAGGATTTCTGAGCACACAGCATTAAAATGTTGTACACAGTGTGTTTTCATGTCTCTGTGAAGTCTTTAACCTCTGTAAAAAGCACTACCCGAATGTTTTGACTCCCTTTACTGGAGAGTTCCTTGATTTTCTGATGTGTAGATGTGGTAAAGTGGGATATATAAATATTTATAGGGGACTTAGTGTACTGACTGAGATCAGCTGTGAAGGTATCTATATCTAATAAGGGTAGTGTATTATAGATGACCTTACTTGCTACCACATATTTATACCTCAGTCAGAATTATTCTTGAATATAGTGATGACTACGTTGAATGTCTAGGGTATGTATATGATGAAGTGTAAGTCACAACAACAACAGACAGATAAACAAGTCAATTTATTCCACCACACTTGACAACACTGTGACACTCACACACATGTAACATTCTATAAGACTATCTTGGATGAGTCACTGGTAAATTTTCAAATATCAATATGTATTAAGCACTTTTCATTAATATATATGTGTCCTGATTCAAATACAAAGTGAACCAGGAATCACAATCAATTTTAATTACAAGTTATATGTACAGAATTTATCAATATGAATCTTGTAGTGACATATTTTATTAATCTTATCCTATGTGTGTCAGTTGTGTAGTGGTAATATGAGGTAATACTGGTGTTGTTTTTTTCAAGCTATGTTGGTATTTGTCATCATGACTTCAAGTGTTTATTTCTGTTGGAACTAGTATTGGAGATGTTCTCAGTTCCGTTCATTAAAACAATTAATTTCCCCTCTTAATTTTATACAATGTCAGTTTAGGATGGGGATACATAATGTTGAGCTCAGCTGGCCACATAGGCTTAACTTTCGTGATGGCGGCAGGAAAAGACTCCTCTGCTCGATTTCTCCCCTGTGTTCTGGAGACACCTCACTGTTTGCTATATGGACCAAGGAGTATGCTGTCCGCCTCTGGATTCAGCAAAGCTCTGACCAGGTACTGCTCAATAGCTTTAGGACCACAGTCCCTGAAACAAGAAGGTTGTACCTCCTACTTCAGAACTAATTTATACTCTATTTCTACACTGAGCACAATACATAACAAACACTGAGTTCAGAGCGGTAGGCCAACTGCTATCTTCATCTGAAACAATTTTCACCAGTATATTCCTCCCTAATGGTTACTACGCCTCTGCAATTCCAGCATTATTTCTTTCTAGTCAATAAAATAGGTGTCAGTGTACTGTTGGCAATTCCATGTAGTTTTACTTTCCTCCGACACCTTCTGTTCAGGTTGGAGCACTATATAGGCCTTGCCTCATGTTCGCTACTGAACCACACACATATACAGACATAAATTATCAATTTACATTCAATTTTCATTAAAAGATGTCAAATATTTCAAGCTTACCACAATTCCCTACCGCTGGTCGATTTGAACCAAAAGCTAGTGCATGTGAGCGATTACACGAAAGCTCCCCTGATTGGACGCAAATGGTGTATCTGCGCGATACAACTTTGAAAACAAGTGCTTTAGTGGTTGCATGTGTCCTGCTTTCCATGCCCTCCTTCAGCTCCGTTATAAATCGGATGCTAGTCCCAGAGATTAAGAGCTCAGGCTGCTTGGCGTGTCTTTCGTTCCACCTGCTCACTGTGTGTAACGTGACCTCGGTTCTGTGAAGGACCCCCAAGGAAGACATATTTTTTTCTCCGTAAAATGACATTCGACCAATCTTTGATTATCTTTTCAAATATATTAGGTCAAAATTGTTTTGGCACACAAATCTCAGGTTTTTGAAAACCTTAAGAAATGCAGATCCTGTGATGTTAAAATTTAAGTCCCTCGTTAGAAGGCGGGGTATTGAATTTCTGCTCACCGCTATTACTATCAATTCGCGTGAAATCTTTTACAACACCATTGAGTGTATGTAAATTTTTATAAGTTTGAGCTTTGAGAAACTGCTTTCACCACTTGCCACTGTTACAGGAAGTGTGAGAAGGATCCTTAGAGCAACGGAAACATTAGGCACACTATACAGGACTTTTTGTTCTAGTATGAAGAGGAGTACTCCTTGTGGCAGCATAGACTTTGAAAGTCTTCGAGCTATTGCTATAAGCTCACAGCACAGATCTTCAGCATCAATAGCTTTGCTTCCATTGTTTGTGGCAGGAGGCCTCGACATGTGTTTGTTTAAGGCCTGTGCTCCTTGGGGAGCTAATGGTACTGATTGATTGAATTAAAGATATTAAGTCAACTAAGCCACCAAAGACAGAAGAATGTTCTCTCTAGTAAGAAGGTGTTTAACTCAACTCAGGAAAGAGGCAAGGATAAAATGCTGGAGAGGACATGGGCACACACAAAATTGGTAATTTTGATTTGCCCTATTTATAATAATTTGACAGATGTAATGCCACTGTCCCGTATCGGCAGTTATTCATATTATTTGGAATTGAAAACAATCTATATCCTAATTATAATCCATCAGAGGTTGAACGGGATATTTTTCTTCATTACATTTTTTTACAGGCATGCAATTCATCCATAACTGTGGAACAGGTGTTAAGAATAGATAGACCTAGAAAACTGCACAATATAGTAAAACAGTATATAACAAGAACTAAAATTAATATATAAGGATCAATGATGGTGTGAGGAAAAGGGGTAGTCTGATGGGGTGCTTGTATGGCTGATGGCAGATCACTAGTCAACAAATTTTCAAAAGTTATTTGTACCAGAAATTAAATATACCATTTCTTATTGATTTTGACATGCTGATTTCAAATATCATAATGAAATTCACCAATTGGCTCTAGGTTTTTTTTAATGATGAATTTACATTACAGTAATACAAATAATGTATGCTTGTTTAATTATCTGGGGTGAACAGCTAGTCTTTCTACTTTAGCATTATAAAAATTGTGGTTACATACTCAATTAATTGATATTTCAACATAAAATGATAGAAAAAATAAAAACATTATTTAAAGTTCACATATCATGTTTTAAAAAGGCACATTTGAACCCATTCCGTCATTATTCAGTCGCTGTTCGAGCTCTCTTTGCTTGCTTCTTGCAGTCAATCGATGAGGTGTCTCTTGTCACAGTCCAATAGTAATCAGCAAGCATTGAAGGGCTCCAATTGCCTTGATACCTTGTCTCCATAGCAGCAATGTCTTGGTGAAATCGTTCGCCATGCTCATCACTGACCACAGTTTGACGTAAAGAAATCCAGATGAGAATCCAGAAAATTAATTTTTCAAAGACATGTTGCAGCCAAGACTCTTATACTTCAGAAGGAGATTTTCTACAATTTCATTGTAATTATCAGATCTGTTGTTTCCAAGAAAATTGTCCACCACTGACTTAAATGCTAGCCATGCTGCTTTTTCCTTGCCATGCAACATGCAAAGAAACTCATCATCATGAAGAAGTTTTTGAATTTGCGGACCAACAAATACTCCCTCTCTTATTTTAGCTTCACTCAGTCTTGGAAATTTTCTGATGAGGTATTTGAAAGCCTCATCTGTTTTCTCTATTGCCTTGACAAAGTTTTTCATGAGACCCAGCTTAATGTGCAAGGGTGGCAACAAAATCTTGCTGGTGTCGACAAGTGCTGGGTTCTCAACGTTCTTACTGCCAGGCTGCAATGACTGCCTGATTGGCCAATGTCTTCTGATGTAATGGTCACTTCGTACACGGCTATCCCACTCACAGAGAAAGCAACAGTACTTGTTGTATCCACCCTGTAGTCCAAGCAAAAGAGCGACCACTTTTAAGTCACTGCAAAGTGACCAATGATGATGATCGTAGTTTATACACTTCAAAAGCTGCTTAATGTTTTCATAAGTTTCTTTCATATGAACTGCGTGACCAACTGGAATTGACGGTAACACATTACCATTATTCAACAAAACAGCTTTAAGACTCGTCTTAGATGAATCAATGAAAAGCCTCCACTCTTCCGGTATGTAATTGATTTTGAGGGCTGCCATTAAACCAGAAATGTTGTGGCACGCAGAAAGGTCACCCTCTTTGAAAAAGAATGTAATAAGCGGCTTCTGGCGGTTCCTATACACAGAAATTGTAACATCTTCTGCCAGGAGATTCCACTGTTGCAATCTGGAACCCAAAAGCTCCGCCTTGTTCTTCGGTAAATTCAGATCTCTTACAAGATCATTCAGTTCACCTTGGGTTATTAAGTGTGGTTTAGTGGATGTAGTTTGCTCAAAATCTGGGTCGCTTGAGATAGATGGTTCAGGACCACCAATGTCCTCTTCTTCATCAGTGGAAGCAGCTGAAAATGATTCTGGCACTTTGGGAACTGGTAGGTCATTGCCATGTGGTACCGGACGTATTGCAGAGGGGATGTTTGGATATTCCAGAGTCCATTTTTTCTTCTTTGATATGCCTTTGCAGCATATGTGTGGCGCCCAGCTCTTATCTTGATCTCCTATTCTGCAGCCAAAATACAAACTGTACGCCTTCTTAATCACTTTAGTTATATTTCGTTTTTGTGATAGAAATGTCACCTCACCACATATATAACAGAAATTATTAGCACTGTTCACACATGTCCTAGGCATTTCTAACTATGATACTTTTGATAAGGACAAATGCACTAACTAATGGCAAAATTTTATCAGAGATAAGATATTTATACATAAAGGTGATGTAATCATAGGTAGGATTGCATCATCAACTTCTAGTTACATTTTTATTGGTCATTAGAAAAAATTATGCAATCGCCCACAACAGTTGCGTCATATATATAAATTGACCGTAATTAAATAAACTAGTAGCATATATCTTGAAAATGAATGGGCTAGGAAGAGGCAGGCTCAAGCGAGGGGAACACAGACAGAAACATAAAGAAAGTGTATAGCAACCAAGTATATTGACCACAAATTTCCAGCAAAGCTTTGGACACATGCATATACTGATGGTTCAGCAAAAAATGCAGTTGAAAATGGGGGTGCCGGCATCCTCATAAAATTAAAGAATAGAATCCACTCTATGGCAATTGCCACTGGCAAATACTGCAATAACTTCAGTGCTGAAGCAGAAGCCCTGAAACAGGCAGCTGAAACTCTTATTGAATGCAAAGCACAGGCAGAAAAACAGATAGTAATCTTTACAGATGCCCTCTCAGTAATATCAGCGCTGAAGAGCCACCAAACTAAAGGACTGAAAGATCTGATAATCTCCCTTGAAAGACTGGCTAAATGCTTCAACAAGTGCACTATCCAGTGAATACCAGCCCATTGCAACATACCAGGAAATGAGGAGGCAGACAGACTTGCTAAGGAAGGAGGTGCCTTACAACAAAATGATATAGAGACAACTTACGCAATGGCAAAGACTACTATAAAGGCTACATTCAAGTCCAAATGGGAAAGAGAGCACCAGGGCCATTTGAAAAATGATGCATATCATCAACTATCCAGGAAAGAACAGGTCATCATTTTTCGGCTACGCGCTGGACACAACAGATTGAGATACCATCTATACCACAAATACAAAATTGGTGCAACAGATCTCTGCACCTGCGGTACCAGCCCGATGACGGTCAACACCTCTTGCAGTACTGCCCAACCTACAATAATGAACAGAGTAGCATATGGCAACAACCCACTTCTGTCAACGAAAAACTGTTTGGAGATGTCGGGAACTTTGAGTTGACTACTGCCTTTATTAGAGTCATAAATGTGGAAGTCTGAAGGCGAACGAGGAAGAAGAAGATATCTTGAAAACTAGAGCCAATCAACATTTTTTAATGTCATTTTCGTTTTCAGCACACCAAAATTAGTTAAGATCAGCTATTTTCATTTCTGGTACATTTTGGTTGTTGACTAGTGTAATTGGTGGATTTGATGTTATCTTGGACACTCCCCGCCTTCTCACCCCTTTTCACCTTGTTAACAACAGGGCAGTTATGAAAGACTTAATTAAATTAATTTATTTATTTTAATTCGTTTGTTTTTTATTTTTATTGTTTGTTTGTTTCTTGGAAAGGTGAGGTCACACACAAAAACATTCACACAAATGTGGTTTTGATTTACTCTATTTGGACTGAGTGGAGGGGGGAAGAATGTACTATATTTGGGTATTGGAAATCTGACTTTATTTTCTTGATTAGTACACCATATGTCCTAATTATAACCCATCAAGGGTTGAACAGAATACTTTATTTTTTTTTAAATCATTAAATTAAAAAATTACATGGGCTAAGAAAACCAGTGTGAGTGTGTGTTCCGCCCTAAAATGGTAGAATCTTCATACTTGTTATTTCATTTTTTTTTAAATTAATAAATAAAAGAAATAAAAAATTATTGAGGTTCCCTTTCGTTTTGTGTTAGGTAAGGGACGTTAGTTGCTTATCCTTTACAGGACGTGGCAATCAACCCCAGCTTTTATTGGCTGTTTGTGATTTTTCTAGGCAATTTTTTTCATTCAGTAGTTTGCCATTGCTTTCTGAACGGTACGGCGCTTATACCATTGTTAAAAATCCACACAAAGCGATCTGCTACCAAACCGCCTGCAGCAGGTTTCGAACCTGCTGCAGGCGGTTTGGTAGCAGATCGCTTTGTGTGGATTTTTAACAATGGTATAAGCGCCGTACCGTTCAGAAAGCAATGGCAAACTACTGAACGTAAAAATTGCCTAGAAAAATCACAAACAGCCAATAAAAGCTGGGGTTGATTGCCACGTCCTGTAAAAGGATAAGCAACTAACTTTTAAGGGACGTTAGTCTTGTGACTCTAGTCACACAATTCCTCTACCGGAAGTAAACAAATCCAAGGAAGCGTAAAATTCTTACCGTGGTGTTAACGTGAAATGTACTAAAATAAAAGAACATTGTAGTTGTCCAGTTCCTGAACTTGTTTACAGTGTGTCTCATCGCTTAAATCCCATATAGCGTTTGACAAAACATATATTGAAGTTTATGAAAAATTTAATTAAAATTATAAAATGGCTGAGCAACGTTCTCCGTTGCCGACTTTTCGTTACGCAAACCAACCAGCATCAAACACATTACTCGTAATAGAAAGTGAAAATAATAGCACCGACTTTAAAGCTGGCACAGAAAAGGACCGTAAGACTGAAAAGGTGAGATGTAGTTTATGATCATATATAAGTATATAAACAAAAAAAAACGGTATTGAATCAGTTCTACAAATTAACGGTTCACTGGAAACAAGGGACGTTTATTTAGTTTATGATCAGCATGTTGTTGTTAAAAATATATTTTTTTTAATGTTATGACGATTAGCACCTTCTTTAGCGTCTGATTGACAGAGTAGTTAGAGCACTGGTCTCTCACAGCAAAGGTGCAGGCCTCGATTCCAATCTACCCAGCTGTAAATGGGTACATGATTTGCTCTTGAGTTAGGGAAGGAAAAGATAGCAAGACGGGAAACTGGTCACCACATACTGAGAATTGGCAATGACAGACTCAAATACTATCTCTTAAAATATAACAAGCTGACAGACAGACAAACGTCCATGTCGGGAAGACAAGCAAACATTATAACACATCCTCCAAGAATACCAGTTCCATGAGAGAAACAGATTGACAGCATAGCCTCCACAGCCCCTTTGAGGAACAAACTGTATGGTGATGAGAGAAGCCTGAAACAGACCACCAACTTTATGAGAGAAATAGATCTGGTTTGTATTTATTAGAGTAAACAAACAAAAAAAGGCTAAAATGATTCACACAAGAACTAGACAAGAGCCAGGGGAACAAGAAATGAGAAGAAGATGCTGGATATGGATAGGACACACACTGAGGAAACCTGTTGATAGCATTAGAAGGCAGTCCTTGTTCTGGAATCCCCCGGGTAAGAGAGGTAGAGGAAGACCAAAGAATACAAGGGGATTGACATAAGTCTTGGGCCTGACCATGAAGGAGTCACAGGAGGAAGATGAAACTTGGCACATTTAAAGTTCATCATATTTGCACTGAATGTGTAAAGTACACATTTGTTTCTTCAATGAGTTTTCCCGCTATGGTGCACGGCGCAATGTACCCTTTTGACCGGATCTGGGACCCAAAGACGCAGCAATAGAGAACGCAGTCAGCAACTCGTAGCTTGACTGCCTGCGTCAGGACCAGCAAACCAGAGCTTGTCAAGACCGCACTCCACCTCCACGTGGTGGTCCTGGAAACAGTCTGCAGCAGTGCAGTCTGGCTGAGCGAGTGTGGATCGCAATGGGAAGGCAAACCCGGTCCTAAAAAATGCCATGCAGAAGTTGGATGTGTCGACCGAAAGGTGCAGATATCACAGCTTAGGCGTAAACAGACACAACGCAACCACCGTCCTTTTCAGGACGAACGAGGAAGAAGAAGAAGAAGACCG
This sequence comes from Oreohelix idahoensis, assembly GCA_024509875.1. Taxonomy (NCBI): domain Eukaryota; kingdom Metazoa; phylum Mollusca; class Gastropoda; order Stylommatophora; family Oreohelicidae; genus Oreohelix; species Oreohelix idahoensis. The sequence goes on from JAMPIV010019026.1 coordinate 146,901, forward strand.
GATCTGCTGCTCCAAAGATTTGACAAAACAATGGAAAAGAAGGAGGCCAGAGCTGTGATAAATATTCTGATGTTTCAGGGAAAAACACCTACATTTTTTGGAGACCATGGTGACAGTAGATGAGACTTGGGTACACCATTATGACCACGAATCAAAAATTGCCAGCATGCAATGGAAAACCCCGGGCTCCCCAACATCTGTCAAGCCAAGGGCGCAGAAATCTGCAGGAAAAGTGATGCTGACTGTTTTTTGGGATGGCAACGGTGTCCTTTTAAAACATTATCTGCCTCGTGGCAACACAGTTAATGGACAGTACTATGCAGATCTTCTCACCAAACTAAGAAAGGTTGTGGCCAGGAAACGAGGGATAACGAGCACTCAAAATCTTCCTTTGCTTCAAGACAACGCGCCCTCTCACAAAGCACGGCTAGTTCAGCTAGCAGCCAACGATTTGAATATTGAAATTCTTCCACACCCACCATATTCTCCATATTTGGCTCCATCAGACTTTTTTCTATTCCCAAATCTTAAAAAACAGCTAAAAGGAAATCATTTTGACAGCGATGAAGAGGTTATACTGGCATGTGATGACTGGTTTAGTTTGAAAAATAGGGTGTTCTACTCCCAAGGTCTTTTCAAGGTCAAGCAGAGATGGCAGAAGTGTGTCAATTCAGACGGTGGCTATATTGACAAGGAATAAACACTATACAAAATTTCAGCTCTGTGACATGTCCTTGATGGTCAGGCCCAAGACTTATGTCAATCCCCTTGTACATGGAGAAGAGAACTGGAGACAGACATTGAGGAGATGAAAAAGACCTTGAGCGGATGGCACTGGACAGGAAGCCCTGGCTAAATTTTGATGAAAACCTTTGAGAGATGAAAGGTGAAAGAAGAAGACGATTGATTCACAGGCCTTAGAGATACTTTTTTTAAATACACAGAGCTTTTGGGAAAGTCAGTGTTAGCTAAAATCATATTTGCCCCATTTGTTCTTTACTTACCTATCAACTCACCAAAGAACATAGACCTTCAAGAAAGTCCTTCTCGGTCCCACTACTTGTGTCGGCTGCTCCATGTCCTTCGATGTCTTCTTTATCTCTTTCTTTTCTCTTCCTTCTCTCTTCTCCATGTGTTATTTTTACATCTCTTTCTACCTGTCTTGCCTAGGGGACTCCAAATCAAGGACTGCCTTGCACAGCTATTAACAGGTTTCCTTCTATCCATCACCAGAATCCTCTTTTCATCACCCATTCCACTGGCACCTGTCTGGATCTTGTCATCAGTTCCACATTCCACTTTTTGCCATTGTTGCATTCAGGGTTCGTAGGGACCTTGAAAAACCTTGAAAAACCTGGAAAACGAAAAAAAAATTTCCAGGCCTTGAAAAGCCTGGAAAAATGGCTAACAGCCTTGAATTTCCCGCATCGGACCTTGAAAAAATATTAAAAATCGGAAGTTTTCCATTTTTCGGTTATTGATGGTATTTTTCGTTAAACTTCAGTTACCGCAGAATTTTTACTTCCCTTTGGGCACAAAATCCATTTCCAGACGTTTTCGACGATTTGCGTTTTCGGCGAATTGCGTTAACGACGTGAAGCAGATTTATTTTTAGCGAGCGTGTCTGTTGTTACTCGAAAGCGGTAATTTCCTATTACTCGTAGGTTTTTGCTCCGCAGTGAATATGTGTAGTTATGTCTTGTATCGTAACAGTTAGGGTTAGATTTAGTATTAAGGTTAGGATTAGGGTTAACGTTAACCCAAATCCTAACCCTAATACTAAACCTAACCCTAACTGCTACGAAAGGACACATAACTACACATATTCACTGCGGAGCAAAAACCCACGACTGGGAAAAAATGTATTTATAACCTCAGACCTAAGGGCCTTTTATATTTGGATATGCGCCCTAATATAACCGACTAGGTTGAACGGGACGCGCCTCGCCAAAACTTAAAAAAAAAAAACAACAACAACAACACCAAGAACTTGTCTCTACGCATTCATGTTGTATTAAATCGTTCATTTCAACTGAGGTAAGTAATAAATTCATTTATAAAACATATTTACATAGGCTAAGTGCGGTTTATAGATAGGCCTACTGTACTTGCGGCCGTAATTTACAATGTAGGCCTATTTACAGTTTTATTTTTAACCATGGCCAAAATTAGTGTTTGAATGAAATTTCTTGGTTTACAACTGCTTACGAGAATATGTTTGACACAGTTTGAGATGGTCAAGAATAGAAATTGATGGCGATTCCATATCCTATAGCCTACTCTGTTATCAGACGTGTCCCACTGTTCATTTCACCACATTTTTGGGAAATAAATATATTTTGAATGCTTTTTCATTATATTTATGATGAAGAGACATATCCCGTTCTGCTCTGCAGGGTTATAATTAGGATATGCCTAGGCCTACATGTTTTCAATTCCAGATAACATGAATAACCGCCGATACATGAAAGTGGCGTCACATCTGTCAAATCACTGTAATTAGGATAAATGAAAATTACCAATTTTGTGCATAGACCTAGGCCTATGTTATTTAAAATTTTTTAAATAATTTAAAAATTTTTTTTTTTAATCGAAACAAACAGAAACGATAAAACAAAACAAACCCCAACAAAAAAAATCAAACAAAAATAGTAAAGATGGGGAGGGTGTGTGTGTGTGTAAAGGCCTGATGTTTCCAGTTAGATATTTAATAGATTTTCACTTATCATAAGTGTTATAAGGATATCATCATACCTTCACCCTCCCAATTACTATATATTAACTTTTGTTCTAGTTAAATATTGTTTGACTATATTATTCATGCGTTTAGAACTTTGACTTGGTAAATATACATAGCTTAGGCCTACTTATAAGTTATTTGTGTGTTCCATTTTTTTTTTTTTTTTTTAAACAGAAAAGAACACAACCCTAAGGAGCAGTTTTTCCCTCAGAAACATCAAAACTATCTAACACTACTCCCTCGGACACGTCAAAAACATCTAACACTACTAGGAGACCTACAGATGTGACATCATTTGTGACCAAGGAAGAAACTCTCAGAGCTGAGATTATTTGGACTCTTTTTTTCAGTGAAAAGTCACCATAGTTTTAATTCAAATTTCATACGCAACAAGGGACATATTCTCTTCTGTGGTAGTTTTTATTCAGCCTTCAGCTTTATTTCAAGACCTGAAATTCAGATTGGTGCATTTGGAACAGTAGCTGAAAATAGGAAGCATTTTCCTGTAGCATTGAAGAAAAAACAACTCAAATTGAAAAAGACAAATCATCCTGTGTTTTGTGCGACAGAAGATAAGGCATGCCGACAGTCACCTGGCATGATACGAAAAGATTTAACCTTATATCTACTGTTCACTCCAATGATAATATAAACAAGACAGAAAGACAAATTCTTTAGGGCAGAACAATTCAGAAGCCTTTGCTTGCAGAAAAATACAGCAAAAGTATGGGAGGTGTCGACTACTTCAGCCAACTAGGTGCAAGCTACCCCTACCCACACATATCCTATTTTTATATCATTTCTTAGTTGAAACTGCCCTGGTCAATGGGCACATAACCTACAACACTGCCAACTCTACAAAAAAAGATCAAAGCAAAGATCAGGATGTCAGTATGACTCTTATTGAACCTGCTATTCTTCGATGCAATGTGACACCTTCAAAACCACAGGTCACAACAACAAGACTTACTGAGCACCACTTCATTGATAAATATGAAAGGACAAGGTACAAACCAGACTGTAAAGTGTGTAATGCTGCAGGGAACAGAAGCCAGACTTGCATGTACTGCCCAGATTGCAATGTACCTCTATGCCTGATACCCTGCTTCAAGTTATACCACACAGTCAAGGATTATCAACGATCCAGACAAAGACTCTTGCAGAGGCCTACAGCTACAACTTCAATCCCAGTTAATAAAGGAAGCAGCTCAGACTCCAACTAGAGGTACGTAGCTACTCAAACATTCAAAAAAGACAAACACGAAAAATAGTTTTTTTTTGCATTTTATTCACAATTTTATTAGCCTTTTATGTTGATATACGTTAATCATTAAATCAATATGTCAATCAAGCTTATTTTATTCATTGACATCCATGTCACTAACATTTTATTGCGCTGACGTTGAACAAATTCGCTAAAAACTGGGAAAAGATGTCTGTTTTTCAATCTTTTATGAATTTAAAAAAAAAAAAATGTTCTTTTTAAAGAAATCTGCAAACATCCTTGGTAATGGGAGACGGTAATGCTCCGGATTGCTGGTCAGCAAAGTGATAATTATATCTGAGAAAATTAGATGAGGAAAATATTAGAGTTTCCCATCCTTGAAAATCACGTGCTGGACCTGGAAAAACCTGGAAAAAGCCTGGAAAATGTTTGAAGAAATTTGCTATGAACCCTGTGCATTTCATTAATTTTTTTTTTCTCACCATTTTAAAGATTTATAAATAAACAATCTAAATGTAAACAAATATATAAAGTAAAAAAATAAAATGGTATGAAATCAGCTTTATAAGTTAACGGTACACAGGAAACACGGGACGTTTCGGGTTTCACCCCTTCGTCAGCCACAGTTACAAACAGGTTTGCAAGTGAATAGATGAGTCCTGCTTTTCTGATTCCAAGCACAATATAAACAAGTCATATAATAATTGAAAAAAAAAAAAAAAAAATCTGTACTGAGTCAGACAATGCACACGTAGTACATTATAAAGAGAGACAGACAAAATTACATGGATACCATCCGAACATTTATATAGTGACGATACTTTTATCTCTGAGTCACAGAAAGGCAAGTATAGCTCAGGTCAGGGGTGTACTTAAAGTATTTTGCACCCGAGGTGGATCTTACCTCCCCCCCCCAGTACACCACTGGGTCAAGTCTATGGGAAATAAAAACTTGCAAAAGGAAATTAGCTAATAAATGTTATTAAAATTATGTGTTGTAATTATTGAAATTAAGGTAGTTCTTCAGTGTTATATAGAGACAGTCTAAACATATTGAAGTGAGTCATGGATAATTAATTGACGTGATGGAAAATCCTGGGAGGTCACAGAGATATGGTTTTATGGAAGAAATGTAAAATATGCCATGGAAAGCTTAAAAAAAAAAAGTTATGATGATGTCCTGGAAAAAAGGAAGATTATTATTCATTTAGAAGGAAACAATCCACTGTCTTTGGGCATGTTATGAGAAGAATAAAAACTGAAATATATTGTAACACTATACATAATATTTATTTGTTAACTCTTAAAGAACAAGAGGTCAGCATTCCAGACCGATTTTCCCAAAACTTGTGGTTGGAGGCCAGTTTTCCGGGCTGGTATAATTAATTATGTTTTTGTTTCGTGTTGTCTCAATCTTCTATTTTGTAAATCCTCTTTCAGTTTCCTTTACAGTTAGGTAGGGGAAGATGAGAGGAACTGTAGTAAGATGCAGTGTAGGGCGGGTGGATATTTAAAAAAAATCGAAAGTAGGTTATTCGTCTTACTACCACAAAAAATAAAGAAAATAGCCTCGTTGCAGACACAAATTGTTTTTTTTTGTTTTCATGGCACGAACTCTAGTCAACCTAATAAGCTACGCTAGGTCTTAGCAGACGTAGGGTAGTACCCACTTTATTTTCTCATGTTTCCTACATAGCTCTCACTTTCTTTCCTTTCCCTGACGAAGACCTTGTGGTCGCAACGTTGGTTATTTTTCTTTATCTTTTGTCTTTGTGGAAGAATCACCTATTTTATTTTTTTTTTTCAAATCCATCCACTTTAAAACTGTGTAATCCATAAACAATTTTTTTTTTAAACTGTGAAAGAACAGTTCATTAAACTTTATCACTTTATGAAAACTCAAAGCGACAGAAAATTCTTTGTGTCAAATATGGGAAAACCACCCAGTCCTTTAAGAGTTAATAAATACAAGTATCACCATCAGTAGTGTACTTACTTGTTTATGAATATGACAATCACAATACATTTATATGTCATTCAGTATCATAAATAAAAGTGTTAGTACGTGCAAAACTCATGCATGATTTTATCCTTTTTTTTTTCAACCACTTTTATTTAACTGCATATGATATTAATATTGTTGATGTTGTATATATCTGTTTCGATGTTTAGTTTGTTTCCCACTAGAGTTACTCGCCCTTAGGCTAATTCCCGTCTTCCTACTTCCTGTTTCTAAGATGGTCGATTAAACATGTCGTTATGTATTCAGTGTGTTCGCCTTTGTGATTATGCTTCGTAACGTGAGTATGTATGACAGCCAGCCACGTTTCATTATATCTTACAATATTTACTACACACGACAGTAAATATCAACAAATATATTTGCCATCTTTCAAATCTTTGACGTTTAGAATCTTTATGTTCTCCTCATCGTAGAGAGCTGAAACTTTGCATAAAGTTCCCTTTTATGGTACATTTTCATCTTCCAAGTTTTGTTTGACATTGACCCAGCCGAATGATATGACAAGTTACTTATTAAGAAGAAGTGGCCCTCCATTTTTATTCTATACAACAGAATGTGAAGCAAATTTTTTTCTGCTTTTTTTTAATCGCACATAGTAACAACAAGAAAGGTAGATCCCTAAAACTTGTTTTTCACTTAACATGTTATCCTGCTGCCTGACATTGATTACCTTCTCATTTTATCATCATCAGGTGCCATCTTCTCATCAAAGGTCGGCTGCAATGGATCTCCAACGTCTTCTGTCTCTTGTCTTGATGGTGCACTCTGATAGACTCTCTCCTGTCCATCTCTTGATGTTATCTTCCGACTTATAGCGCTGTCTTCCTCTTGCATGTTTGCCTTTAACTCTGCCTTCTATTATGGTCTTCAGGACGGTGTAATGTCTTTTTTACATGGTCAAAATATTTTACCTGTCTAATTTTGATCTCTTTCATTTATTCTCTTTTCATTCTTAGGTTTTCTAGGACCTCTTTATTTGTTTTCTTCTCATTCCTATAGATGTGCCCCATTCTTCTATATATCCACATCTCAAGGGCCTCAATTCTTTCTTCTAATTGCTTGTTCATTGTCTATGCTTCTACACCTTACAGTTATGAAGAATAAATATAGCATTTGATGATTCTCAGTTTGAACTAGTGAGTTAGTTGTTCAGATGTTAGTATTTGCCTCGTGTTGTTGAATGTAGCTTTGGCCATTCCTTCTTGATTTCTGTTTCTCATCTGCCATCTTATGTTATTATGTGACTAAGATATGAGAAACTCTTGACTTGTTCCAGGATTTTCCATTTTATTCTTATCTTTAACGTTGGCTTATAACCTGCTTTGCTAATTATCATAGTTTTTATTTTATCAGTGTTAATGTCCAATCCATATTTATGACTTATGCACTCCCAAATATGTTAGAGTTCTATTTCTTAATCCATTTTCTCTATTTTCTTCAGAATACACAAGTGACAACTATGGAACTACCCCACAGACAGATCCAAGTTATGGAACAAGTACTTTTATAGATCTAGACTCGGAGGATGAAACTAGGACATTCAGTGAATACTCATACTCGGATAGTTTTGCATCGTCAGGTGTCTTTTCCACTCACAGCCAGAGTGAAAAAACATCATCCAGAGAGTGGAGAGATGTGATGGAGATAGTTAAAGAGTATGTGGATATGTTGGGATGAGTTATCCAAAATTAGTAACTGGAAATGTGTGCTACATACCACCATTTTTCTTTGCGCTCCTTATGGAGCATGGAACCACCATTGCAACTGGTCCCCTTGCGGGACGCCTGAACCAAGCATTCACAGGCTCTTGTAAAGATGGTTGCTGCGGCAGTGTTTTTTTTTCACGTGACGAGGTTGCCAACCCCACGCACAATCTCTTATTAGTCGCATTGTACGACACGCCTGAGAGACGTACATCAGGTGTGGGGAAAAAAAACAACAAACTACATAAACTTTGTTGAATTTTAATTTTTGGAAATTCTGAATTCTTTAATACATTCCATAAAATGATCTTTTGATAATGTCATGTTGTCGTGTGCTTTTGTTTTATGTTTTTAAATTATAGTCTAGGGATTGTGTACTTGATATTCATATTGGTCACTTTATTCTGTTCTGGTTTCAGTTAATTTGTTTTTAAAATATATGTTTTATCATTTGTGCAGCGATTTACTCTAGTATTATTGTAGCACTTCTCACCTTGTGGTTGTAGTCTGCTACATTTTCTTCTTCTTCCTCGTTCGCCCTGAAAAGGACGTTGGTTGCGTTGTGTCTGTTTACGCCGGAGCTGTGATATCTGCACCTTTCGGTCGACACATCCGACTTCAGCACGGCATTTTTTTGGGACCGGGTTTGCCTTCCCTCTTCGATCCCTACTCTCTCAGCCAGACTGCAGTGATGCAGCCTGTTTCCAGGACCACCACGGGGAGGTGGAGTAGGGTCTTGGTCAGCTCTGGTTCGCTGACCCTGATGCAAGCAGTCAAGCTATGGGTCGCTGACTGCATTCTCTATTGCTGCATCTTTGGGTCCTGTCTGCTACATTTGATTACATTGACTTTTTTTTTTTTTTTTTTTAAAGCAAGGAGAGGCTCATCCATGTTAAAGTGAACTTGAGGGGACGGGGTCTCTTAAGCGACAACAACAAACTAGGACTACTTCTCCCTCAGGCATATAAAAAAAAGGCAGCTAATATAAGTTATGGGGGGGGGGGGGGGGCTGGCAACCTCATTATGTAAAACAGATTGCTACGCGGGGGCCGCACTGGTGTGATGGTTACCACACTGCACTGGCAAGCGGGTGATTCAGGTTCAAACCCGGGTTCGGATATTTCAAGGAGTGTCGTCAACCGGGATGTGGACTGGATTAATTAGAGCCCTGGCGAGTATATGTGAAGGAGTGTCGTCGACCAGGGACTGGAGTAACCTGAATGGCTCCTGAGCTGACCCAGCTCTAATGGGTACTCTCCGAAGATGGCAAGTATCTGCCTGAATGGCTAGAGGACACCTGTCAGCGTACAGGGAAAATAGGATACTCACGTAAAATCAGTCTCAGGTTAGATATACTAACCTGAGATTTTGCCTCGAGTAATAGCAGGCGTACGTAAAAAAAAAAAAAAACAGATTGCTACAGAAACAATCACTGTAAGAACACAAGAGGTGCTTTGTCACAGGTTTCTTGCAAATGGACCAACTGTGGTGATGGCTCAAGGCTTTGTACGAAGAAAAACAAGGAGATAGACTGACAAATAGAGATGTCTATTTTCTTGGCTATCATTTTTTTCTGTTTTTTTTTCTGAAATAAAATGTCTAATTTTGTCAATCTAGACACAGGGTCCATCGGTTATCTTCCTTCTTGATATTTACTTCTTTTTAAAAAAAAAAAAAATTAAGTTTTGGCGAGGCGCGTCCTGTTCAACCAAATCGGTTATATTAGGGCGCATGTCCAAATATAACAGACCTTTAGGTCTATTATCGTCATGTTTACTTTATTTCTTAATATTATATCATTTACAAAACATCCCATTTTCTATAATTTTCTTCTTCATATTTACTGCTTCATATCACATCATTTACAAAGCATTCCCTAAGATGTTATTCTCTTCTTCATATTTATTGCTTCATCTTACATCATTTACAAAACATCCTAAAGACAGCGTTCCCTTTTTTCGTATTTATGTCTTCTTATTATTTCATTTACAGAACATCCCATATTTCTCATTCAGTTTTGCCCGAATGAATTGATCAAACTTAACTGAACTGTAATAAGTTGACATTTACTAAAAACTATGAACAGGCATTTTCCCCTTTTATTTTAATCTATTTCTTTTAGTATCGAAGAACTGGAGGAAAGTGAGTTTGTTAACAAAGATGATCTTCTGCACCTAAAAATTGATCAGGTAAACATTGTTGTTGTTAATTTAAGTAGTAATATTTCTAGTACACGTCTGTAATGCTTTATCTCAAATCCTTGGAGTCAGTTTTATTTTGAAAATCGGTTTTTTTTCAGTATTCACATGTCGCCCAAATTGGTTGAAAAGTAGTCGAAAATAGCCCACGCACAATCTACATTAAAAAAATAGTCAAAAATTGCTCAAATTGTGATCACAAATAGCCCACATCACCCAATCTGCATTTTTAAAATTGTAAAAAATCACCCAAATTGTGATAAAAAAATAGCCCAAGTCACACAATCTGCATAAAAAATTGCCCAAATTGTGATCAAAAAGTAGCCGAAAGAAACTTTCAATTTTCAGAATATTTTGGTTTTCAGGTGTTCAGATAAAAGGTTGTAGACCTGTAGCAGCAGGTCTTTTAAGACAGTAAGGCCTGGCATGAATCTGTTGTAATCAGAGGCACAATTTCAATCCAACCTGCAAATCTGGAAGGAAGAGCAAGTAATGGTCAGTAGCAGCTTCAAAATAAAAACCATGGTGATATCACAAGAGGAAAAAAAGGCACCAGATTATGCTGAAAGAACAGGTCTTTTTTTTTTCTTTTTTTTAAAGGTTTGCTTTTTTTTGTGTAGCACGCCCCTTTCAACCATTTACGTTGGTTATATCAGGACCTTTTTTTCATTTAGTGTGCTATTTTCTTGGTTGTGTTTATAATACGTTCTGTACTGTATTATTCCTCATGATGGGGTCTTTACTTTTTGGTTAATAGCTAGTTATTCAGAGGCATACTTGTGTCTATTTAATAAATAAATTTAATGCTATTTTTCCCCCTACGGGTAATGTTTTAAAACAAGCAGTAAATAATTATATTTGATAAATTATCTCATAATATATATATATAAAATTAATGTTAAGTCAGTCCTGTTGTAAGGCTCTTAAACATGGAGTGCAACAAGTAAGAAGTTATAGACTTTCATAAATGGGTGCATGCATAAAATAGAAGGATTGAAAGGATGTGACATGGTCACCAATATGAAACTGATGACAAGAACCAGAAAAGTACTAGTGAAACAAGAAATGAGAAGATGATGCTGGCGATGGATTGGATTGAAGAAAACTGCAGATAGCATTACCAGTTAGTCCTTGTTCTGGAATCCCCCAGGTAGAGAATTTAAGGCTGACAGATGAACACACAGTGAAGAGAACTGGGGACAAAAATTAAAATGATGAGGGAGATATGGAAAGACTTTGAGCAGACGGCACGGGACAGGCAGACTTGGCAAGTATTAGTTGAGAGTCTGTTCTCCGTATGAAGCTACCACCACTTCATCATGTTTCAGAGCCAAACAGACTTACTTGAAATTTTAGTTGAAGATTATTTGTGTGTTGGACTTGATTTCTTGTGAATTCTATCTATTTCCCAGTGCATTGAAAGCTTTGCTTTACGTTTTTAATTCCTTATTGTGTTATAACTCTCTGTCCTTCCAACTCTTTCAGTTGTTGCTGTCAAGGTATATGTATGATTCTACATCTTGTAGAGGGAGCCGTGGTAGCACAGTTGTTAGTGCACTGGCTTCCTAGCTTGTTGGCCCATGGGTTGATCCCCAGTTGAGGTGAGATTTTTTAGACCGCAGACAGCTCTGGGGTCGACCTAGATTCATGAATTGGGTACCAGAGCAACTCTGGGAAGGTTAAAGCGGCTGGCGTGATGCTGACCACATCACCCCTAGTGTGCCAATGGTCAAGAAAATATGGGCCTAACACCATATTCCCAATCTGCCTCAGTGGGAGTGTAATGGGATCCTTTACTTTTACCTTTACCTACATCTTGTGGGGATGTTTCTTCTAGCGCAGTTGTGTTATAATTTGCTGCATTTATTCTCACTATCTTTGACTTCGCCCTGTGTATTTTCACTCCCACTTGCTGTAACACCTCATCAAGTAATTAATTTTGTCTTGCAGCAGATACGTGTGGTATGGTAGCAGTAATAGTATTATGGGTGACAGTGTTAGTAGAGGTATTAATAGCTTGACTTCATTTATTTTTATTTTTTTTTGTCATAGGAAGAAGAGACGGACATCACAGAGTCTGATGATGAAGAGAAGGTAGAAATGTCAAAGGAAAATTTCCTTCTGAACACAGTCAGAAGACTGAAGTTAAAAGACTTACAGAGCCCAAGAAGTTTAGAACAGGGATCTCTGTATCAGACGAATGATGAAAAATCCTTAAGCAGTTTAGGTAAGAAAAAAAGGATAGATTTCTTTTCATAGCACATGGCCTATCCACCGTATTCTGCATTAGTCATTGAAGGTTAGCAAAGCTGAAATAATCTCCAACTCATATGTCAAGTCAAGGACTGTTTGGTAATTCTATCTACTGGCTTCCTCAAACTTTCTTGTATAGCCGGGGCGTGAAAGAGAAGCAAAGAATAGTCAGCTATACTCTACCATACATGTCATAGGAGGTGACTGAGTAAGGTTGGGCATGAGGCCGGTTACCCCATCTTTTATAAACTTAAGCCGAAAAAAGACCTCAGCCGCAACATGGGCAAGTCAGCCAAAACAGCTTTGAGGAAACCTATTGATAGAATTACAATGCAGTCTTTGTTCTGGAATCCCCAGGGTAAGAAAGGTAGAGGAAGACTGAAAATCATGTGGAAAAGAAAACTGGGGACGGGCGTAAAAGGAGCACAGAAGATGTGCAATTACCTTGAATGGATGGCACCATGACAGGAGGGCTTGGCATGAATTTGTTGAAGGCACGATGCTATTTCGAGGGCTTTAGGGTGATGATGATGAAAACTGAAATCAGAATATCTATGGTATGTGAAAAATTATGTAGTGCTACATCTAAAGTAGAGACCCTGACACACCATCTCCAGAAATGCCATGCTATGGACTCCAAAAAGAAACTGAAAGAGAGGCTGGTCAAAAAGCAACTTGGTAGAGAACAGTGGAGGCAGTGCTACAAAACTTGAACCCGAGCTGTGGCACACACAAAGGATGGCTGCCGACTGAGCAAAGTGGAGACAGTTCGTTGCTGCCCTACAAGACGTCACCAGGCGTAATGGTCACTGATTGCTTTGTCAGTCAGCGGACAAGGACCAAAGAAGAAGAAGAAGACTTCTAAAGTAGAAAGAGGTTAACCGTTTTAAAATGTTATTTTGTGTATTACCCCATGTAGATCCTGGGAGTCTGTGTATTACCCCATGTAGATCCTGGGAGTCTGTGTATTACCCCATGTAGATCCATCCTGGGAGTCTGTGTATTACCCCATGTAGATCCATCCTGGGAGTCTGTGTATTACCCCATGTAGATCCATCCTGGGAGTCTGTGTATTACCCCATGTAGATCCATCCTGGGAGTCTGTGTATTACCCCATGTAGATCCATCCTGGGAGTCTGTGTATTACCCCATGTAGATCCATCCTGGGAGTCTGTATTACCCCGTGTAGATCCTGGGAGTCTGTGTATTACCCCATGTAGATCCTGGGAGTCTGTGTATTATCCCATGTAGATCCTGGGAGTCTGTGTATTACCCCATGTAGATCCTGGGAGTCTGTGTATTACCCCATGTAGATCCATCCTGGGAGTCTGTGTATTACCCTGTGTAGATCCATCCTGGGAGTCTGTGTATTACCCCATGTAGATCCATCCTGGGAGTCTGTGTATTACCCATCCTGGGAGTCTGTGTATTAAACCATTGTAGATCCTGGGAGAGTCTGTGTATTAACACCCATGTAGATTCCATCCTCCCATGTAGATCCATCCTGGGAGTCTGTGTATTACCCCATGTAGATCCATCCTGGGAGTCTGTGTATTACCCCATGTAGATCCTGGGAGTCTGTGTATTACCCCATGTAGATCCTGGGAGTCTGTATTACCCCATGTAGATCTTGGGAGTCTGTGTATTACCCCATGTAGATCCTGGGAGTCTGTGTATTACCCCATGTAGATCCTGGGAGTCTGTGTATTACCCCATGTAGATCCATCCTGGGAGTCTGTGTATTACCCCATGTAGATCCATCCTGGGAGTCTGTGTATTACTCCATCCTGGGAGTCTGTGTATAGTCTGTGTATTACCCCATGTAGATCCATCCTGGGAGTCTGTGTATTACCTCATGTAGATTCTGGGAGTCTGTATTACCCCATGTAGATCCTGGGAGTCTGTGTATTACCCCATGTAGATCCTGGGAGTCTGTGTATTACCCCATGTAGATCCATCCTGGGAGTCTGTGTATTACCCCATGTAGATCCTGGGAGTCTGTACCCCATGTAGATCCTGGGAGTCTGTGTATTACCCCATGTAGATCCATCCTGGGAGTCTGTGTATTACCCCGTGTAGATCCTGGGAGTCTGTGATAAGACAAAGAAAGAATAGAACTGCTGCCCCCTCAGTCATATTGTACAAGCGACTAATATGAAGTTATGCATGGGACTGGTAACCTCATCATGTACAACACATTGCTACAGAAACCACAGCTGGAAGTTCATGTGAAAGCTTGGTGCAGGCTTCCTTCAAGAAGACCAGATGCAGTGGTGGCTGTATGCTCCTTGAGTGAAAAGGGAAATGTTGAATGGTGATCCTACATACTTGTTAAAATCAATCATTCATTAGGTTATCACAGTGACTTACCTAGGTTATGTCAGTGGCTTATCAAGGTTATCTCAATGACTTATCAAGGTTACTTCAGTGACTTATCAAGGTTACTTCAGGGACTTATCAAGGTTACTTGAGTGATTTACCAAGGTTATTTCAGTGACTTACCAAGGTTATTTCAGCGACTTATCAAGGTTATCGCAGCAACTTATCAGGTTATCGCAGTGACTTATCAAGGTTATCTCAATGACTTACCAAGGTTATCTCAGTGACTTATCAAGGTTATTTCAGTGACTTATCAAGGTTATTTTAGTGACTTATCAATGTTATTTAAGTGACTTATCAAGGTGATCTCAGTGACTTACCGAGGTGATCTCAGTGACTTACCAACTGACTGCTGTTCAGGCACTCACACAACTCCATGAAGACTGAATGACAGTTGATAAGCAACGTGTTAATACCAACTCTTTGCTATCGGTGTCAAAAATGTTCTCTATTTAAAGTACACAACAGGAAGATCATAACATGTGAGATGAAATGTCGGAGAGAAGCTGCAAGTGTCGCCACGAAAAACAGAAGAATGGAATTTTTGTGTTGGTGAAAACAACAAAAAGCACAAGCTCCATAGAGAGACAGAAAATACAATGGTTGAGACTTCTCGTCAGAATGCTGGCAGATCCGCTACCACCATAGACCTTCATGAGCAGGAGACCTGGCTGCAAGGCAAAGGGGGGCACCTGAGTGAAAGGTTGATAAAGAATGTTAACTCATTCTGTCTCAGGCCCTTGTTAGGTTTTACTCAGGCTTCACAATGAATGTCAGGTAGTCATTATCATCATCATCATCATTTCGTTTTGTGCTAATTTCGGAGCATGAATCCACCACTAAAGCTGGTCCCCTCGCAGGAAAAACCTGCTCCAACCTTTCACATGCTCTTCCAGTGATGGTTTCTGGGGAGGTTTGTTGTTACATAGTGAGGTTGGCCAGCTCCGTGCACAGCTTCACATTAGTCACCTTGTGTGATGTGACGTTGTGTGATGTGACATTGTGTGATGTGACTGAGGGTGCAGTAGTCTTATTCTTTCTTTATCTCTTCAGAGGCCCCGTGTAGCATTTCTACCTTTTCCTTTGAGGTGTGTCTTCCATCCTTCAGCTTTGTTGTAGTGTCTCTTCTCCATCTAATTTTGTATCTTTCTTCTTTCTCCTTCTGCATGAGTCCTGTTTCATTGAATGACAATTTGCCAGAGGTCAGTTTCTCTAGTATGTGTTCAATCCAGCCCCAGTTATCTTGTCTTATCCACTGCTTACTGACCACTAAGTTGATCTCTCCGCACCTCTTTTACCATCCGCATTTCATGATTATCTCTTAAAATCTTCATCTATCTTTTTTTATTCCTGTAGAACATAGGCATTTCTTTTTATTCGTTACCTATTTTTATTTTGAGCCATTGTCTTTGGCTGAACCAATCACTTTCCTGTTGCTTTGGCTACTTGTTAGAATACTGAAACTTGAATTCTCATTTCAGGACCTTACAGTAAAGAGAAGGCAGCATTCTGTCAGAAGATGATCAGATCTTGTCAGAAAGTTAAATGTGAGTATATTGTGTAGCAATGGTTATTGTTATTGTTGATCAGAATCAACATCAGAATCAACATCATTGCACTCCGGGCAAACCCATAGTGCCCAGTCTCCCTAAGCAAATGCCAAAGGGTATGAATGCTAACTGTTCCTGTGGCGCTGTAGTTGTTTACATGACGGATCCATCCTCCCATACGTACATCCCTGCTAGTCTTACCTGTGATGCCAAATTCCAGCAATCTTGAGCCTTGTTGATTCATCGATTGCAGTGTCGTTCTCTACCAGGTGATCATTAATTGTCTTAAGTATTTCTCCCTTATCCATATCCAATGTCCTCACTATGGGTGCTCTCAAAGATAATTTGTCAGTTCTCTCATTGCCGCGCACCGCTGTGTGACCAGGACAGTAGATCACCACCAGTTCCTGAAGATTCAAGGCTTCTATGGACGCTTTTCATTCATGCCAGAGCCATCCACTTTGGACCTTCCGTACTATTGATTTTACTGTAGTAGCAATGATTTATATAGTACGAGGTATGACACTGATAACTGTAGTACAAGTTTTGAGAATAGACAGCCCTAAGGGAACTGCACAGTATAGTCAAGCAGTATGCAACAAGAACCAAAATTAATATAACAGTTAGTTGTTGTTGTTTAACTAGGGCTGCTGAGCTTCTCGCTCTTTAGCAGCCAATACCTAGTTGAAGACTCCTTGGTATTATCTACACTGTAGATCTAGGCTTTTCCTGTGGCTTTTCTGCCATTGCAAAACGTGTTGAGTTGAAGTCATGAGCTCCAGTTTCTCCAGCTTGGCTTGCATTTAAAGGATTGTCACATCTGGTCCAAAGCTAGGGGTAATAAGTGTGTGGCATACTGTCCATTCCCTGCCATCCAAGGGGGCTCTCCAACTGTGCAGAGCTAAATTACTGTACTCTGGTTCTGGGCTCTCCCAAGGAATTGTCACGTTGTGCACAGAGCTACTTCTCAGCTTCCCCTGCCTATCACTGGGTCCACAGTGAGATCCTTCTGCATGCAGTAAACCAAGTCAAAGCCAAAGAATTACGACTGGAGCTCAAGTGACTTCTCCAAGCTAAGTGTGCAATGCTGGGTTCTCAACAAGTTTCACAACAGGGGGAACCCCTTGAAGTGTGTGAATGATTTCAAGAGTCAATGAGGATGTAATTAGCCTCACAGACATAGTTTCACTTCCACATATATATATTGTAGCATTGTGCATAGGGTGGTCATATAAGGATGACTCCAGATATGCCTCCATGCATATAATAGTTAGTAAAATTATAATTAAAAAAATAGTCACACACAATTAGAAATTTACGTTTACCCTATATACAATAAAAGATGAGGAAGAATAGTGTCTAAGCAGATGACAGAAATAAACTATCTAAATTTGTAGACACTATACTTACTTAGTCGTTCCTCATCTACCGTGAGGTGTAGAGATTTGGAAGAGAGTGCCATACTATCCTATCGGCTGTCTTCCTCCTGGCCTGGTTCCATTCTAGTCCTCGGTCCTTCAGAGAATGCCTAATGTTGTCCTCCCAGCGGACTCTGGGTCATATTGGAGGTCTGGATCCCTGGCTCTTAGTTTCCCGTACCTGTCGTGGTAGCCGATCTTCTCCCATTCTGCAGACATGGCCAAGCCATCTTAGTTGGGACAGTTCTACTTCGGTCTGCAGGGGCTGGGTTTTTAGGCCATGACATGTTGTCTGGTTGCGGACCATGTCATAGATACTATATATCCCAATTATAGGTTTATTTCTCCATTAAATTTTACACAAAATCTTGTTAACTGACATACATTTATGTCTTTTACAATCTCTCTTTAGCTTATTTTATTTAAATTAATGCTCACATAGACTATTCAGGTACTTGGCAGGTACAGTAACTGAGCAGAGAAAACAGAGCACAAGGGATGAAACTGGTTTAAAAGCTTTCATTTAATTATGTCCCTGTATTGTCTGATATGTCTTATAACTTCTGGTCCATTTTTGGTCAGTGATTCTATATATCAAATAAAACTAATTGCCACAGAAATCACTGCTGCAAGAGTATGCATGTGCTTGGTGAAAGCTTCGTTGAAACAATGTTGCAATGTTGACTCCGTGCTCCTAAAGAAGCACATGAGTTAGTGCAGGCTTTCTAAGAACCACTACAATGCTGGCTCTCTAAGAACATTTACAGCACTGGTTCCATGCTCCATTAGAAGCACCAAAGAGAAAGAAGAAGAAGAAGATTCTGTATATCAGGGATCAACATAAGGGAGACCCAGATCTGCCAGTAGATCACAGGGACTGATTTGATTAATCTCTTGGTAATAGAGAAAGAATTTTAAAGCAGAGAATTTTTGGACTAGTCCTCTCACACCAGCTTTTAAAAGTGCTGTATCCCTGGGACGTTAGATACTTTTTTCACATCCTCGAGCTAGCTTTACAAAATTCCCTTTCATCTTGAACTAAATGAGATAGGACTATGATCTTTTCTTTGAATGGAGTTAACATTCCATAAAATATCATTCGGTTTGGATGTTCAACTGCTTAAAATTTAATAAAGGCTGCGCTTATTTCAAATTCTTGTCATCATCATCATTATTACCACCATCATCGTCATCAGCACCACCATCATCATCCCAACCACTATCATCATCACCACCACCATCACGACAAGAACCAGACAAATGCCAGGAGAACAAGAGATGAGAAGAAGACACTGGCAATGGATAGGCCACACATTGTGCTGGAATCCCCAGGGAAAGAGAGGCAGAGATGGGCCAAAAAATGCATGGAGAAAAGTACTAGATACAGAAATGAAAATGATGAGGAAAACGTGGAAAGATCTTGAGCTGATGGCAAGCGACAGGAGAACTTGGCATGTGTTTTTTTGAAGGCCTATGCTCCTTGGGGAGCTAAAGGGTATTGATTGATTATTCAAAATACTCTGAAACCTGAAAACTTATAAGTTTATCAAGGTACATCTGTAGAGTGCTTTCCTACGAGTGCCTGATAACATACCTTTATGTTTGTCTTATATTAATTTACTGTTTACAGGCCTCGGGTTTCCCTTCCTTATGTGTTATAAATGTTTATACAATACCAAACCTACCCTCTGTCCTGTTCTTAATGTTCTAAGTCTACTATCATTTACTGGACACAGTATTAAGGTCTTAGTCTTGTTGGACTGGCCTATACTGTTATATAGGGGAACAACAGAAGTGATTGCATCATTAATAGGCTGAACTGCCCATGGTAAACTTCCGGTGTTATGTATTGAGGTTCGCACTAATGACCTGTCATCGAAACATTATTTTTTGGTGATGCATAGATGGCAGGGAGGATAGTGTGATTCGCTTGCATAGCTAGGCGGGGTTGTCGCACGGAAAGTCCAGGGTTCAAATCCTGGGTAAGCCATTCATGTCTGTTGTTTTTCTGTTGTCTAGTGTTCTACTTCTTTATTTCCTACGAGTGCCTGATAACATACCTTTATGTTTGTCTTATATTGATTTACATCTGTAGAGAGCAGATCCCCACACTTCCTGGATTGCCCACTACTGATATACATCTGTCTGCTGATAGAAAAGTGACATTGCCTCTCAGAGTGATTGTTTTCATATCACTGGAGTTGCATCAGTGTATTTCTTCTATGTTGTCAGAAGGTGTTTTGTGTCTGCTGAGTACTGATTATCTACTTAACAAATGTTGATGACTGAATTATTCTCATACTTTCTGAAAATCCATTGGTAATAATTATGCCAACCCCTTTATTAATTCACAATCTTATACTGGTAGCAAACCCTGCACAAATGTCAAATCAAGGCCAAGAATCCAAACACCAGGTTCTGGAGTATTACGGTCTCAGCTCAGGTATTGTGAACAAATTAAAAACTGACAACTTCCAGCATTGGCTCAAAAAGGTACTAGTTGTAATGTGCATACTATTGACCTTATTTGGGTGCTTTGATTTTCTTGTGTAGAAAATGAGTTGAAAGTCAGTTTAAAAGGATAATGCCCTTAATGAGTGAATGATCAAGTCTTGGTTAATTGCAGTTTTTAACACTCTTATCATGTTTTTTGGAAACCAGATTCTTTTGCATATATATGACTAAATGACAGTGAATATCAGACTAATCATATAGTATAGTATAGTAGCATCTTCAGTCATAACTGCCTATGGGAATGCGCCCCTGAGGTGATAGACTTCATCTGCTTTTTTCCTGGTATACCTTTCGGAGTGTTCTTTTCTCTCCTGCTTGTTGTGAGAGCTTCTTTTCACCCAATCTGAGGTGGTATTGTAGAGAGTAAATAAATATTAGACAAACATAAAGGTATGTTTTCAGGCACTCGTAAGAAATAAAGAAGTAGAACACCAGACAACAGAAAAACAACAGACGTGAGTGGCTTACCCAGGATTTGAACCCCGGACCTTTCGTGCGACAACCCTGCTTAGCCATGTAAGCGAATCACACTATCCTCCCGGCCATCTATGCATCACCAAAAAATGATGTTTCGATGACTGCTCAGTGCGAACCGCAAGACACGATACCGGAAGTATACAATGGGCAGCTTAGCATATTAATGGCGCAATCACTTCTGTGCCATTAATATGCTAAGCTGCCCATTGTATACTTCCGGTGTCGTGTCTTGCGGTTCGCACTAATGACCAGTCATCGAAACATCATTTTTTGGTGATGTGTAGTTGGCCGGGAGGATAGTGTGATTCGCTTGCATGGCTAGGCAGGGTTGTCGCACGGAAGGTCCGGGGTTCAAATCCTGGGTAAGCCACTCACGTCTGTTGTTTTTCTGTTGTCTGGTGTTCTACTTCTTTATTTCTTACGAGTGCTTGAAAACATACCTTTATGTTTGTCTAATATTTATCTACTGTTTACAGGCCTCGGGTTTCCCTTCCTTATGTGGCATTGTAGAGAGCTTCATCACTTGTTGCGATCGGCAGCTTCATCCTCCCAGGTTGCTGGATTTATATCCAGGGCCTTCATGTCTCTCTTGCACACATCTTTGAACCTCAGCTGCTGTTGCCCGGCTGTTCTTTTGCCATCTGTCATTGTCCATAGAAGATATCTTTAGGGATGCGACCATCTTCCAAGCCAAGCCAGTTTAGTCTTCGCTGTCCAAGTAATGTCTTCTTCTTTGATCCTTAGCCGCCGACCGTCAAAGCAGTCAGTGGCCATCACGCCTAGTGGCGTCTTGTAGGGCAACAACAAATTGATTCCACTTTGCTCGGTCGGCGGCCATCCTTCGTACAGTGTCCCAACTCTGGTTCATTCTTTGCATCTCAGCCTCCACAGTCCTCCGCCAGGTTGTTTTTGGTCGGCCTCTCTTTCGTTTTCCTTCAGGGGTCCAAAGCATAGCTGTTCTTGTAATGGCATCGGGGTCTTTTCTGAGGACATGGCCAACCCAGCTCCAGCATCTGCCAGCTATGATGATGTGCATGTCCTCTTGCTTGCTCCGAGTCCAAGCAATGTATACATGCTTTAAAAGTTAACACATGACAACACCTCGACATGTGTCACTGTGTCCTTCCACAAAATACCAAGGATGTGTCATAGACACTGTAGATGGAAGGTATTGAGCCTTCTTTCTTGCTTAGCATAGGGTGTCCATACCTCACTCCTATATAGAAGTCTGCTGGTGATTCAGGCATTATAATTTTTATTTCTATCATCACCATTAAACTTCAGCTCCCAGTGTAGCATAGACCTTCACTTTTGTCATGCCTAGCCTTCTTTTCTTGTGCCGTCTGTCTAAGTTTTCCCCCCTCCATCACTAACACCTTATATGGAGACACAAACCAACTGAAAAAAAAAGATGTGCACTTTCCACTACCTGGCATTGGGGGGGAGAACTCACAACAACAGGGATTATAAAGTCAGAGTTGAAGTCCTTTCCTTTTCTTTTCCATCTTTTTTTTATGTCTGCCTCCCATTCTCTTCCCTGTGTGTTTTTTTTTTAGTCTTCCTCTGTTTTATTTACCTTGGGGGAATTCACAGCAAGCCTGCCTTGCCTGTCAGCTGGTCTCCTCAGTGTGTCTGCTGCCCAGTGCCAATCGTATTTATCACATTCTTCTTCTTTCACCTTTCAACTGCACAAGGAGCAAAGACCTTCAACAAACGTCTGCCAAGTCTTCCTGTCACGTGCCATCTGCTCAAGGTCTTTCCATTTCTTCTTCATCGCCTTCATGTCTGTCTCCAGTTCTGTTCTCCACGTGTTCTTTGGTCTTCTTAACCTCTCTTACCCTGGGGATTCCAGAACAAGGACCGTCTGGTAATGCTATCAACAGGTTTTATGTCCTAGCCATCTCCAGCATCGTCTTCTCATCTCTTTATCATATTATCTTCTAATTAATGACAGTACCCTATAGCTTAAAATATATTAACACATGTGACTTTTTTTGTTTGTTCAAGAAACTGGCTGACATTGAACAAGAAACAGAGAAATCACATGCATATGTGTAAGTATGTAAACAACCGTTCCAGTCTAGCCAGCTGTAAGTGGGTACCTTACTTCACTTTTGAGTTAGGAAAAGAAAGGGCAGCAAGGAAGGGAACTTATTAACCGACCTCTCAATGCTGGACCTAGTAAAGTGAAGTCTGTAACACTTTACTCCCCTACAGCAGTATCTGCTATTGGGCTACTTATACTTTCTTTTTTGTTCTCTTAACCAGCGGCACTTGGGCTTTCAGCCCTTCGGCCCAATGACATGTCATTGCGTGGCTGGGGAGCCTGTGGACTTTCCTTCCAACCTGGTCAAGAGTTTCGCTCCTTCCCATCCACAGAGGGTTTATGTCAGGAGCCATTCAGGTTATTCAGTAAAAATCCCGGTCAATGACACTTCTTCAGATGCACATGCCCGGGCTTGAACCTTGAACACCTGATCACCAGCGCAGTGTGGTAACCATTACACCAGTGCGGCTCCCAACTACTACTTTTATTTAAAAACAGCAGAAATAATTTCTTGATGGTTGTTATGGAGCTTTATGAGATTATCACAGAATAAACACTGACATTTGATGTTAAAATGCTGTACGGCAGTGCTTCTGAACCAGGGGTGTGTGCACCCCCTGGGGATGTGAGACTCACAATCCTGGGATGCGAGACATGCCATATATTTTAGAACACGAATCATCATAAACAAAATATAATACACAGAACTCAAATGTATTTGTACAAAATAGAACATTGACACCGTGAATTAGATACTGAACCTTAGTCACATTCTGTAAATAACATTTTCTCTAAATAAACTTTTATCTCTTTTAAGCATTTCTAGCATGTTTTGTGAGCTAGAAGATAAAGGGGTGTGAGGCTTCTTAAGATGCTGTAATGTGGTGTGAGGTGTCTTAAGATGCTGTAAGGGTGCGGGACGTCTAATAGGTTGTTCTTAGACAGCCTGCACTGTGGTTGTTCTTAGAGAGCCAGCACTGTGGATAACAAAGTGTTGATTTTACCAGTGCTGCCTTCTCGTTACCCACAGGTTAAGAATCATACTAACATATGTTATATTTACACCTGACATTGAATATGATATACCATTGATAAAAAAAACCTGTTGATAGCATTACAAGGCTGTTCTTGAACTGGAACCTCCAGGGTATGAGATGTAGAGGGAGGCTGAATAATATATATAGAAAGGAACTGGAGACATACATGAACAGATAAAAAAATAATATATATAGAAAGGAACTGGAGACATACATTAACAGATAAAACAATAATATATATAGAAAGGAACTAGAGACATACATGAACAGATAAAAAATAACATATATAGAAAGGAACTGGAGACATACATGAACAGATAAAACAATAACATATATATATAGAAAGGAACTGGAGACATACTGTTGCAAGGTGCTTTGCTCTGAACAATGTTCCATGTGATATGAATAAAACAATTATAAATTTCTGGCCATTGTTTTTTCTTTGATATGTTAGTTTTTTCATTCAGCGATAGTGCATCGTGCCTTCGATGGAAGATTAAGCGAATGGGGGGGTGGAAGATTCCGAACAATACTTGAACCTTGGAATACGATTGATTTGATAAGTCATTTCATTGAGTCCATACATTTAATTCACAGTTGTACACACAGGATGATCATTTCAAATAGGAGTAGAGCATAAGTCCATATAAGTCATGCATAAATTAATCAATAACGTAGACTGCTGGTTATGTGTCAATGTCCGTTTAAGGATACAATGCAGTATTGTCGTCAGAACATCACAGCTATATGCACGAGCAGATAGACATGGCTACCTGCCGACAGTGAGACTGCGAGTCTGAATATTTCATATGAATTTGACGATTATTCTCATCCTTCTGAGGATTCTAGTTAATTACTAACCTCCATAAATTTTCCTCTCATATAGAGTTCTAGGACTGACCCTGGTCCATCAAAAAATGCATATATATGGCTATATCATGCCATTGAATTGGAAGGTTAGAAAAACGCAGCTATTCAGCTTGGCGGTCAAGTAACAAAGGGTAGCGTTTCTTAGTTACCGACTGTGACCCAAACAACGCTATACACGTCATAATCGATCGTGTATGGAGCGTTCAATAATTGAAACATCTATCGCAATATATTAAATGCCTTAACCTTTACAATTGCACGTCTGATAACCTTTAGCAGACGGCGTTAATATCATATACCGTAACAATTCCCTGTACACCGGGGAAAAAAAAAAATCGATAGATTTTTTTTCAAGATCTATCCGACTTAACAATTTTTCAAAAAAAATTTAACACAATTGTGACATATGGCCGACGATGTTCTGAGTAGAACCGTGTTGCGGTCATGTCAACTAACTATTTGTCATAGTCATCTAACATTAATCACATTATATATCAATATTATACATATTATTATATCAACTAAATAAAATGTCCAATGTTAACAGTGAATGATAGAATTAAATTAAAGTAAGGTCTGTCGTATTAGTATGTCATATAGGAATTAATTTGACTAATTAAAATTAAATTAATTAATTAAACTAAGAGTTAAATTATTAAGATTCTAATGTAACGCGATGTTATGAGAGAAGAAAAAACAAAATAAGTGAGAAGAAATAGAAAGAAATTCGAATATAAGTTTAACTTAATTGTGTGTGTTAAGTGTTAGTGAATAATAACTATCTAATTTAACTAACTAAATAATGTATAGGTACATTTAAAAAAAAAATATTAATCTAATACTTGTGTGAGATTTATTTTCTCTTTTCATAATTTCTTCTTTTATATTTCGTTCTCTTTTTTTGTTCTTTCATTTCATTTTTTTTTCTCACATTTCATTTTATTGATAATAATTCAATTAAGAAGTTAAGTTAACTAATTAATTAGTATAGGATATGATGATCCATCCGTAGTCTTGATCCTGATGAATTCTTTTAGGCAAAAATGTTCAAACGTTTACGTTGGAAAGAAATGTCATTTATCCCAGCATCCAAGAATTAAGTGCACATAGGATAATAAGTTCGACTTGTCGTCAGATATTGTTCCATGATTGTTCAACGAATATTCATATATCGTGTATGGACGTTAGACGAAGTTCCAATGTCAACATGTATACCCCGATTGTCTTTTAGTTCAATTCTGTGATGCATACAGTGTTTATAAAGTTTAAATTGAAGGTAAGGTTAGTTCCTTTATAGTTGATATGTTTTAGGAATGTTAATGTTGATTATTCGTCGTCAATAGGATTACGTGACAACGCATCCGCCACAATGTTTTCAGTGCCAGGAATATGTTCAATGGAGAATTCAAATGGCTGTAGGATGATTGCATATCTGGCGAGTTTTTGGCTTTTATGGTTAGATCGACGCAACGATGCTACAGCACGTTGGTCCGTCTGTATGGTGAAGGGAGCACCAAGTAAGAACTTTTCAAGTTTAGTTATTGCCCATATAACGGATAACAGTTCCTTGTCAACTGTTGAATACTTTGTTTCTGCAGGCTTTAGCTTTCTTGAAATGTATAAGGTAGGATGTAGAATGCCATCATGGTTCTGGAGCAGGCATGCACCAATGCCGTAGTTACTAGCATCTGTTCGTAAGAAAAATCTTTTGGAAGCATCGGGAAGTCTTAAAATTGGTTCATGCGAGAACAAAATTATAAATTTTGTTGAAAGTTTCATTGCATGTACCAGTCCATGTCACCTTCACCGGCATGTCTTTTTTTAACAATGAAGACAATACAGCCGTGATGGATGACAAGTTTGGTATGAATCTACTGTAATATTGAACAAGTCCTAACAAACTCCTGACCTGTTTCTTCGTCTGAGGAACTGCTATGTTTAGAATTTTGGAGACTGTACTAGGTAACGTTCGGATATATCCCGATCCAATGATATGTCCCAAAAAGGTTATCTCATTACACGCGATTTGCACCTTTGTAGGTTTAGCAGTTAGATGATAATTCCTTAGAGTGTCGAAAACATATCTAAGTCCCAAAACATGTTCCTCAAACGACGAACTAAACAAGCATATGTCGTCAATATATGTAATAACGTCTGGTCTACCTGATAAAAATTTGTCGCATCAGGCGAATGAAGGTAGCTGGCGCATTAACAAGCCCAAAAGGCATCACATTCCACTGGTATAGACCTTGTGGAGTGGAAAATGCGGTGTAGTACTTAGCCTTTTCGGTCAGTGGTATCTGCCAATAACCTTTAGTTAAGTCTATCTTACTAAATATAGTTGCGTTGGATAGACGTGGCAGTAAGTCGTCGATAAGTGGATGTGGTTCGCTGTCAACTATAGTCTTAGCATTTAATTTTCTATAATCAACACATAGTCTGATGTTATTGTCCTTCTTCCGGACAATCACTAATGGAGAAGAGAATGGCGAATTACTAGTCTCAATGATTCCCAGAGACAACATCTGTTCAAGTTCCTTAGTAGTTTTAGCAAGGAAATGTAAAGGAACAGAATAGGGATGTACACGAATAGGTGTATCATCATTGAGAGTAATGTCATGACTGATAGCCGATGTGCGACCCGGGACGTCGGTCAATACATCTGGATAAGATTGTAATAGATTAGCAATCTGTAGACGCTGTTGCGGTGTAACCGTTGAAGAGATGGTTACATCCCGCCAAGATTCAGTAGGTTGAACTACTGGTACCGGTAACGGTAACTGTACCTCAGGAAAAGAAGATTCTTCTTCCTGGATGACAGATAAGTTAGAATAATAACAAGTAGATACTGTGTTGTCATCTAGTTCATGAAAAATTGACTGTAAGTGTTCAGGACGTGTATGAAATTGCTTGAGCATGTTAATATGAAATATCTTTTTGTGTCCCTTGATATCTAAGACGTAATCAACGTCGGAAATTTTATCAATGACTTTGTAAGGACCATTCCAAGATATCAATAATTTATTGTTATTGTGAGGAAGTAACACATAAGCCTCGTCGCCTGGGAATAATTGGCGTAATCGTCGAGACCTATTTTGTAGAGATCGAGCCTTAGCTTTTGCAGCCTCAGAAGAAGCTGTTGCCAACTGGCAAGACTCAATAATGTTCTTCCGAAGATTAATCACGTACTCGTAAGATGACTGAGTGTCCTGAGTCATCTCCGCGTCAATTAATAAGTCTTTTATTAGTCCCATAGGACCTCTTGGGGGAGCACCAAAAACTAATTCAAAGGGAGAGAAGCCAGTTTGTTCATGCGGTACCTCCCGATAAGCAAATAGAACAGCTGGGAGTGCTCTGTCCCAGTCATGAGGGTGCTTAGCAGTAACCTTATGTAGTAGTTGTTTAAGTGTACGGTTAAGTCTTTCAACCGCACCATTACTCATAGGATGATAAATACTACTTAAATTCCTATCAATGTTCCAAGTTTTCATGACTTCCTTCATGGTGTCAGATATAAACTGTGACCCATGGTCTGATAAAAGTTTTCTAGGAAACCCTATTCTAGAAAAGATGAGATGTAGTGCATCAGCTACATCTGTGGTAGTGGTGGTCTTTAATGGGATAGCTTCTGGCCATCGTGTGCACAAATCAATGCACGTAAGGACGAATCTATGTCCTCTGGCCGATGGTAGCAATGGACCAATAATATCTATTGCCATCTTGTCAAACGGTCTTACTGAGATATCGCAAGCCTGAATAGGCGCCGTGTGAAAAGCTCCACGTGCTTTCACTTCTTGGCATGTAGTACAGGAACGTACATACTGCGAAATATCTCTTGACACTCCTGGCCAAAAGAATGAAGACAGTACTCGAGATCGTGTTCGAGTATATCCCATATGTCCAGCACAATGTGAGTCATGTGCATGTTGAAGAATGTACCGTCTAAAAGTATACGGGACCATAACTTGTTGTTTCATTTGTGATTTGTCATTAAAACATCTAATCAATATGTCATTTTTAATAACAAAACAATGTTTGTTATTATTACCTGAGGATAGATTGTCAACTTTATCAACCAGCTTAAAAAATTTTTTTTAAAGATTTATCCTCTTTTTTGTTTGGTTGCAAATGTTTCCCTGTCAATAGGTGAATTGACTACAAATTCCTCTTGGTTGTCTGCATCCATTTTATTATCATCAACTTTCTCCATGAGTTGAGTCTGCGCTCTAGTCGTCACGGCGTTTCCAGTGCATAGGTTATGTTTCTCCCATTCTATAATCTCATCTGGAGTACAATCTTTACTGCCGTGTATACGACCAACCATCAGATCAGCTATAGGCTTTTTTAGCATACATACTTTTACGTTCCCTGTGAAAAAAGGTGTGTTAACATGAATAATAGCTGTGGGGTAAAACTCAATAGTTCCCCCAAAAGTCATGCAACGGACATATTCCCCCGTTGCACAGCTAGGATGTACCAGCGACTGTCGTACACCAATCGTTGTGGATCCTGAATCCCTCAGCACTGAGACGACGGATCCATTAACTAATCCCCTGTTAAAAATTAGTAGGCCTGTTCCATCGTTGACTGCAAGACCTACCTCTGGTGTAATATGTCCGCAGTTAAGCACTGTTTCTTTCGCCTTCTGAAAAATAAGATTGCATTGTTGGCAACTATTTGCCACATTATAATTAATAGCAAAACATGCAGCAGAAGACTGTGTTGTATTATTGTCAAGTGGGACCTGAGCTATAGGGGTAGTATTATTTGTAACTGCCGCCCCTGTATTATGGTTGTAATGAGATGATCCCCGAGAATGAGATCGATTCCGAGTATAATTGTTAGAATTATCTCGTCGTCCTCTATAGTAACTATTATCTCGATGTCTCGAGCCATGATTATTACCATTCCAGTTACTATTATTATTGGGAGTATGTGATCGATTATAATTAGTGTTATGTTGACCATTGTGGTAGTTTGTTTGAGGTGAATAATTTCTATCTCGTGATCTACCTCTGTTGAACTCATTTTTATTGTTGAAATCATTATTATGTCCCTTCTGAAAGTTAACATTGTGATTTCTTTGGAACCTGCTTCTGTCTACACTGTGATGTCTTTGTTTGTTATTATGATTGTAGGCCATATTAGACGCCACAGGTAGAGGTTCTCTTAATGAGGAGTTAGAAATGGTTGCATTCGGATGTGCCGAACAGTAGTTTAAAGAAATTTTTTCTAACTCGTCCATAGTACCTGGTTTACGCTCCTGCAAATATGCAAAAAATGGCTGGCTAACCGAAGATAATACCTTATCCCGTAGTAGTAAATCAACTAATTTGTCGTATGATTTGTTGACTTCTGCCAGTTCAACCCATCTATTAAATGTATTGCGTATGTTCGCAATGAATCCTGCAAAATCTTTTGGAGATTCAGGTAAAATTCCCTTAAATTTCAACCTACAGTGTTCCTCGTCCAGGTGAAACCTTCGTAAAAGCAAGGACTTAATAGCACCGTAGTTATTTGCTATTGATGGGTCAGCATTTTGAGAAGCCGTCAATGGTTCTCCAACCAAGAATTCATTTAACTTGAGTACCCATGACTCTTCAGGCAAATGATTTGTTTTGCAAGTCTGTTCAAAACGTGACAGGAACGATGAAAGGTCGTCCACGGTCAAGTTGAGAGTGGGTAATTTAAAGTTGTAGAAATGTTTAGTTTGGCTGGATGATGATCCATTTTGTGCGTTATTATTCTGGTTTGCATCAGCACTTTGTGCTTGTAATCTTGCTGTCTCCAATTTAATACGCGCCAATTCCATTTCTTGTTGTAAAATAATTTCCTCTCGTTTCAATTTATTCTCTTCTTCCTGTCTGGCGATTGCTCTTTGCTCTTCTCTTTCACGTTGAGCAATCTCTCTCAATCTATTTTCCTTGTCAATTTGCTTCATCTCACGTTCTGCTTCCTCTTTCTTTAATGCAGCCTTTTGTTCCTCTTCCTCTTTCTTTAATGCAGCCTTTTGTTCCTCTTCCTCTTTCTTTAATGCAGCTTTTTTCTCTGCTTCTTTTCTTTCATGTTTTTCCAGTTCTGCCTCAGCAAACTGACGAAGTTCTTGAGATTTATAACCATATTCCCTACCAATTTTAACGAAATGGTCTATAGTAAGCATTTTGACTTTTATCTGTAAGTAATTATTGATAATTACTGATTAAAATAGTCAATAGTAGCTTCAGAGTAATTATTATACTTACTCAACTTAGAAATATTCAATATAAATAATCACAATAGTACTGAACTTAATGTCTAAGTTCAACTAATAGACAATATTTTGTAACAATATTGTATCTAAATAATACTATATCATAAATAGTTATGATATCTGTTAACTATTATGTAATTACTTCACACAATTAATCTTAATATCCAATAATGTTGGGTATGATTCCTAGTAATTATATTGTTCAATGTACTAAGTCACTCTCTTAGTACCAGAAAAGTATATTAAATAATATACAATGGGTCTATTACCTCAAAGGTAGACTATAAGATTATTTTATTTGGTCAATATATATATTATATTATTATGCCCTAGGCATCTCTTATAAATTGTAGTGCTACTTTCTTGGACTATCACTGCATAATTATGCAATGTCCCATATTAACCTTAAATATCAGAAAAAATTAATTAAATTAAATTACAAGTGTATTATTGCATATAATATCATATTATTAATGTAGTATTTAATATATATCATGAGGACAAACAAAACAATGATGCAACTAAAGGGTACAAACAATGTTAAGACGCAAACAAGACATTTTCACAATTAAAAATGAATTTACAAACTAAGTAGAACAAGCGGAAGTACCGTAAGCAAGAAGGAAGGTCACGGATTGACCTGAGGCGAGATTGAACTCAATCTATGACAGAACACAAGAAAAAAAATTGACTGCAAAAAGTAATGACGTCATAGGACTCATGAACGGACATATATTAACAATTCAAATAAATTATAGCAAGATGGAGAAAATACGCAATAGTTTACGAACAAATTACAGAAATGAATAAAAATTGGAACTGAATACACTATAATACACTGGTTATTACTAGACTAGACATCTAACATGCAAGGTTAATTAATAGCAGATACGAACGGATGAAATCATCGGAAAGTCGTCGATGGATCCTTCGTTAAGTGCCATTAACTGACGGCCCTATAGTGCGATTAAAACCAATTTGGACATCCAGGGAGCCATGAAAATTGGTTTCTATTCTCCTCCCAACCATCCCACGAAGCAGGAACAACACAAATGGTGAAAACAGATATAACATAGATACATGAAAAATAGAATAGACATGCCTGTACAGACGAAATGGACTTAGTACTGTGTTATCTCAATGACAACAGTCACAAATTTAGACTTATCTTTTAACGCGTCGCCCGATGCGATCTTCACCAACGGACTAGACCAGTGTCTAGAACTGCTTGCTCCTCGTTGGCAGATAACGACTTTTCCATCGTTTGGTCTATTGTGATCTTGTATTTTTCATCAAAACTGGAATGCGCTGACTTTGTCCCTTGAGCGTTAGCATGTACGCACGATGTTGTGACGTCAGGTTGACCTTCGTAGTTACGCGTGCCACGTCATATTTATGAAATCACGTGATTGTTTATCGAAAGTAAATAATTCATTCGAAAGTCATGAAAAAATTTTTGGTTTTTGGTTGTTTTTTCGTCCCCACATACCGGGCACCACTGTTGCAAGGTGGTTTGCTCTGAACAATGTTCCATGTGATATGAATAAAACAATTATAAATTTCTGGCCATTGTTTTTTCTTTGATATGTTAGTTTTTTCATTCAGTGATAGTGCATCGTGCCTTCGATGGAAGATTAAGCGAATGGGGGGGTGGAAGATTCCGAACAATACTTGAACCTTGGAATACGATTGATTTGATAAGTCATTTCATTGAGTCCATACATTTAATTCACAGTTGTACACACAGGATGATCATTTCAAATAGGAGTAGAGCATAAGTCCATATAAGTCATGCATAAATTAATCAATAACGTAGACTGCTGGTTATGTGTCAATGTCCGTTTAAGGATACAATGCAGTATTGTCGTCAGAACATCACAGCTATATGCACGAGCAGATAGACATGGCTACCTGCCGACAGTGAGACTGCGAGTCTGAATATTTCATATGAATTTGACGATTATTCTCATCCTTCTGAGGATTCTAGTTAATTACTAACCTCCATAAATTTTCCTCTCATATAGAGTTCTAGGACTGACCCTGGTCCATCAAAAAATGCATATATATGGCTATATCATGCCATTGAATTGGAAGGTTAGAAAAACGCAGCTATTCAGCTTGGCGGTCAAGTAACAAAGGGTAGCGTTTCTTAGTTACCGACTGTGACCCAAACAACGCTATACACGTCATAATCGATCGTGTATGGAGCGTTCAATAATTGAAACATCTATCGCAATATATTAAATGCCTTAACCTTTACAATTGCACGTCTGATAACCTTTAGCAGACGGCGTTAATATCATATACCGTAACAATTCGAATTGAACAGATAAAAAATAACATATATAGAAAGGAACTGGAGACATACATGAACAGATAAAACAATAATATATATATAGAAAGGAACTGGAGACATACATGAACAGATAAAAAAATAATATATATAGAAAGGAACTGGAGACATACATGAACAGATAAAAAAATTATATATATAGAAAGGAACTGGAGACATACATGAACAGATAAAAAATAACATATATAGAAAGGAACTGGAGACATACATGAACATATAAAAAAAATAATATATATAGAAAGGAACTGGAGACATACATGAAGAGATAAAATAATTATATATATAGAAAGGAACAGGAGACATACATGAACAGATAAAAAAATAATATATATAGAAAGGAACTGGAGACATACATGAACAGATAAAAAAATAATATATATAGAAAGGAACTGGAGACATACATGAACAGATAAAAAAATAATATATATAGAAAGGAACTGGAGACATACATGAACAGATAAAAAAATAATATATATAGAAAGGAACTGGAGACATACATGAACAGATAAAAACATAATATATAGAAAGGAACTGGAGGCATACATCGCTTCTTCTTCTTTGATCCTTAGCCGCCGACCTTCAAAGCAGTCAGTGGCCATCACGCCTAATGGCGTCTTGTAGATCAACAACAAATTGATTCCACTTTGCTCAGTCGGCGGCCATCCTTCGTACAGTGCCCCAACTCTGGTTCATTCTTTGCATCTCAGCCTCCACAGTCCTCCGCCAGGTTGTTTTTGGTCGGCCTCTCTTTCGTTTTCCTTCAGGGGTCCAAAGCATAGCTGTTCTTGTGATGGCATCGGGTCTCTTCTGAGGACATGACCAACCCAGCTCCAGCGTCTACCAGCTATGATGGTGTGCATGTCCTCTTGCTTGCTCCGAGTAAGCAGATCTTGTTTGGTGATGGTATTCGGCCAAAAGATTTGGTGAATTTTTCTTAGGCATGTTGTGTGAAAAGAGGACAATTTCGACATTTCCTTCTCTGCAACTCTCCAGCATTCCACACCATAGAGAAGCACAGAAAGCACACAGCTCTGATATAATCTTAATTTTGTGCTTGTGCTGTATTGAGAGGACTTCCAGATGTTGTTTAGGCTAAAAAAGGCTGTTCTTGCCTTATTCATTCTGATGTTGATGTCTTTGCCTGCCCCGCCGTCTGGTGTTACTATGCATCCTAGGTATGTGAAGGTGTCTGTCTGTACCAGTTGCTGATTCCTTGCTGATATGGGCTCAGGGTTGCTCACATTGAGCGTCATGACCTCTGACTTCTTTAAATTGATGTTCAAGCCCACCTGCTGGCTAAAGGAGACATACATGAACAGATAAAAAAATAATATATATAGAAAGGAACTGGAGACATACATGAACAGATAAAAAAATAATATATATAGAAAGTAACTAGAGACATACATGAACAGGTAAAAAAATAATATATATAGAAAGGAACTGGAGACATACATGAACAGATAAAAAAAATTATATATATAGAAAGGAACTGGAGACATACATGAACAGATAAAAAAAGACATGGACAGACCTTGAACATTAGGCACAAGACAAGAAGGCTTGGCATTCATTTTATTGAAAGCCTATACTCCTTAGGCAACTGAAGGCTAAAGGTTACGGTGATGATATACCTAACAGTGAAGTTCCCGGGGGTCTGCTGATGAGACAAAGAAAGAACAGAACTGCTGCTCTCTCGATAGTCTATTGTTCCCACATTTGACAGCACTGATGTGATGATAGTCTATTGTTCCCACATTTGACAGCACTGATGTGATGATAGTCTATTGTTCCCACATTTGACAGCGCTGACATGATGATAGTCTATTGTTCCCACATTTGACAGCGCTGACGTTACAGCATGAGATTGAAAGTTTCAGTGTGGCATGAAATGTCACCTCGTATCTGTCTGAGTGTGACATTTTGGGTGTTTCAGTAAGATTGAGGTGTATCTTCTTCTTCCTCGTTCGTCCTGAAAAGGACGTTGGTTGCGTTGTGTCTGTTTACGCCGGAGCTGTGATATCTGTGCCTTTTGGCCGACAGCAATTTTTGGGACCGGTTTGCCTTCCCTCTGCGATCCCTACTCTCTCAGCCAGACTGCAGTGATGCAGCCTGTTTCCAGGACCACCACTTGGAGGTGGAGTAGGGTCTTGGTCAGCTCTGGTTCGCTGACCCTGATGCAAGCAGTCAAGCTATGGGTCGCTGACTGCATTTTCTATTGCTGCATCTTTGGGTCCCAGATCAAGGTGTATGACTGGGCCGCCTAGGTGTGGCACTGTGGGCGTGACAGTCTGAATGTGTTTGGTAGATATCTTTCATAATGTGATATGAAGTGTCACCTCATTTTTGTCTTGAGTGTGACGTTTTGGGCGTTTCAATAAGATCGAGGTGTATGACTGGGCAGCATAGGTGTGGCACAGTGGGTGTGACATTTTGAATGTTTAGTGGATATGTTTTATAATTCTTACAACAGTGTTAGTGTGATGTTTGAGTGACTTTTTTTTGGTTTATAGTTTCTACGGGATGGGATACCTGGTCCTGTGCCCAACCCTTCTTAATTGCTTTGTATGACATGCTTGGTGGGTTACACATGGGGGAGTATGCATAGAATAGAAGGATTTAAATGGCATGACAAGATCACCAATGTCCAACTGATGACAAGATCACCAATGTCCAACTGATGACAAGATTACCAATGTCCAACTGATGACAGGATCACGAATGTGCAACTGATGACAAGATCACCAATGTGCAACTGATGACAAGATCACCAATATGCAACTGATAACAAGAAGCAGACAATTGCCAATGGAGCTGGAAATGAGAAGGCGCTGGTGATGGAAAGGGCACGCATTGACGAAACCTGATGATAACTTAACAAGGCAGTCCTCATTTTGGACTCCCTAAGGTACAAGAGGTGTAGAGAGAGCATAAACACATTGGAGAAGAGAACTGGAGACAAAAAAAAAGGGATTAAAAACAACATGGAAAGACCTTGCAAAGTTGGCACCGGACAACAGAGCAAGGGAGGAAGGGTAATGATGCTGGTGATTAATGTGATTTGTGGTTGTGATTGATTTAAAGTAAACTTGGTGAATCTCTTACGCTTCGTACTGTCCTTCACCTTTTCCTTCACTGTTTAATTTACGCCCTTCGTAAAACATTTCACAGACGAAAAAATCAGCATGTGGAGGACACATTTCGTAAGCAGCAATTTATTAACCTGATGAGAGCCTGTGTCTTGAGGGAAAACATGGATGAAAATATTCAGGCACACCTCATCAAAATGGTAAAGGTTTTGTTTGTTGTCTTACATATACAGGGTGAGCCATGAATCCCTGACCTTTTTTGCTTAAAACATGTGGCTGTAATAAGTTATTATTTTCCTTTGTGCTCCCTACAGAGCATGCAATCATTACTGCAGCTGGACCCATAGGCAGCCTGCACCAAACAGTTACTTGTCTTTACAGCGGTGGTTTATGGGGCAATTTGTTTTACACGAGGTTGCCAGCCCCATACACAACCTCATATTAGTCACCTCGTATGACAGCCTCATGTTTAACCTCATATTAGTCACCTCGTATGACAGCCTCATGCACAACCTCATATTAGTCACCTCGTATGACAGCCTCATGCACAACCTCATATTAGTCACCTTGTATGACAGCCTCATGCACAACCTCATATTAGTCACCTTGTATGACAGCCTCATGCACAACCTCATATTAGTCACCTCGTATGACAGCCTCATGCACAACCTCATATTAGTCACCTCATATGACAGCCTCATGCACAACCTCATATTAGTCACCTCATATGACAGCCTCATACACAACCTCATATTAGTCACCTCATATGACAGCCTCATGCACAACCTCATATTAGTCACCTCATATGACAGCCTCATGCACAACCTCATATTAGTCACCTCGTATGACAGCCTCATGCACAACCTCATATTAGTCACCTCGTATGACAGCCTCATGCACAACCTCATATTAGTCACCTCGTATGACAGCCTCATGCACAACCTCATATTAGTCACCTCGTATGACAGCCTCATGCACAACCTCATATTAGTCACCTCATATGACAGCCTCATGCACAACCTCATATTAGTCACCTCGTATGACAGCCTCATGCACAACCTCGTATTAGTCACCTCGTATGACAGCCTCATGCACAACCTCATATTAATCACCTCTTATGACAGCCTCATGCACAACCTCATATTAGTCACCTCGTATGACCCTCGTATGACAGCCTCATGCACAACCTCATATTAGTCACCTCGTATGACAGCCTCATGCACAACCTCATATTAGTCACCTTGTATGACAGCCTCATACACAACCTCATATTAGTCACCTCGTATGGCAGCCTCATACACAACCTCATATTAGTCACCTCGTATGATAGCCTCATACACAACCTCATATTAGTCACCTCGTATGACAGCCTCATGCACAACCTCTTATTAGTCACCTCATATGACAGCCTCATGCACAACCTCATATTAGTCACCTCGTATGACAGCCTCATACACAACCTCATATTAGTCACCTCGTATGACAGCCTCACACACAACCTCGTATTAGTCACCTCGTATGACAGCCTCATGCACAACCTCATATTAGTCACCTCATATGACAGCCTCATGCACAACCTCATATTAGACACCTCGTATGACAGCCTCATACACAACCTCATATTAGTCACCTCGTATGACATGCTTGAGGGTGTGGTGGTCCTATTCTTTCTTTGTCTTTTCAGAGCCCCCCCCCCCCCCCCCCGGAACTATATGAGGCTTTAATATGTTAGTTATATATGTCAACTAGAGTGAAAGCCCATTATGTGATGGGAATTTAATTCAAAAGCACCAATACTCAATGACAATTCTAATGATTCAAATACTTGTGGAAAAATAATGTTAGGTGTGAACATCCGATTGTCCATCAGAAGAGCACCTTGATTTTCTGTTGTTTTAATTTGTACTTTTATATTGTTGTGATTTCTTGATCAAGACAGTGAGAGAAAACTGATTCGATCAAGAAAATTCCAATATGTTCAAAAGTTTGTCCGTGAGATTTGTTGATGGTTATCGCAAATGCTGGAATGATTGGAAATTGGCACCGCTTCAGGATGAATGGCAAATTCACATCGCTAGAGGCCAAGTCTCCTTTATTTGATTCTGATAAAACTTCCGCAGTAAGGAAATTGTGATGACATTATTGAATGATCAATCGTGTTCCATTGCACAATCCTTTTTTCGGATTCAAATTGCTGATCAGCTTAACGATGACCCCTTTTTTTTTAATGCATGAGACGGTATACCTGATGGAGTTTGCGAATGAAGAAACTCGGCTGGATAGTTCATAACTTCACTGGGATGTTCAGATACTACTTGATCGGGACTATAATAGATCTTTAGCTCACTTGGAAGTTTTGTTATGATTTATCTGTTTGATTTCTCTATTCATCTAAAGCCTCCTTATTCTTGGTGCACAAAATGACTCCCAATAAACGTCCGTAGACATTAAGTGTGGATATTTATACATCTCTAAACACTTGTATATGAAGATACATATGTAAAAAAATTTGCCGCAATAGTCTCTTCATCATATATAATTCACTTAGGTGCTGACAGTGAGAATAGATATAGTATTAAAAACCAAATACTTGTTTTACATCCGATGTTAAACGTGCACGCTGTTCACATGGCGCATGCACACCAACCTTTGCGCACTTTTCTTTGGCAAGTGTTACTTTTTTGGGAGCGTTATGAACGGAAAGAATGACAGAATGAGCTGGAAAACTATAAATTTGATTATATTTTATGCTCACTGCATTATATATATATGGAAATAAGAAGGCAGATAAACTTGCCAAAGAAGGAGGAAATAAAATCCAAAGAGTTACAAACGAAGAGATAAAATCAATAATCAGAAATAATTATAAAGAAAACTGGCATAAGGAACACCCAGACTCCAATACAGCAGAACCATACCATACATTACGAAGAAGAGACCAAGTGGTAATTTTCAGACTAAGAGCCGGACATTGCAGACTCA
The DNA here is from genome assembly GCA_024509875.1 of Oreohelix idahoensis. NCBI lineage: Eukaryota > Metazoa > Mollusca > Gastropoda > Stylommatophora > Oreohelicidae > Oreohelix > Oreohelix idahoensis. The sequence goes on from JAMPIV010019026.1 coordinate 186,009, forward strand.
AACACCATCTGTAAAACACAATGAAAATTAGACAGACGGATGTGGGGAGGACAAACAGACAGTAGAACATGTACTCCAAGACTGTAGGCTCCATGAGAGGAGCAGGGTGACAGCATGGTCTTTGCCAGCCCTGTTAACGGAGAAACTGCATGGTGATGAGAGAAGCCTGAGACAAACTGCCAGCTTTATAAGATAGATAGATGTGGTTATTTGAGAGCGAACAAAGAAGAAGAAGACTAGAATATTGTTAAAGACAGGTTTTATTACAATAATATCAAAATAAGAATACAAAAAGCAAGAGGAGCTTCCATTGCATTGGGAAACATATGGAGAACAAGAGAAATCAAGTCCAACACGAAAGTAAGAATCTTCAACTCAAATGTCAAGTCAGTCCTATTGTATGGCTCTGAGACATGGAGAGCAACAAAAACAACAACCAAAAAGCTACAGACTTTTATAAACAGGTGCTTGCGTAGAATAGAAGGACTGAAATGGTACGACAAAGTCACAAATGTGGAATTGATGACAAGAACCAGACAAGTGCCAGTGGAACAAGAGTTGAGAAGAAGACAATGGCGATGGATAGGACACACATTGAGGAAACCTGTTGATAGCATTACAAGGCAGTCCTTGTTCTGGAATCCACAGGGGAAAAGAGGCAGAGGTAGACCAAAAAAACACATGGAGAAAACTGGAAACAGAGGTGAAAATGATGAGGAAAACATGGAAAGAACTTGAGCGAATGGCACAGGACAGGAAGACTTGGCATGTGTTTGTTGAAGGCCTATGCTCTCGGGGAGCTAAAGGGTATTGATTGAATCTTCATCAAAATTACAGAGCTTGGAGCTGTCACTGCAGCTAGTCCTCTTGCAGGAACACGGCACCAAGTACGTCACATGCTCTTTGCAACAATGGATTATGTGGCAATTTGTTTGACATCATGAAGCTAAGAAATGAAATAGTTCTGTGTAATTCAGTGTCTAACAGTTGAAGAGCACTGTGTAATTCAGTGTCTAACAGTTGAAGAGCACTGTGTAATTCAGTGTCTAACAATTGAAGAGCATGATGTTATTTAGTGTTGACAAAGCATTAAAGTTGAAATTGTTTCTTTTTAACTATTTTTATTTGAGACCACCTGAGCTTTGTATATGTGTCACTTTTCAAAACTTTATGCTCAAAATCTCTATGCTGCACTCATTGTCTTCTTCTTCTTCTTCGATCCTTAACCACCGACCGTCAAAGCAGTCAGTGGCCATCACGCCTAGTGGCGTCTTGTAGGGCAACAACAAATTGATTCCACTTTGCACGGTCGGTGGCCATCCTTCATACAGTGCCCCAACTCTGGTTCATTCTTTGCATCTCAGCCTCCACAGTCCTCCGCCAAGTTGTTTTTGGTCGGCCTCTCTTTCGCTTTCCTTCAGGGGTCCAAAGCATAGCTGTTCTTGTGATGGCATCGGGGTCTCTTCTGAGGACATGACCAACCCAGCTCCAGCGTCTGCCAGCTATGATGGTATGCATGTCCTCTTGCTTGCTACAAGTAAGCAGATCTTGGTTGGTGATGGTATTCGGCCAAAAGATTCGGTGAATTTTTCTTAGGCATGTTGTGTGAAAAGAGGACAATTTTGACATTTCCTTCTCTGTGACTCTCCAGCATTCCGCACCATAGAGAAGCACAGAAAGCACGCAACTCTGGTATAATCTTAATTTTGTGCTTGTGCTGTATTGGGAGGACTTCCAGATGTTATTTAGGCTAAAGAAGGCTGTTCTTGCCTTATTCATTCTGATGTTGATGTCTTTGCCTGCCCCACCGTCTGGTGTTACTATGCTTCCTAGGTATGTGAAGGTATCTGTCTGTACCAGTTGCTGATTCCTTACTGATATGGGCTCAGGGTTGCTCACATTGAGCGTCATGACCTCAGACTTCTTTAAATTGATGTTCAAGCCCACCTGCTGGCTAAATTTATTAAGTCTATCCGTTTTTTCCTGGATGTGTTGATGTGAATGTGCCAGCAGTGCAATGTCATCTGCATATTCCAGATCTTCCAATGTTGAAAATGTAGTCCATCTTATTCCTCTTGGACTGCCCTCTGTTGTCTGGCGCATCACCCAGTCTATGACTGTTAAAAATAGAGTGGTTGATAAGGGGCATCCCTGTCGTACTCCTGTCTTCACCTCGAAGGTTAGGTTGCTCCGCCCAACACTACACGTAAAGTTGGCATAGAGGCTTTTTATGATTGACACTATGCAGCTTGGAATTCCATAAGCCCTCAGTATTTTCCATAAACTGTCCCTATGTATGCTGTCAAAAGCCTTTTCAAAATCAACAAAATTTATGTAAAGCTGTCTTTGCCATTCTGAGCACTGCTCTATAATGTTCCTGAGAGTGAATAGGTCTACACATCTTCTGTTCTTTCTAAATCCTGCTTGTTCTTTCCTCAGTTTGTAGTCTACTGCCTTTGAAATTCTCTGTATAATTATCCTGCCTAGTATTTTGCTTGGAACTGAGAGAAGAGTGATTCCTCTCCAATTATTGCAGTCTGAAAGATCTCCCTTCTTGGGCAATTTGACAATTATTCCTTTGTTCCACTCTGATGGTGTTGTCCCCGTTTTCCACACTTGTGCAAATAGTGGTTCTAATAGTTCTGCTGCTAGCTCAGGGTCTGTCTTAAATAGCTCTGCATTTAAGTTACATGGCCCGGAGCTTTACCGTTCTTTAACCCTTTGATTGCTGTGATGATTTCTTCTTTTCGTGGAATGTCTGTATTTACATCTAGATCGTTTTCAGCCTCAGGAACATTCAATTGTGTCTCTGGTATTTCCTTGTTCAGAGTTTCTCTGAAGTGCTCTGCCCATCTTGTTTCCTGTCCCTCTGCTGTCTTGATGAGATTTCCTTGCTTATCTATTACTAATGTAATATTGTTTGCACCTTGTTTTCCGCTGATGAATTTAGTTATTTTGTATACTGTGCTTTGTTCATTTCTCAGTGCTGCCTCTTCTGCCTGTTTTGCAAGATCGTCTAGGAAATTCCTTTTGTTGGCTCGGGTTTGGCGTTTAACTTCCCTGTCCAGTTGACTGTACTGTTCGCTATATAGTTGCTTTAACCTGGGGGACTTCGCTTCTGTTTTCTTTCTTTTCATTTCCTTTCTCATCTTTATGGTGTTTAGTGTTTCTTGTGTTATCCAGTCTTGCTTCTTCCTTTCCTGGAATCCTAAGCATGATTTGCTACTTTCCTTATATATTGTTGAAATGGTGTTAAAATTCTGGTCTATATCATCAGTCAATGTCTTTTCCTGGCTTTTGGCAAATTGATATCGTTTCTTAATGTCGGCCGCAAAAGCTTTTCTGGTAAGGGGGTCCTTCAATTTGCTGATGTCTGCACTCATTGTAGAGAGCTGAAACATTGCACTCAGTTCTCTTTCTTTGTACCTTTTAATCTTTCGAATTGTAACCGGAATTCATTCAGCCAATTAAATGCAATAACTAAAACAATGTTCTAGATGGCGGAACAAGCAAAGACATCAAGAACAGAATGAATGAAGCGAGAACACCCTTTGCTAGTCTCAACAACATCTGGAAGTCTTCCTAGTACAGCACAAACAGCAAATTAAGATTATATGAGAGCTGTGTACTTTCTGTGCTTCTCTATGGTGCAGAATGCTGGAGAGTAACAGAGAAGGAAATGTTGAAACTGTCCTCCTTCCACACAATCTGCCTAAGGAAAATTCTGTGAATATTTTGGCCAAGTACTATCACTATCCAAGAACTACTTATTCGGAGTAACCAAGAGGACATGCACACCATCAAAGCTCGCAGACGCTGGAGTTGGGTTGGCCATGTCCTCTGAAAAGACCCTGATGCCATCACAAGAACAGCTTTGCTATGGACCCCCCAAGGAAAGTGAAAGAGAGGCTGACCAAAAACAACTTGGCAGAGAACTGTGGAGGCCAAGATGCAAAGAATGAACCAGAGCTGGGGCATAGTACAAAGGATGGCTGCCGACCAAACAAAGTGGAAGCAGTTTGTTGCTGCCCTACATGACGCCACCAGGCGTGATGGCCACTGACTGCTTTGACAGTCGGCGGCTAAGGATTAAAGAAGAAAAACAATGTAAAATAAGGTGGAAATAACTCCATTAAAGAAAGGATTTTAAAGTAAGGGAATTAACGAACTGTGAATAAAGATTGAGTTTCATTTTTTAAGGGCCAATGCGTCACTGAAGTACAGATTAAAGCAATGTATTTCTTCAAACAACTAGGTCAGCAAGTCTTTAGTTTTATTCACAGCTCTTTTAATTACCAACTTTTTTTGAGCTTTGCATTAGATGTTTGAACACAACAAAGTATATTTTATTCATAAATTAATTTCACTCAGCAGAGGTGATGGTCAATCAGTCAATACCCTTTAGCTCCCCAAGGAGCATAGGCCTTCAACAAACACATGCCAAGTCTTCCTGTCCTGTGCCATCCGCTCAAGTTCTTTCCATGTTTTCCTCATCATTTTCACCTGTCTCCAGTTTTCTTCTCCATGTGTTTTTTTGGTCTACCTCTGCCTCTCTTACCCTGGGGATTCCAGAACAAGGACTGCCTTGTAATGCTGCCTGCAGGTTTCCTCAATGTGTGTCCTATCCATCGCCAGCACCTTTTTTTCATCTCTTGTTCACTGGCACTTGTCTGATTGTCATCAGTTCCACATTGTTAACCTTGTCATACCATTTCAATCCTTCTGTTCTACCCCATTTCAATCCTTCTTTTCTACACAAGTGCCTATTTATGAATGTCTATAGCTTTTTAGGTGTTATTTTTTTTTGTTCTTCAAGAGGTAACAGTGGTTCAGAAAAATTAATTATCAGGTACGACTTAATATAGTAAAACAAGGTCAGAACAACACAGGTTTTAAGGACCATTTTTAGAATTACCAAAAGCACTAAAGGGCAGAAATAAATTTTCCATATATCATTAGAGTTAGTTGCTTATCCTTTACAGGACGTGGCAATCAACCCCAGCTTTTATTGGCTGTTTTTGATTTTTCTAGGCAATTTTTTTCGTTCAGTAGTTTGCCATTGCTTTCTGAACGGTACGGCGCTTATACCATTGTTAAAAATCCACACAAAGCGATCTGCTACCAAACCGCCTGCAGCAGGTTTCGAACCTGGTATATCTGGATTATGAAACTGCGTTCATATCCATTAGGCCACAGACGCCATATCATTAGAATGGATGGAAAATGTATCTTCTGCCTTTTTTTAAAGTGCCTTTCGTAACAACAATAAATGTGGTTAAAAAAAACAAAACTTCTTTTTGTTCTTTGACTTATTTCATTAGCCTTGTGTAGTTAGTGAGGGTCTCTTGACAGACAAATACAGAATATGACTACATCTTCCTTTGGCCTGCCATAAGACATGGCTAACATGAGGTTGGCAACCTCATCATTTCAAACAAATTGCTACTGAAACCAACTACTGCAAGAGCATGTCAATGTTTTGGTCAAGGTTTCCTGCAAAAGTCTGGCTACAATGGTGACTCCATACTCTGTATGGAAGAAAAGGGAAATGTCGATGATATGTCATTTAGAGCCAGTGATGTCCAGGGGGCGCTGAACTCACGCAGAAGCTATGGGACTGCCGCGCTGACCTGGAAAAGACTGCGGACTTCGTCCTGGCGATGGAACTGCAGATCTAGCATGACTACAAACTGAACGCAGAAGAAGGAGAAGAAGAGTGCCAGTGAGATCTCTAAAAGTTAAAATGTTCTGCATCATCCAGTGTCATTGAGATGCCAGAAGGGTTGTTGAATTCTTGTTGGTTTCTTAGCATTGCTGACTGGTGCAATGTTACTATTGGTTGTAATGGGTTGTTAATTTTCTTTCCCTTTACTTACGCTCACTCTACGATTATAAAATAAAACAATTTTATAATTTAAAAAAACAATACTTTTAGCATATTTAACCTCTGATGTTTGGCTTTCATTCTGTTTCAGCATCCTGTGAAATGGTTTTCTGATTTGGTCAAAGAGCTGCCAAAACTGGATGAAGACTCCAGAGAAATTCTGTACAGATATAAAAGACAAGTGGAAAAAAGAATTCATCAGAATGATTGATCACGCGTGCAAAGAAAAAATAGAATATAAGTGTCGTTAGTACCTTCTCCTATGGTATTTTTTTAGATTCTGCGTCAGGTTTCCAAGAATGAAATATAACAATAATAGGAAATCCTATAAAGCGCATTACAACAGGGGATAATCTAATAGTTCAGAGGATGACAATTTGAACCCAGAATTGGAGAATAATGGATTATATGTGCAAAGAGAAAAAAAGAGTATCTGTGTTGATAGTACCATCTGACATAGTACTTCAGTTTCTGCCTCAGGCTTTCAAGAATTAGATATATAACAATGATAGGAAATCCTATACAGAGCATTACAACAGGAAGTAATCTGATCTTCAGAAGCAGCCTTCCATCAGACAAGTGTTTTGGCTTTTTTTCCTATCCTTGACATGGGGGGGGGGGGGGGGGGGGGGGGGGGGGGGGGGGGGGGGGGGGGGGGGGGGGGGGGGGGGGGGGGGGGGGGGGGGGGGGGGGCGGGGGGGGGGGGCATGTGTCACCTTCCTGTTGGTTGTCTGTCATAAATGGGCATGAAAACGTTTTGTACTGACACCAGTCACAACTATGGCTCAAAATGCACTATATGGAGACGGGGAATATTCCCAACCCCCTTCCCAAGAGACAATAGTGCCCCAGTGACCACATTGATTACATGACAAATGAATGAAGCGGTCACATTACATGACAGGACTGAAGCGGTCACATTACATGATAATAGACTGAAGCGGTCACATTACATGACAAAGGACTAAAGCAATCACATTACATGACTTAGGACTGAAGCAGTCACATTACATGACAATAGACTGATGCGGTCACATTACATGACAAAGGACTGAAGTGGTCACATTACATGACAATAGACTGAAGCGGTCACATTACATGACAAAGGACTGAAGTGGTCACATTACATGACAATAGACTGAAGCGGTCACATTACATGACAAAGGACTGAAGCTCAATCTATTACCCTTTAGCTCCCCAAGGAGCATAGGCCTTCAGTAAACTCATGCCAAGTTCTCATGACCTGTGCCATCAGCCCTTTCATGTCTATCTCCAGTTCTCTTCTCCATACCTTTCTTCAGTCTCCCTACACCTGTCATACCCTCGGGATTCCAGAACAAGGACTGCCTTGTAGTGCCATCACAGCCCGTTTCCTCAATAAATGTACTATCCATTGCTTGTGCCTGCTTATCATCTCTTGTTCCACTGGAGAATATCTGATTCTTGTCATCAATGTTGATTTTACAGTATCATATCAAGCCTTCTATTCTACACAAGCACCCAGGCAATCTTTACCTATAGTGCCATCGAGTATGTATAATATGTGTATTTTCGTACCATTTAGAGTTACAGTTAACCCTAACCCTAATTCAATACACATATGATACATACTCGACGGCACTAAAGGTAAAGATTACCAGCACCCATTTATGAAAGTCTACCTTTTTGGTTTTTGTTCTCCATGTTTCACAGCCACATGATTTGACAGACTTGACATTTAAGTTGAAGATTCCAATTTTTGTGTTGGACTTATTACTTTTGATTTACATGTTCCCCATTGCAATAAAAGCTCCTCTTGTCTTTTCTATTCTTATTGTTATATCACTGTTTGTCCCTCCTACATTGTCCATATTGCTACCAAGATTTATGTAGTGCTAGGCACAAAAGGGGATGTTATCCTATAATTTACTAGTCTAAAGATAACTCTTGAAGCCCAGTCTTGTTATCTTTAGTTAGTTTCTGGGTTGCATCATAAGCCTCCTTACCAGAGGACATTCTGTCTTATCAATCAATCAATCAATACCCTTTAGCTCCCTGAGGAGCATAGGCCTTCACCAAACACATGCCAAGTCTTCCTGTCCTGTGCCATCCACTCAAGTTCTTTCCATGTTTTCCTCATCATTTTCACCTCTGTATCCAGTTCTCTTCTCCATGTGTTTTTTTGGTCTACCTCTGCCTCTCTTTCCCTGTGGATTCCAGAACAAGGACTGCCTTGTAATGCTATCAACAGATTTCCTCAATGTGTGTCCTATCCATCGCCAGCGTTTTCTCAACTCTTGTTCCACCAGCAGTTGTCTGGTTCTTGTCATCAGTTCCACATTTGTGACTTTGTCATACCATTTCAGTCCTTCTATTCTACGCAAGCACTTCTGTCTTATGGCAAATCATTTTCTTTAGTTGGCTTGTCCATTTTGTTGTTGAAGTTTTTGTGGCTCAAAGTTTTTATAGAAGTCAGCCCCGTGCCCAACCCTCCTTAGCCACCGTTTACATCATGTGTGCTCTTGCAACAATGGTATCTGTAGCAGTTTTTTAAACCTGATGAGGTTGCCATGCACATGTGGCCGTTGGTGATGGTTGTCTACTATACCCCTTCTACCTTGTTTGGATCGTATAGTGGATTCGGATCTCTACCCTGAACAGTAGGCAGCTTATTCATGTTTGGAGGTGTTAGACTTCTGCTTTCTCTCAAAAAAAAAAATAACGACAACAGTTCAATACTGACAAATGATGAATGATCTCCATGATCAATGGCGGTCACGGCATGAAAACCGCTGCCGTCAATATTTTATGTCCTCTAAATTCTTCACGTAAGCCTCGTCTTTTCAAAATGTTCTGGTATATTTCTTCTGTTTCAGCTTACTTTCTGTGTCTTTACTTGGTGTATATAAGAGAATACTGGCCTACCGCAAGGGTTGACGATGTCCCAAGTTTATATACTATTCGTTAGTCTGTCATCTTGCCTACAAATCTGCTCTACTACAGTAATAGACTCTTAAAAGTTCAACGTACCTGGTTCATTTAGAAAACACACACATTTTGTCCTCAGAATAACTCACAAAAACAGGCGATTGAGCGTTTAGACGATAGTGCATTCTTCTGTCACCACAGAGATGAACCAAAATGACTTTGGCTTATCGTCCGATAATAACTCTCAAATTGCGCCAGCCACTTATAAAATACTATCTTTACATACACTTGGGAGAGAGCCCATTTCTGAACCTGCGCTAACGGGTTCTCGGATCTGACTGACTATGTTTCAAACTTCGATTTACCACTACAACTATTTTTGAACATTCTAGAACAAAACAGTTCACTCGAAATATAAATTTCCAGTGCAAAATCTCTTCACTCTCGTAGCTAAACCAAACTCCAAACTTAACTTTATAATACTCGGTCAAGGTCAGCTTAACTAAACACTGCGCAAGGGATGTCAACCCTACTTCAACGTATTATGGATTATTGCCCTTGATTATAAATTTACAAGTCCATTAAGTTTCCCTCATAAAAGTCATTGTTATAAAAGTTACTTGCGACCAAATTTCAGATTACCGACGCTACCTGTTACACACCTCATATTAATCACTGTTTACAATATGCCAGAAGGAGCAGACGTCCTATTGTTTCTTTGTCTCCCCAGGAACTACTTACTTCCTTACTTAGTCATCCTTCTTCACCTGTGAAGGAGTGAGCGCCATACTACCCTATCGGCTGTCTTCCTTCTGGCCTGGTTCCAATCTAGTCCTCTGTCCTTCAGAGATTGTCTAATGTTGTCCTCCGAGCTGACTCTGGGTCGTCATGGAGGTCTGGATCCCTGGCCCTTAGTTTCCCATACTTGTCGAGGTAACCGATCTTTTTCCATTCTGGGGATGTAACCGGGAAGACTCTTGAGGGCAAACGGGAAATGATAGGGGTCCTATTTCAATAATGGTCTAAGGGAAATAGAAATATAGATGGGGGTTAAGATGAGTCTTACATCCCTTGTTTAAGTGACAAAGAGTTTGTTGAAGCAGGGTGAACGAATTGGGATTAGTGTTTGGGTGAGCGAAGGTTCTGTTCTGGACGGCTTGAAAATAGTTGTAGTAGTAAATTGTGGTTTTAGATAAAATCAGTTTGTTCTGAGTTTTGACGGAGTGACCATTTGTCCACAGAGAGTCCGTGCATCGTATGATATAGCCCAAGGTATCTGGGTTGACCTGTGGTTTGCAGAAGATACAATATCATCACGAATTTCACTCTGGTCGTATGGCAGTGTTATTTTTCTGTGAGATGACAAGATGTCAGTATATTACTATATATTTCTTAAGCAAGGACTGTGTTGTGTTCGTAAGACCAGGTACGTTGAAAGTTATGAACTTTTTTAGCTGTAGTGAAGTACAGTAGACAGGCAGACAGTCGAGTAAGCAGAATGAGCTTGGTAAACATACATCCCTGGTGGTAGGCCAGTTCTCTTAACAGAGATACACCAAGATAGCTGCAGATGACTATTACTGAACATTGAGATAAACAGTTTCAAGTAGGGAGATATTGACAGTAAAGCAGCAATAACAGTGGTTTTCAACTTGTGAACCTAATAGCCACTAGAGACAGTTTATGCAGAGAGCGATAGAGAGTGAGGCAGAATATTATATACTTGAATTTCATTGTACAAGTTGCCAGCAATGAGGAAGGCTGGGCATGTTATTGAAGTCTGTCAAGAGCCAGCACCTGGCATATTTTACATGTTTCTATGTAAATAAAGTTCTACTTGTTGAATTATGAAACCTGCTGTCATCATAGTTCATTTTGTCAACTGTTGTTCAGAACGAAGTCGTCGTATGTGAAGATTACTTACCAACTACTACAAGCAGTCTACTGATTGGGCTGTGATACGAAACCTAACATACGATCAACACAAAGTATAAAACAGTAGACAAGTCAGTCAACGGCTACACAGACATGGCCAAACCATCATAGTTGGGACTGATCTACTTGAGTCTGCAAAGGCTAGGTTTTGAGGCCTTGCCGTATCATCTGGTTGTGGATCATATCTCTTCTTGTTACTTCAACCACCTTCCTCACATACACCACTTCTGAGGTCTGGAGCTGGCTTTTGTGGGTTGTAGTGATTGCCCATGACTCACATCCATATGTCAAGACTGGAATATAGTGCAGTCTGGCTGAGCGAGTACGGATCAAAATGGGAAGGCAAACCCAGTCCCTAAAAAATGCCTATACAGAAGTCGGATGTGTCGACCGAAAGGTGCAGATATCACAGCTTAGGCGCAAACAGACACAACGCAACCACCGTCCTTTTCAGGGCGAACGAAAAAGAAGAAGAAGAATATAGGTGGAGCAGTTTATGTTCAGCCTAATATATATTGACCACCAACATTCAACCAGCTCTCACCAACAAACAATAATTGGAAGAATAGCTGAAAATCTGACACTTTATTAAAATGTTTCTGCAACAAGTACACTGACAAAAAAATGTGAAGATATAAATAAAACACAATAACAAAAAAAATATTAAAGTAATAACAGCAGATAGTGAAAACATAAGTCGTTTTTAAAAATGCAAAAGTGAAAAAAATTATGCCTTAACCAACCAAAATCATTTGCAATTTTAACTATACCAGTAAAGATAAAACATGACATAATCCAAAACAAAATTGTAACTTTTATACTTGGAAAAAAAAAAATATTCAAGCACATTACTTACAACTATTCAGTTCTCCCTAGCATTCATAACTTTAATGTTACAATTAAATCCTATTTGCAACATATCAAATAAAAACGTGCTCGCTACACAAGCACTTACAGTAAAAACCGAATCAGAACAAACACAAATGACTAATCCCAAAAAAAATAAATTAACTTTTAGTTCAATTCAGTGGTCTCTTATCACATTTCAATCAATCAATCAATACCCTTTAGCTCCCCAAGGAGCATAGGCCTTCAACAAACACATGCCAAGTCTTCCTGTCCTGTGCCATCCGCTCAAGTTCTTTCCATGTTTTCCTCGTCATTTTCACCTCTGTTTCCAGTTCTCTTCTCCATGTGTTTTTTGGTCTACCTCTGCCTCTCTTTCCCTGTGGATTCCCGAACAAGGACTGCCTTGTAATGCTATCAACAGGTCTCAATGTGTGTCCTATCCATCGCCAGCTTCTTCTTCTCAACTCTTGTTCCACTGGCACTTGTCTGGTTCTTGTCATCAATTCTACATTTGTGACTGTCGTACCATTTCAGTCCTTCTTTTCTATGCTAGCACCCGTTTATAAAAGTCTGTAGCTTTTTGGTTGTTGTTTTGTGTTGCTCTCCATGTCTCAGAGCCATACAATAGGACTGACTTGACATTTGAGTTGAAGATTCTTATTTTCGTGCTGGACTTGATTTCTCTTGTTCTCCATATGTTTCCCAATGCAATGAAAGCTCCTCTTGCTTTTTGTATTCTTATTTTGATAACATCGTCTGTCCCTCCAACTCTGTCTATATTACTGCCAAGATATGTGTATGATTCTACATCCTTTAGTGGCGTTTCTTCAAGTTCAACCTTGTTATCATTTCTTGCATTTATTCTCATAATCTATCTCTTCCCTGTGTATTTTCAGGCCCACTTGTGACCTCTCATCGAGAATTTTCATTTTCTCTTGCATCTGATTATGGTTATGGGACAGAAGAGCCAAGTCATCTGCAAAATAAAGTTCATCAAGCTGTTTAGTCAGATTCCACTGGATTCCATTTCTGTTGTGTGATGTCGATGTTTTCATAACCCAATCTATTGCTAGTAAGAAAAGAAATGGAGACAAGAGGCATCCCTGTCTCACTCCCGTTCTAATGCTAAACGGTTCTGATAGTTGTCCTTCATGAAGAACTCTGCATGTCATGTCTTCATAGGTCTTCCTTATTAAGTTAATGATCTTCATGGGAACTCCATAATGCCTCATCAATTTCCAAAGTGATTCTCTGTCTACACTGTCAAATGCCTTTTCATAGTCCACGAAACCGATGTATAGTGGTGAATTCCATTCCAGACTTTGTTCAACTATTATTCTCAATGTGGCTGTCTGGTCCATACAGGATCTGTTTTGTTGAAAACCTGCTTGTTCATCTCTCAGTTGCTTGTCTATGGACTCTTTTAATCTCTCAAGGATGATTCTGTTTAATACTTTTCCTGGCACTGATAGTAAGATTATTCCTCTATAATTTCTTATCACATCTCAGTATTCAGTATTTCTTTAACTGGTCATTTTATTTTAAGTTCATCAACCTTTTCAAAAGCTTTTGTTTGAGGCTAGTAAAAATAAATTGTATAATTAAAATAAATGTTGCAGGTAATGTAAAAGAAAGTATAAAATATACAAAAGGTACCAGACCTGGAAAGGAGGGAGGGGAGGGGGGTGTGTGTGTGACTGCAAAAGTATGAACAAGTAGTATAGAAAACTGAGCCAAGAACCTGAAAGTGAAAACTGGAACATGCATATCAAAAGCTGAGACAGAGCTGGAGAAAACTACAGCAAAAAACAACTTCAGAGAGAGAATCTTGTACAGCACAGGCAGAAATGGAGACAACAACGGTAAAGACAGAGCTGAAAAGACAGAACTGATGACAACCAAAGAAAACATCAATAAGACAGAATCATTAACAGCAAAGAAAACATCAGTACGATAGAATTATCAACAGCACAGACACAATTGGAGGTAACAACAGCAAAGAAAACATCTATTACACAGACAGGAATGTACTGAACAGAGCCTCAATGACAGACAGATCTGAACACAGTCATCTAGGACTGACAAGAATGGAGAGACTGTGCATACTAATTCCCTTAAAATCTTTATGTACACTTTTTTTCTTCACAAACAGTACAATTAGTAAGTTCATCTGATAAAATTTCATACTCATTTTCTATTAATAATCTAGCTCTACAACAATCACTCAAAACTTAACATCAGTCAGCCAATGTGCCAGTCGTGATAATGAATTTGGCCAGTTCTGATAAGGAATCTGGCCAGTCCCAGAATAGCTGCACAGCAGGTTTAACCACAGACAAATACCCAGCGTTAATTCATCATCAGCACAAACTGTCACATAAACACAAGGATGTATGATCATGGTATAATGTACAATGACACCGAGATCCATTGGTATTTTTAAAAAAACATATTGAAGAGCCATGTGTCTTCTATCATTCAAACCATATCTATTTTTGAATTAGAAACAAAACTCACAAAGTCAAATGTTGGTACACAAGACAAGGAACCTAAATATAATATAAATATATATGTATATACCTGAACCTGTTCGCGAGAATTTAGTTTCTGGAATTTAAAACAAAAAAGTAGTTCCAATGAGCACTTTTCCTATGATGCCAAAGTCACATGCTTGCCACTGAAGAAAAAAATGGGCTTGAAAATACCGGGCCAGAGAATGGGAGTCTGAAAGTTATTGATATTCTTGAGTTTTTTCTGATCCAATGAGGGAGAAGTTAATTTTTAGAGAAAAACGAAAAGAACTAATCTTTAGTCAAATTCACCTGATGTCTGCAACTTAAAGATCCAAGTCATGGGAAAATGGATTTGACCAAAATAGAAAAAAATACTCAGGTTATTCCATCATCATCACCCTTCGGCTCCACAAAGTCTTCTTGTCCCGTGCCATCTTAGGTATTACCTGATCTTATCTGGACAAAGTTATGTTTCTTGAATCAAAAATAGCTTCAAAAATCGTGTATCACAATAACATAAAGTCATTTATATATATTTCTGCCATTTAAAAATCTGTCTTAAAATTATCTTTCCCTAAATTATCAAACGCTGGATTCATCCGGATGAGGTGAAGATGACTTCTTGAAAGTGGACCCAAACTTGCTCATATACTTGCGCACGTAGTCTTTAGCTTTGGCCTTGACATTCTCATTGACCTCCAGGTCTTCTACGTGTCGACAGTGTTTCAACTCTTTTGACATGACGTGGTGAGTTAGCTGGAGAGAAGAGAAAGGAAAGTTATTTTTATGTGCTCCAATAATAATTTTTAAAAATGATAGGATTCCGTTACACACCAATTGACACATATTGGGAATATGGTGTTAGGCCCATATTTTCTTGACCATACAAAACACTAGGCCGCCTTAACCTTCCCAGAGTTGCTCTGGTACCCAATTCATGAGGCTGGGTCAACCCCGGAGCCGTTTTGTGGTCTAAAAAAATCCCACCTCAACTGGGGATTGAACCATGGACCACCAAGCTAGGAAGCCAGTGCACTAACCACTGTGCAACCGCGGCTCCCAATTCACATGAAGTATGAAAATATAGACAGATGTAGTTCTCTGTGGAGACATAAGATAGACTAGCTCCCTCCGGCGTGTCATAAATGACGACTAATACAAGGTTGTGCACGGAGCTGGCAGCCTCGTCATCCAAAAAACACTACTACAGAAACCACTGCAGCAAAAGCATGTGAATGCTTTAGTGATTGTTTCCTGTAGAAGGGCAAGCGGCAGTTGTGGCTCCATGATCCTTGGAAGAGCTAAAAGGAAAATTATAATGATGAAAATACCAACTCCAAGAAACAATAGTAAAACTAAACACAGAAATGAAACAGTTTACAGTACACTATCATATGAACAAGTGATGTAATCAGGACACTCAGTTAACTGCAAGCTAAGTTGATGATTGGCCAAATTCATTGCAAAAAAACTCATTGCAGGCTAAATTAGTCACATGCCAATTTAAAAAAAAAAAAATGCTTTTACTGTTACATTTGAAACTCACACAAAAATAAAAAGTTCTGTCTGTAAAAAGCTGTATTCAGAGACTATCGATTCCTTGGCCCTTTATGTTAGTAGAAAAATAAACTAACACTATTCAGGAAAAAACATTACAATCGGTCTTTTTATCATTTGTTAAATTTGGCCCACTGCACATTTGACCTCACGTGGCGGTGCTCTCTACGGCGCCACCTCAGATTGGATGAAAAGAAGCTCACACAACAAGCAGAAGAGAGGAGAAAACGTCGAAAGGAACACCAGGAAAATAAGCAGCTCAGGGGCAGATTCCCGTAGTCGGTTATTACTGAAGGGGCTCCTATTATACTATTACTAAATTTGACCTGTGGTGATTGGTATGCAGTTAACTGCAGTAAAATCCACAAAAATAGGCTCTCTCCATTATCAACAATTCTGTACTTGACAAGAACAGTTCATTTCATGTTCCTACTTCAAAAGCGTCTGATTGAAAGAGTGGTTAGAGTGCTGGTCTCTCACGGCAAAGGTGCCGAGTTAGAATCATGCTATCAACACGCTTCAGTATACCCAGCTGTAAATGGGTACCTGACTGAGTTAGGGAAGGAAGAGGCAGCGAGGAAGGGAACTGGTCACCCCCACCTCTCAATGCTGGACCTATTAAGGTGAAGCCTCTAACACTTCACTCCCCTACGGCAGCACCTGTTATGGGACTACCTTGACCTACTTCAACTGCCAAGAAAACCAACACAGGAACACACATTCTCTCTCTGTAACTTGGTGATTGTGTTCCACAGTTGGTTTTGTGGTCATCACTGTTCCTGAGAAGAGCAATGATGGCTCGCTGCCTTCCACTGGTTTTATACTTTGGTAACAGGATCAGCTCTATGCAACAATTGAATGTTAAACTGCTAAACCATCCCATTTACTTTGAAGGCTCGCTCGTGACATTCTTGTCCTCAAGATCCTTTAAATGTATACCGAGCCAGGATAGACTACCCAGGAAAGGAACAGAAGCTCATGATCCAAAACTCATAAAGTTTTGAAATAACAGAAAGGCCAAAATCTACAAGGATTCTTTATGCATGGAAGCATATCTTGAGTCATATTTATATGACCACCAGCTATGCACAATGCTTCAATATACATTAGTGGAAGTGAACCTCTGTGAGCATAATTACACCCTTATTGACTCTTGAAATAATCCACACATTTCCAAGGATTCCCCTCTTGTGGTGAAACTTGTTGAGAACCCAGCATTGCACACTAAGCTTAGAGAAGTAACTTGAGCACCAGCTGTGATTCTTTGGTTTTGACCTGTTTGATTGCATGCAGGAGGATCTCACTATGGACCCAGGGGAGCTGAGAAGTGGCTCGGTGCAGGACGTGACAATTCCTTGGAACAGCCCAGAACTAGAGCACAGTATTTTAGCTCTGCATAGTTGGAGAGCCCCCTTGGATGGCGAGGAATGCACAGTATGCCACATGCTTCTTACTCCTAGCTTGGGATCAGATGTGACGATCCTTTAACTCTTTGACTCCAGACCAACGCTCTGAGCGTTGCAAAATTCAACGCGCCGTGCCAGAGCAACGCTCAGAGCGTGGTTTTTAGTTTATCACGCATAAACCCTAAAAATCGTCCGTTTAATGCAATTCATATATTAAAACTCGTAGAATGACTTCCGCTACTATTTAAACAACTAATTTGACCTTAGTTAATCAGCACATGTGCGTGTTTTGATGTTATTATCACAATTTTTGTGAAGATTCGCGTGTTTGCGTTTTTCGTTGTTATTGCTAGAGAAATATGTCACGCTTTATTTATATTTACATTTTCTAAGTCTCCTAAGCAAATAAATGTGTCAAACTACTTTGAAACATTGCTGACATTGATGATGATTGTTTGGTAGTCACAGTTTGTTGTCAAAATACGGAATCTGTGCAGAAACGCTAGACACACTAGATTTAGTTGATGAGTGGGCGTAGTCATATTCTGGCCGATCAAAAAGCAACAAAACTAGACCTACCGTAACATCTAATCACTAGTTCTTGGTAGAATATGAAGCTAGGGATACTATTAAAACATTAAACAAGAGTAAAAAAGTTTTTATATAACGTTATTTTTCTTTATTTGTTTGAAAATTACGTAATGCATGATTGCATAATTATTTTTTTCTTACAAAGGACCACGGAAAAACTGGTGTGAATAACACTAAATGTACTAATTGTGACCATAAGCATGTTTTTTTTACTTTGTATATGGATTAACTTGACGTTTGAAGACTAAATAGAAAGTTTTATTGTCTACAACAGTAATTTGTCTTTGGTAAGATCGTATTCTACAGTTAACTTTTTAGTGTTTTTCAAATTTACATGCAAAATATTTTAAGTATAACAAACACACATGTGTTAATACTACCAAAGACATTATAAATTACAATTCTCTATGCATTTCCCTACAGTTTGGTATATAATAAGTACATGTTCACAGAAAAAGATCAACATAAAATTTACACTAAAAGTCAGTACACTTCACCGTTTAGAATTCTTCAAAAAATAATTATGGCACAGGGTGGAAAATAATTATGGAATCAAAGAGTTAAATGCAAACCAAGCTGGAGCTCATGACTTCAACTCAGCACATTTTGTATTGGCAGAAAAGCCACAGGAAAAGCCTAGATCTACAGTGTAGATAACACCAAGGATTCTTCAACTTGGCATTGGCTGTAAAAGAGCAACAAGCTCCACAGCCCCAGCTAAACAAAAACTGTCTTTTGCGCATTTGCTATAAAGAGCACAAAACAAATGTCTATGTTAGAGAGAAAATAAACACCTATGCAGGCCACCAAGAACCACTTTTGTCAGTAGTGAAACGTCGAAAGCTCGCCTGGTTTGGGCATGTAACTCATCATGACTCCCTTTCTAAAACGATCCTCCAGGGAACAGTCGAAGGTAAACGGAGAAGAGGAAGGCAAAGAAAATCCTGGGCTGATAACATCAAAGAATGGGCAGGGCACGGTTTTTCCACACTTGTACGCATTGCTGAGGATAGACAGCAGGGAGGACCCTGTCTGCTGATGCTTCCACCATGGCACCCCTACGACCCATGACGGGTTACGGGTTGAGATGATGATGATTGTATCAATCATTGCCTGTAATTCTTTTTCTTTTCACTAATTGCTATTAGGACTGTCATCGGTATATCTCAAGTAGTTTATATTAATGTTCACCAACTTATACACTTAGCATGCGCTCTATGAATCACATTATCATAACCTTTCACCTCCCCATGGAGTATAGGCCTTCAACAAACTTATGTCAAGTCTTCCTGTGCTGTGCCATAGACCTTCAACAAATTTATGTCAAGTCTTCCTGTGCCGTGCCATAGACCTTCAACAAATTTATGTCAAGTCTTCCTGTGCCATGCCATAGACCTTCAACAAACTTATGTCAAGTCTTCCTGTGCCGTGCCATAGACCTTCAACAAACTTATGTCAAGTCTTCCTGTGCCGTGCCATAGACCTTCAACAAACTTATGTCAAGTCTTCCTGTGCCATGCCATAGACCTTCAACAAATTTATGTCAAGTCTTCCTGTCCTGTGCCATAGATCTTCAACAAATTTATGTCAAGTCTTCCTGTCCTGTGCCATAGACCTTCAACAAATTTATGTCAAGTCTTCCTGTCCTGTGCCATAGACCTTCAACAAATTTATGTCAAGTCTTCCTGTGCCGTGCCATAGACCTTCAACAAACTTATGTCAAGTCTTCCTGTGCCGTGCCATAGACCTTCAACAAACTTATGTCAAGTCTTCCTGTGCCGTGCCATAGACCTTCAACAAACTTATGTCAAGTCTTCCTGTGCCGTGCCATAGACCTTCAACAAATTTATGTCAAGTCTTCCTGTGCCGTGCCATAGACCTTCAACAAATTTATGTCAAGTCTTCCTGTGCCGTGCCGTCCGCTTAAGGTCTTTCCATCTCTACTTATTCCCTTCATGTCTGTCTCCAGTTCTCTTCTCCTCGATGTGTTCTTTGGTCTCCCTCTTACCCTGGGGATTCCAGAAAGAGGACTGCCGGACAATGCTATCAACAGGTGTCTTCAAAGTATGTCTTATCCAGAGTCTTCTCATCTCTTGTTCCACTGACATCAGTCTACTTCTTGTTGAGTCATATAGAGAAAACAAATCAGACAACAGCACACATCAATAGAAACATATAGAGGAAACAAATCAGACAACAGCACACATCAATAGAAACATATAGAGGAAACAAATCAGACATCAGCACACATCAATAGAAACATATAGAGAAAACAAATCAGACAACAGAAATATATAGAGAAAACAAATCAGACAACAGCACACATCAATAGAAACATATAGAGAAAACAAATCAGACAACAACACACATCAATAGAAACATATAGAGGAAACAAATCAGACATCAGCACACATCAATAGAAACATATAGAGAAAACAAATCAGACAACAGAAATATATAGAGAAAACAAATCAGACAACAGCACACATCAATAGAAACATATAGAGAAAACAAATCAGACAACAGCACATATCAACAGAAACATATAGAGAAAACCAATCAGACAACAGCACACATCGATAGAAACATATAGAGAAAACAAATCAGACAACAGCACACATCAATAGAAACATATAGAGAAAACAAATCAGACAACAGCACACATCAATAGAAACATATAGAGGAAACAAATCAGACATCAGCACACATCAATAGAAACATATAGAGAAAACAAATCAGACAACAGAAATATATAGAGAAAACAAATCAGACAACAGCACACATCAATAGAAACATATAGAGAAAACAAATCAGACAACAGCACACATCAATAGAAACATATAGAGAAAACAAATCAGACAACAGCACATATCAACAGAAACATATAGAGAAAACCAATCAGACAACAGCACACATCATAGAAACATATAGAGAAAACAAATTAGACAACAGCACACATCAATAGAAACGTATAGAGAAAACAAATCAGACAACAGAAACATATAGAGAAAACAAATCAGACAACAGCACACATCAACAGAAACATATAGAGACAACAAATCAGATAACAGCACACACCAACAGAAACATATAGAGAAAACAAATCAGAAAACAGCACAAATCAGTACAAATTACAAGACTGAAATGGGTTAAGTAAAAATTACACTTCATATCTTTTCTTAAAAACAATGACAGAAGAAAACAAATAATATCTCCTAACCTTCCTAGCCAAGTGTTTAAAATCGTCAGTGGACACAATGCGTCCTATTTTACAGTCCTGCTTTCTGTAAGGATTGAGATACGTGACGATGAAGTTTGACATTTTACTGCGGAATTGGTCCTTAATCTTTCTGGCCACCTCACTGGATGTGTCAGCTGCAGCTGTGGTAGTCTTCTTCTTGACCTGTTGATCACAGAAAATATAAATATCTATACAGTTACAATGTATTTTAATTTACATAATCATTTCTCTAACGCAGCGGTTCTCAAAGTGTGATCCGTGGACCCCTGGTGAATCCCCGAGACCCTGTAAGGGGGTCAGCGAGGTCAAAACTATTTTCATTATAATCTAAGACATTGTGTTCCCTTTTCACTCTCATTCTTTCACAAGTATACAGTGGAGTTTTCCAGAGGCTGCATGACGTATACTAAACAATATATTACATCAGATTGAATGCACGAACAGTTATGAGAATCTAGCTATCTTCTATTAAGCCAGATATTAAAGAGATTTGCGAAAATGTAAAACAACACTACTCTTCGCATTAATATATATATATATATATATAGGAACATATAGTTATTTTTCATAAAAAATATCTTTATGTTAATATGTAATTGGTTCATTACTGTTATTTTTAAATGAACTAACACCCGGGTTCCCAACCTGTGGGTCACTGCCCCCAAGGGGGTCGCAAAGTGTTTTCTGGGGGGTCGCCGCGGTTATTTTTAGTTGCAATTATTTTTATAGGAAATTTCACCACGAAGGTTTTCAACACTTATTTATTTAAATATGGCTACACTGCAATATTCTACTAGTGGTTGTAACACTGATTTTTGATAAATGAAAGGAAGTGACTTAAGGTCCACTGCGGCGGATACTTAAAAAATATTAAAAGCCCACCGTGTTCATACATGATATTAAACATTTTATATTATTTTAATGGGAGCCGCGCTGGTGTAATGGCTTCGGCGTTGTACTGGCGACCAGGTGTTCATGGTTCAAACCCGGGCGTCAGCGTTTGAAGAAATGTTTACGGCCGGAAATTTGACTGAATAACCTGAACGGCTCCTGTGATAAACCCTCTGTGGATGGGAAGGAGCGAAGCTCCTGACCGGGTTGGAAGGAAAGTCCTCAGGTTCCCCAGCCTCGTAATGACATGTCATTGGGCCGAAGGGCTGAAAGCCTAAGTGCCGCTGGTTAAGGAAAGAAGAAAAAAAAGGAAAAAAAAATATATTATTTTAATTATTTGCTATGGCGGGCCTTTAATATTCTTTCAAATTTCTGTCGCGGCGGACTTTGATTCATTCCCTAAAAAAAAAATATACAAATGCAGTGTTATCATTACAATAAAATTCTATGTTACAAATAGTAAACTGACAAAAATGTTCACTATGATGCAAAATTCAATATTAAAATTCATTTTTAATCGGTGTCTTGATGTTTAAGTAACAGGATGTCGAATACGGACCGTCGAATAAAGGTGAGTTGCTCTCTTCTCTTAACGCAGTTGAAGATCACCCCGTATGTTTTGCTGATGCCACCATCTTTGCAATTATGTTATTCAATAATGTCTGATGCAGACTGGAGCGAACTTAGTTCGCCAATAGTCAACCACCTTTAGTTGGCACCATGATGGAAACCAGCCACTCGCTGTCAAGCGCGGGTTAGCTACTGCTTGCACTTTCTAAAATCTAAAGAGCGTCAGTAGGTTGTCATCAGTCTGTGCTGTCGGTCGGCTTTCTGCATCGCTATTATCGTTTCCTGATGGAAAACAATTTATTTGGCTAATTATTTATTTATATTTTTATTGTTATATTATTAACCTTTAGCACGCTGCATTCTCTTCCAGAAAACTTCCCCTGCAGCTGCATTCTTTTTCACAATGCCCCGTTTTTATAGTGGGTGACTTGTAATGTCTATAGTTTTTGTGTTTCTTGGTCAATTGCTATAATTTTTGGAATTTATATAAATAAATGAATGGTGAATCTGATGATATAAAATTTGTTTGTGTACATGTTAGATGTGATAGGAAGAGAGGAAAGGAAAGATGAAAAAAAAAACTATAAAAAAATTTTAAAATTAAAAAAAAAATTTTTTTTAATAACCAACAAACAAGGAGTCCATATCTCTTGCATCTCAATGAAAGTCATTTGACCAATACAAATCAAATGACGATCTTTTCTAATAAAAAATTGAACTCTCCAGTAATTAATCTGAGCAATTGACAACCACTTTTTAGTCACGTTAGACCAGTCTGAATCTTTTTATACTTCATATTAAAACTTGTAACAATATCTAATGGAGTTTGAATTTCTTTTCATCGTGTGTTCTCAGAATCCAATTTCTGAGCGAAAATGGCCGCTGCATTTTATTTCAATTGAAACGAAAACAGAAATTTAATGACACAATAAGTAACAAGGATAAAATCGTGGATATCCGATTAAAACCAAGAAATGCGGAAAGATTTGAAATTACTAGTAATTTGCATTTGTATATATTTTTGCAAAGAAGAAGCAAAGGGGAACCTATCTCTGGCTCTCTGATGTGTGAAAAGGCACTTAGCAACGCAAATCAACTTGAAATTTCTCCATCTACTCAAAACTTCCCATTGCAGCTGCATTTTAAAGAAACTTTTTCACGATTATGTGTATAAAATTGCCCAAAAATTTTCTATAGCTGTGGGTGAGTAACAAGGTAGCCGCGAATGTCAGTATCATCGTTTACCGGTGCTAATGATCGGCAAAGCCAAAAAAAAACACGTTGTTTAAAGAATGTGACATGTCTCCCATTGTGCTACAAAGCACAGAAGAGTGCTTGGATGAATAGTGAAATATTTCTTGATTGGTATTAAAATCAGTTCATCCCAAATGTTAGAGGTTGAAAAGGAAAGCACTGGACATTGCACCATCTCATCCAGAGACGGATACAATGCAGTTGATGCAAATTTTAAAGTAATTTTTCTGCTTCCCAATGTAACAGCACTGATTTCAAAAATGGATCAGGGTTTATAGCAAAGCTTAAAAAATGTACAAAAAATATTTTTGAAGATGAAGAAAGTGTGGTGGCGGCTTCAAAAAACGCTTAATCTCAAAGGCTGCTGCTATATGTCAAAAACCCTGTCACAAATCTCAACAAGGCTTGGAATAGATTGCTTGGGAAAAAAGGAGGAAATGAAAACTACTGCAGTGGACACAAATGATGATTGTATAAATGAAGTTGTGGAAACTGTTTCAAGCAATGCCCGGATTTTCGGACTGTGACAAAGATGAATGTGGCTAGAAGATGATAATGATTCTGGTTTTCAGTTTTTGAATGACGAAGAAATTTTGTCTTTTGTGCAAGAAGAAAACCAAATACATGTAGTGACCGATGATGAAGACTCCTCAGAAGTCATGATGTACTTGTAGAATGAAAGAAAACCCAAAACGTCGACCAAGTCCTGAAGAGGTCCTTTAATGCACTAGAAACAGCGATACGAGCAAGAAGATGAATCTTCTGCTGGTAATGCGGGACTTTAGCAGCCAAAAGCAGACTATCCAGTTTGGCGCAAAAGAGGATTCCTCATTATTTTAAATAGTGGGCTACATCTGTGCAAGTACATGTATACGTAAGTTGCGCCTGGTTTTGAATTGTTTGTAATGTTATTTTGAAAACATTTCTCTTTCTTAACAAAAATAATTAATACAAGTAGTACATGCACTGCAGTGTAATGAAAGATTTTGGTGATACAGTGATCTAATACAGTGTGGGTATTATTATTACAGTACAAGTAAATATGTTTTATAGTGTATTTTCCTTGTGATTGTTAATTATTTTTAGAAATATGTGTACATGTACTCGATACATCATGTAATCCAATTATCCGAACATTTGATTATCCGAACGATGCTCGGTCCCATGGGGTTCGGATAAATGGAGTTCTACTGTACTAGCAATGACAATCTACTTTCGTTTCCATCTTTGTCATCAACCATATTCTGAGAACCGATATCAGCGCTTATAAAGACAAAAATCTCCTCCTCATCGCATCGGCGTCAGAATCCAATAAAATTAGAGCGAAAATGGCCGCGTGTTCGATGCCGATTCATTTCGATTAAAAAAATTCACAGAAAATAAACGTGAATGTACCCATTACTAAAAAAGATCGGAAACGGAAGCTAACTCTCTCTCAGATAAGTTTAAAACTTAACATCCGGGGGTGGAAGTCATGTGTACACACATCCTAATGCTAGAAAACGAAGATATCCGCAGTCGACTATGATCGACAGCAGCATGCTATCCCTTAGTCAATCAACTGTGGTCGACAGCAGCGTTCTAAAGGTTAATAGGTGTATTCAGCAACAGAGCACAGCAGCAGTGCAAGCATCATATGAAGTCGCATTGGAAATTGTCAAACAAAAATAAAACCTTACACGATTGGAGAAACCCTCATCAAACCCTGCATGTTGAAGATGGTGAATTTAATTCTTGGGGAAGCCAGCGAGATAAAGATGCGACAAATATCTCTGTCCAATTACACTATTCAGAGGCGCCTTTCAGATGTGTCCGTAGACGTGAAAGAGCAGGCCTTGAATGAAATCAAAGTTTCTCCATTGTTTTCTTTTCAAGTTGATGAATCAATGGACGTAAGTTCATGTTCTGTTGCTTGTCTTCGTGAAATATATTCATTCAGATGACATCAAAGAAGAGTTCCTGTTTTGTAGGGCACTTGAAACTACTACAAAAGGTGAAGATATTATGGAGAAGATAAATACCTTTTTTGAAACTGGAGGACTACAGTGGAAAAATGTCTGTGGGGTTTGTATAGATGGAGCACCAGCTATGCTAGGGTCAAAGTCGGGCTTTCAGACAAAAGTGAAAGAACTTGCTTCCTAAGCAAAAGGCATTCACTGCATGATTCACTGATAAGCTCTTGCCAGTAAGACTCTTCCAGCTCCTCTGCAAGAGGTACTTGATTCTCTGATCAAAATTGTGAATTACATCAAATCTGGAGCCCTCAACACCCATCTGTTTAAACAACTCTGTAAAGACATGAAATCTGATCACGAGGTTCTTCTATCCTACACTGCTGTGTGCTGGTTGTCGAAAGGAAATGTTGTCAATCATGTCTTTGAGTTGAAAGATGAAATCAAGTTGTTCCAGGAAGTGCAAGGAAAACATAACCTTGTGTCTTACTTTAATGATGAAGCTTGGAAGAAAAGAGTTGCTTACTTAGCAGACATTTTAGACCAGCTAAATAAGCTGAACCTGAAACTTCAGGGAAAGGAAACACACATTATCCAATTTCAAGACAATCTTTAGGCATTTGTATCCAAGTGTCAAAACTGGCATCAGAAAGTAAATCTTGGAAACATTGCCATGTTTGAAAAACTCTGCAGTGTGGTAGAGGAATCTGAAGGTGAACTGGTAGAGAAGGAGGAGATTCCTGGGCACCTTGAATCCCTTGAAAAGAAATTTCAGCAGTACTTCCCTGAGCTTACAGAAGAAGAAGCTGCACTGGTACGAAACCCATTCTCTGCTTTCTTGAATGTAGCCAGAATTCCCGATGAAGTACAGGATGAATTCTTGGATCTGCGGAACGATTCCTCGGCACATAATTTGTTTTATGAAAAATTGCTGACTCAGTTCCGGTGTGCTATGTATCAGTCATATCCAAATGTCACCATGCTTGCCTTTCGAGTTTTACTTCCAATTGTCTCTACATATCTCTGCGAGAGTGGATTTTCAACGCTTCTTCATATCAAAACAAAGGCAAGAAACAGATTGAATGTTGAGGATGACATGAGGTTTGCTTTAACAAACACTCAGCCGCGAATTCTGAAGCTGGTTGCCCATATGCGAGTACAACCATCGCATTAAATATTAGGTTAGAATTATATTATGAAAAATCTATTTTTAATGTGGTTTCTTTACCCTATTAAAAATGTCTTTTCAAGCAAATGTGGCGGGGGGTCGCAGGTTACTTGGCTATTATAATAGGAGTTCGCGACTCGAAATAGGTTGGGAAACACTGAACTAACACATAAATATTTTTAAATGTCTCAGTTTTAATTTCTAATACAGGGAAATATAAGCAAGCAAATGGCCTCATAAAAGATAAGAATGGAAAATTGCTTAGTAATATACAAAAACAAACGAAGAGATGGACAGAACATTTTGAGGAATATCTCAATAGACCAGCTCCAACTAATTCAACAGACATCCAGCCAGCAGAAAAGGAGTACTAATCAGCTGTGAACGACCAAGTAGAGAAGAAATAAAGAAAGCCATAAAGTTTCTGAAAGATGGAAAAGCAGCTGGTCCAGATGGAATTCCAGCAGAGGCCATCAATACAGATATTGATTCCTCGACAGAGATATTATACAAACTACTTGGCAAAGTCTGGGAAAGAGAGGAAATGCCAGCAGAATGGAAGGAAGGTTATCTGGTCAAGTTGCCTAAGAAGGAAAATTTACAAGAGTGCACAAATTATAGAGGAATAATGTTACTATCAGTGCCAGGAAAAGTATTAAACAGAATCATCCTTGAGAGATTAAAAGAGTCCATAGACAAGCAACTAAGAGATGAACAAGCAGGTTTTCGAGACATATTAAAAACAGTGTTTTATATATTCATACATATTATTAGAGGGCGGCAGAAAAATAGGATAAGAGTGGAAAGAGTCAAAATAGAACAAGAGAGGAAAGGGTGACCTCAGACAAAGGTGTGTAGAGTGTTAAGACCAGATGGTTTTAGACACACCATGCGGTGGATAAGACGGTTCTCAAGCTGTTCTCGGCTAGCAGTGTCAGAGGAGCAGGATCTGATCACCGTGACCTGGATGTCGATGGGACCATGCTGGTCAGGACCATTAAAGTGTATGGCAACTGGTGTGGATTTTTGCTGAGAGATGTCATTCAAGTACTGGCTCTTCCTCTTATCCTATTTTTCTGCCGCCCTCTAATAATATGTATGAATATATAATACACTGTTTTTAATATGTCTTGATTTTTTATTTCATATTTATTTATCTCCAACTCATTCTGTCCTCTTCTATTTCCAGTCCCCACTATTATTCGTTTGGGTAGTTTATTGTTCAGTTTCGTTTTTTAGTTTCTTAGTACGTATTGTGTACATCTGGTGGTGGCAGTCATTTCCTTTTCCGGGCACGCTCGTCCGTTCGCGGGCAGCAAAAGTGTTAGGACTTCGATGCCTTCAGGGAAGTACCTAGGTTTATTTTTTTTATTTATTTAGGTTCTTATGTGTCCTATCTAGCCTTCACTTTCTACGAAATTTTCAAACACACTTGCTTAGAGTACTACCGAAACTGTTCTATTGAAACTCGGAGCGATCAACTAGATGCTATTGTTGAGGACAAAATAAGCACCGACCTCCTCACAATACATCTGTATCACACAAGAAATAAAATTTTAATTCAAGGAGCGACAGAGTGTGTACAGACATGGCTAGACGTCGAATTTTGTCACCTCCAAAGATCAGCTCTAGATAAGACCATGATTGTAACTGATCTTGCCTCTCCACCAACAATCACAGGAGACACGCCTGCCAACGTACAATCTCAACTAACCATTGAATCCAGTCCTCCCCCCTGTCCCATTTCAATCAGCTCCTCCCCTCTACCTATCATCACTCCAATAATTGTGCAAACTGGAGAGGAATCCAACGAAAACGTTTCCCTTTCAAATGATGATATTCCGAAACGTACACTGGAACTAACATCATCTACCCTTATTACAAATATACCTACAGATAATCCAGATCTAAATCACTCGCCCAGTGCACACGAGACACACCCATCATGCACCAAAGACACTGTTACTAAAAGAATAATGCCTATCCATCATCATGTATACTCCCCTCTTAAACAGCTCTTAGCTATTGAGTACACTAAGGAGCAAGACAGTCCTGAAGTGCGAAGTCTAGTAGAGGGAACAGAGAAGCGCTGCTGTCAGGCGATGATTACCGTCCTTGAAGGTTCAGTGAGAAACATCATTGCTGAACTCAAACAAGACCTGGACAGCTCATTCAAAAGAGAACTTGACACACTCAGGCATGAGGTCAAGTCTCTCAGACAAGAAAACACAAGGCTGATAAATAGAATAGACCAAATACAAGAAGCTTCAGACAGTAAAAACAAGAACGGTGGTGTCCAAAACCCTCAAATATCGGGTCATCCAATTACACCACAAACATCACCTGCTCCTTTACCCTCTCAACCTCAAACACCCGTTCCTGAAGACAAAATATGCCCACGACATCACAAGCTTGAAAACAGCCAACAGAATATTAAAAACAAAGAACGAAAAGAAACATCACCAAATAAAACTTACCCGATTGAGGTAAAAATTAGTCATCGTACTGAAAACCTACCAAGGCAACCCACACAAGTAGATCCCGAAGCAACAACGGCAACGGAACATGAAAGAACACAACAACCGACACAAAAATCCGCTGAAGACCTCCAGCAAGAAGAACATCAATGGCACCAACAACACCGTCGTGCACGACCTCAGCCACAGCACCATCGACACATACCACACAACACACTTCACATCATTATTGGGGACTCACTGCTAAAAGGTATTCACAGTGACAGAATGTCAACAACGCCAGAGGACATTGTCACAGTAATACCACTACCAGGAGCTGGAATAGTGAAAACAACCAATGAAATCAGCCATCTCAACAGAAATACTAACATAAGGAAAACAACAGTACACGTAGGGATAAACGATAGCACAAATGGATACACCATTAACCCATTAGACATCTCCAGAATGATTGACAACATAAAACAAAAATTCCCAAACACCTCCATATTTATCTCGTCAATAATTCCACCCAGCTATGGTCAAGCACGCCAAACTGTAGATATCAACAACAAGTTGCTATATAATTTCTGCACTAAACATCACATTTCTTTCATAAACAACACACCTTTTTTCACATCAAAGTCAGGTGCACCAAAAAAGATGCTATATATAGATCAAGTCCACACTTCTAAGTTAGGGACAAGCTACCTAGCCAAAAATTTAAAGTTCCCCGAGAGGACTCACCACAAACACACATATTCGTCAGTCAGTGACACAAATTACACACTAAACTCAGTGAATCCACGCAGAACCCCTCATAACCACTCATCGTCATCCTCAGGTAATACTCATTTATCTAGCAAAGCTACACCTACTCCCATCCTCCACCCTAATCTTTATGACCAAATGTTTCCCCCATTACCCACACTACAGACACCCCCGCCACTACCTGCTCGACAGGCACAACTGGACAGATGGAAAGACTGGGCTACAAGTATGACCCGTTCTTCCTTTACATCAAGTAACCACAACACAGGAATTACAGCTAGGAAATTGGACTTTCTTCATCCTGTCTCTAGCCGCCAAGAATGCCACTCTCATAGTTCGTCTGTGCTACATCAGCTTAGGCAGTATAGCCCAGAAGTATTGATGCAGGCATTTCAGATGTCTTTATACGACTTTTCAGAACAAAATTCAGCGCACAAACACCAAGCTGTTGCAGATAAACTCACTTAAAAGCTGTATTTCAAACCAGCTTGGAGCTTAGTTCCCAGATTGACGCCTTCTCTCCGACTGCACCTTTGTTTATTCGTGTTGAGGAAAATTAGGAAATCCTCATAAAATTAACAAGCGTGGACATTTAACTGTCCCGAAAAGATGAATTCTCTACATTGACTGTGGTTGAAGTCAAAATATTCCTGTGTGCCGCACTTCTTGCAAAGATTAAGATTCTGTAAACAGAGTCCACGGACTTTAGAGAAATCTATTGCTGTCTATATTTTTTTAACTTGTTTACAATTTTGTATTACCCATTGTGTACTAATTTTATTGCTTCTTACTCATTCCTACTCCCCTCATTCTTTCTTTCCTATTGACTATTATCATGTCCGATTGCAAAAACTCAAATCAAAATATAGGCAATATCACTAATTCATGGCTTAAACTATCAGGGCTTAAAATTGGTCATTTAAACATTTACCACCTGCTAGGTAAGCTTCTTGAAGTCTCCACCTCTCTCCAACAAAACTTCCACATATTTGGTTTTTCTGAAACCCGTCTCAATGACAAAATTACAGATGAAGAAATTAGGATTAATGGATTCACCACCATTCGCAAAGATTCTAACAGACAACATGAAACAGGGCTAGTCATATACATCTCAACATCTCTTCAGTACAGACGCCGTGATGATCTAGAACATACTGGCATTGAATGTATATGGCTGGAAATAAAACTCCCCAACCTGACCCCCGTTTTAATTGGTTACCTGTACCGAAACCCTAGCTCTTCTGCTGTATGGTTTGACACATTCTCACGAATGATGGACAACGTTTGGGCTTCTTCGAAGGAAATTATTCTACTGGGGGATTTCAATATTGACCTTCACAAATCGAACAACACGTGGAATGATATCACCATCTCATACAACCTCACACAGTTAGTCAATCAACCCACGAGAGTAACAGATTCATCATCTACACTAATTGATCATATCTATACGACCTGCCCAGAAAACATTGTAGAATGCACAGTTACACGGACAGCATTAAGTGACCACTATCCCATTTGCTGTACCTGGACGAGAAAAGGGTTCAAAGCACCTAAAACGGAACATATCACAGTCCATTACAGGAATTTCAAAAACTTTAACCTTCAATTATTCCTACAAGACCTACAAATATCCCCTCTCTCATACGTGTACCAACTTCCCCATCCAGAAGAAGCCATAACATACTGGACACAAACTTTTAACAATGTATTCGATAAACATGTTCCTATAAAGCAAGTTCGTGTTAAAAATATCAGAAAGACCCCATGGATAACAAACGAAATATTATCAACAATGAGAGAACGGGACGAAGCACATAAGCTCAAAGATTTCAGCAGGTATCGGATGCTTAGAAACAAAGTACAATACCTCATTCGTCAGGAAAAGAAACTACATTTCAGAAAGATGATTCAAGACAAAGCAAACAGTAAAGAAGTCTGGGCAGCCATTAGAACACTAACACACAAAACAAAGTCACTAAACTCTTTACCAAAAAGCTGCTCCCTCACGGCTACTCATTTTAGTAACCACTTCAAAACAGAAATTAACCATCTCAAATCGACACTAAAGCCAATGGACTGCGATATTAGTAAATTGACCGCCTTCTGCAACACTGAACATACCATAACAGATCTTAGAGATATTCCTTTTCTAACAGTACACGAAGTTCTCAAATATATCTTGGCATTAAAAAACAACAATTCATCTGGTCTTGATGGTATCAGCAATAAGATTCTACGTTACGCTGCACCCATCATTTGCGACTACTCCTTAACCTATGTGTACAATCAATGTATTGCACACAACTACTTTCCCACAGCATTTAAATCTGCCAAAGTGTATCCTCTCTATAAATCTGGCTCACATAGCGATCCCAACAGTTACAGACCAATATCCCTTCTATCATCTCTTTCAAAACCACTAGAGAAACACATTTACAACACCACATTTCAACACTTAACAACAAACAAACTGCTCATTGAGAGCCAGTCAGGTTTCAGACCCAAACATTCCTGTCACACAGCTCTCACCAAAATGGCAGATAACTGGCTGTCGAACGTAAATGATGGAAAATTAGGTGGTGCTGTTTTTGTTGACTTCAAAAAAGCATTTGACATGATTGACCACACTATCTTGGTTCAAAAGTTGGAAACCCTCAGAATAGGCCCTAATCCACTAAACATCATCAAATCATTCCTGGGAGATCGACAACAGTTAGTGCTTCACAACAACTCGACATCAGATTTCTCGAAGATAGATACAGGAGTACCGCAGGGTTCTATTCTTGGGCCCCTACTCTTCGCAATGTTCATCAACGACCTACCACTACATCTAAAATATTCAACATGTGACCTCTTTGCAGATGATTGTACTATCTACACTAGTGACAATGACTGCGTGGCACTTGAAATGACTCTTCAATGCGATGTAGACAATCTAACAAAATGGAGTAATATGAATCGTATGCCATTAAACACAGCAAAAACGAAATCTATGTTGATTACCACCAGACAGAAACTCCTAAACTGCACCAAAAGATCGCTACAGGTACACGCGGAATCAATACAAATTGAACATGTAACAGAACACAAAGTTCTAGGAATCACGATTGACCAGCACTTAACGTGGAACTCCCATGTACGGAATTTAACCAAACACTTGGCTCAAAAGACGTACCAGCTAGCCAAAATAAAACACTTCTTAGACGCAGACACTAGACTATTGTTCTACACCTCACATATACAGACACATCTAGATTACTGCTCTACACTATGGGATGGTTGCCCTGCTTCCACCTCAAAGAGACTGCACTCCCTGCATAAGAGAGCAATACGTCTGATCACCGATAATCGCACGATATCACACACAAGGACAGGAAAAGAACCCACAATACTGTCCCTGAAAAAACGTCTTCTCTACAACAAAGCCAAGCTGACTCACGCAATTCTATCAAACAATGCTCCGCCGTACCTACGATCATTGTTTCAAACCAGTAGAAGAGAGGGACTACAATTACATCAGTTACGTCTGCCCAAACCTAGGATCGACCTGTTCAAACAGAGTCTAGCCTACTCTGGAGCCTACTTATGGAACAGCCTTCCACACCACCTAAAAAGCCTACCTACACAATATTCATTTAACAAAGCACTTTTCAAACACTTCCTAAACACTAATTATCTACCCCCATAGAAACATCATTTGCCTGTCAACATCTCATCCATAGGTCAACATTTCTTTTCCTCTTCCGCTCGTTTTTAATGGGAATAATTTGTTTTATATCCATGTAATACTATTATATAATGTAATGTATGTGAGAATGTACCCGCATACCACTGTACTTTAGAGATGTGAATGTTTCCGTTTGCTTAAATGGGTCATGTACATGCAGATATAATTTTTTTTTTTTTTTTTTTAAACTGCTGAAAGACTTTTTCTGCTACAGAAGTGCGCAAGAAAGTGTTATTATTATTATTTCAATTTCCGCCAAGAATGTATGGATGTAAGCGAGAATGTGTTTTTGTAATTTTTATATTGAGGATTGATGACACATTCAAAAATACTACAGATTAGACGTTTTGACCGCATAAGTGAGTGTCGGTATACATAACTTATTTATTTATTGTTTTGTTTATATTATTTTATTTTTATTATTTTTCTTCAGTCACTATCTTGTTTATTTTTTTAAAAAAAACCTACTCATTTTTTATTATGATTGCATACTGTAAATGCATGCTGTTATGTTAACTTTATAATGTTGCATGCCTTTAAATTAATGCTTAAAGTAATATGTGGGAATAAAAGGATATAGTATGCAAGATTAATGAGAGTGAAAGGGCAGAATGTTAGACGGGCCTGCGCGCCCAATTCTTAACCCTTCGAAAATAAAGTTCGTTCGTTCGTTCTTTCCTTTTCCTGACGAAGGCCTTGTGGCCGTAACATTGGCTAAATGGCCGTAACATTGGCTATTTTCTTTGTCTTTTGTCCTCGTAAGACGAATCATCTTTTTTCAATTTTTTTTCACACCCATCCATTGTACTCCACGTCTTACCGCAGTTCCCCTCAACTTCATAATGTTGCATGCCTTTAAATTAATGCTTAAAGTAATATGTGGGAATAAAAGGATATAGTATGCAAGATTAATGAGAGTGAAAGGGCAGAATGTTAGACGGGCCTGCGCGCCCAATTCTTAACCCTTCGAAAATAAAGTTCGTTCGTTCTTTCCTTTTCCTGACGAAGGCCTTGTGGCCGTAATATTGGCTATTTTCTTTGTCTTTTGTCCTCGTAAGACGAATCATCTTTTTTCAATTTTTTTTCACACCCATCCATTGTACTCCACATCTTACCGCAGTTCCCCTCAACTTCCTCGACTGGACAATGTTAGAGACATTTGGTCCCCCAGAATGGAGTATATTTGACAAGACAAGGCACCCAGTGAGTAAAATGCATTTTTCTCAAAAGTTAGTATTAATTCACAAATAAATACATATCTCAAAAGGTATCTGACAGATCATTATCAAATTTGGCATGCATGTAGTACACACATATATCTTTATTTTGTCAGAAGGGAATTGTGATATTTTGGTAATTTTTTTAAAATATATTTTTTTCATACAAATATAGTGGGTGCGTCATCATGATTTTTTTTTTAAATCATTAAAAATAGAATTTTACACTGTGTCCTTTGAGTATATAAAAAGTTTGAAAATATTATTATAACACAAAAGTTAGTTTTCACTGTAGTGCATGCCCTTAATGGAATGGAAGCTAATTAGCAACAGATTGATAAGAAAAAGACAGAGGGAGATTCTCTAACATCACCATAATACAATATTATGCACCAACAACTGACAGTGACAAAGAGGACAAGGATGCGTTTTACCAATAGTTACATACAGAAATGGAATGTACAACAAAATATAATCACAGTAATTGGAGATCACAATGCAAAGGTTGGAACACATAAAACATACAACAAAAGAGTAAAGGGAAGACACAGCAGTGGAATAGCAAATGAAAATTGTGATAAATTAATAGGCTTTTGTGGCATTAACAATCTTGTCATTGATGGAACACTTTTTCCACACAAGGAAATTCACAAATTAATGTGGAGTCACCAAATGGCCATGAAAGAAACCAGATAGACCGCATAAACAATCAACGGCAGATAGAGGCATTCTCTGCAAGATGTGAAAGTAAGAAGATGTGCACATGTGGGAAGTGATCACCACCTAGTACTAGCAAGAATAAAGATGATGATCAGGACTACTGGGCCAAAAATAACAACAACAACAAATTTGACATTAGTAAATTGAAGGACCCCCTCACAAGAAAAGGATTTATATCTGATATAAAGAAATGTTATCAAATTGCCAAGAGCCTTGAAGAGACAGCAGTTCATGAAGTTGACATGGACAAATTCAAACATAACTAAGAAACAGCACATTATGGATAGGATGTTGTGGAGAATCATGATCACCTATACCAATCAAAATGGCAATGAAAAAATATTCCAATGTTACCACTTTCTTCAAGAAAATAATTTTTTTTTAAATGACTTCCTTAATAGCCAGTATCATTCTGGCTTCACGGAAAAATGTCCACCTCGCTTCGATATTTTTTGTAACTGCTTCATATTTTATACTTCACAAAATACATATCTACAATACTTCTCTTCCTTACCTTGATGACTTCCTCTAGTGGTATTGGATCAAGATCCATGTCATCTGAGTCGTCATCATTGTCTTCCCAACTAGGCATCTCCCACTGCGTTTGCCTGAAAGTCGACAGTATGGATTAATGCCACATCTGATCTCAGACGAGAAATAATGTCACATTGTTTACTACAACAAAAGTCAGTGCTACAATTAAACTTGCAAAAAAGGGAGGAGAATGTGAACAAGAAGATAATGAAATTACATACTCTGAGAAAAAGAGAGCTATAGAAACTATCAGAAAAGAACAGAATCAACCCAAAGACGACTACCACACTCTTGACCGGCAGGTACAGATCTCCATTCTTCGCCTCAGGACAGGGCATAACAAATTGAATAAATACATGTACAAGCTATGACTGTCTGCTTAACCACTGTGCACATGTGGATTAAACGAACAAACTGCTGAGCATGTTCTACAGGATTGTCCTCTGTATGATCAGTTAAGAAAGATATACTGGCCCAATGACTCAACACTAAACTCAAAGCTATATGGAGCTAAAGAGGAACTCCCGACAACGGTCGAATACATCATGAGAACTCGTCTGACGGTGTAAACATCAAAGATGCAATCACAAGAAGAAGTGTTACAATATATTTCTCATTACACATAATGTTCGTAAATCATTGATATAACAAAGAATAATTACAGACATCAACATCATCATCCATTTTCTTTTCACTCCTTCTGGAGCTGGTCCCCCTTGCAAGAAGCCTGCACTAAACATTCACATGCTCTAGCAGTGGTTTCTCTGGCAATGTTTGTTTATAAAGATGAGGTTGCCAGACGCATGCACAAACTTCATATTATTTGCCTCATACATCATGCCTGACTATGTCTATTCTTTCTCTGTCTCTTCAGAGACCCCCGGGACCTACACAAGGCAATGACAGAACTAATAAATAATGTCACACACGAAATACCTGGTAACAGAGAATAATGCCATATTCATATTTATGCAGCGAAAAAGTTTTTTTTTTTTTTTTGGTGTTTGTTTGTCAAGTGGATGTATTTGTCTTTTTATTACATGTCTATATTTGACTTGTCTAGTGCATGTTTGACCAGTTCTTTGCAGCATTTAAAACTGACTGATTTGGTTTTGAAGACCATCTTCATTGTACACGGACAACTCCATCAGTGCCCCATCTCCTCCCTTAGATCACACAAGGATCTCAGCACAGTGCACAAACTCCGTAGCACCGGGAAGGACCCAATGTGTGTATACAGGAATCACACATTGTATTAATATTTTTGGGGTGGGTAGGTCTTCTTAATTTTGTAAATTTTGCCAGGGAGTTGCCACATGGCCTACTCTTTACTAATTTCCAACTGCCGAGGGATTTTTAACATGCACAACTTGCACACGGGACCTCTAATTTCTTTTCTTGCCCTTATCCGAGAAGGCTAAGCATCCAATTTTTCACTACTCATGAGATCAGGGGGGAGTATGAATTCATTAGGATCCACTGGTTCTGAAAACACTTCCATCAAATGTATTCCCTTTACTGAGAACCAAACCCGGTACCTTTAGAATTAGAGGTGGACACTATACCTCTTAACCACTCCAACACCCCCCCACCCCCACCCCCACCCCCCCCCCCCCCCCCCCCCCCCCCCCCCCCCCCCCCCCCCCCCCCAGCTGAATTTTTCATTACGTTACAACTTCGTTACTTAATTTATTGGCGAGTTTTTCACAGCATTTTGCACATTTTGTTAACAAAGCTGGCTGTGTGTTACAGAGCCCTAAAAGGGCAGCAATGAATAGTAACATTGTAACATGCCAGACATGTTGTAAAAGGCTACTAAGGTTGAACAAAAAATTTAGTAATATACCAGACCACAAGGTCTTTTATATTTGGACATGTGTCCTAATATAACTGACAGGCCTTGTGTCTAGGTTGAACAGGATGCACCTTGCCAAAACTTCTATTTAAAAAAAAAAAAAGGATGGCCGGGCAATGAACCTGCTACCCCACCATGAAGAAGCTTTAAGCCACAAAAACTTCAACAACAGAAACATAGACTTTCATAAATGGGTGCTTGAACAGAACAACGTGACTGAAATGGCATGACAAGATCATTACTGTGGAACTAACGGGAAGAACCAGACAAGTGCCAGTGCAACAAAAGGTGAGGAGAAGGTGCTGACGTTGGATAGAACACACATTAAGGAAACCAGCTGATAGCATTACAAGGTAGTCATTGTTCTGGAATCTTCAGAGTAAGGGAGATAAAGCAAATCCCCCAAAAAACTACATGGAGAAGTGAACTGGAGAATTTTTTTTTTTTAATCGTATGCCCGCTATTACTCAAGGCGAAATCTCTGGTTAATATGTCTAACCTGAGACTGATTTTACGTGAGTGTCGTGAAAACATTCTAAATCCACATATATAAATTATCAGGTAAATGTAAAGCCTAACGCATTAATTCAATAAAAGGAAAGAGAAATGGTAAAAGTACAGTGCTGTCACAATGGCGTACAAAAATCCCCCTTGTTTTCTACTTCGTCTGCAAATTGTAACGTTTCCACGTTGATAGTAAAGCCTATAGCAGCATACACGCGTTTCCACAAAACAATAAAACGTGTACTGCATTTCTAAGAAAACCTTGAGATACGCAAGCTGATTAATGACCTAAATTAATACTTACTTACTTACTTAGTCGTTCCCCTTCTACCGTGAGGTGTAGAGGTTTGGAAGAGAGAGCGCCAGACCATTCTATCAGCTGTCTTCTTCCTGGCCTGGTTCCATTCTAGTCCTCGGTCCTTCAAAGATTGTCTAATGTTGTCCTCCCAGCGGACTCTGGGTCGTCCTGGAGGTCTGGATCCCTGGCTCTTTGTTTCCCATGCTTGTCGTGGTAGCCAATCTTCTCCCATTCTGCAGACATGGCCAAACCATCTTAGTTGGGACTGTTCTATTTGGGTCTGCAGCGGATGGGATTTTAGGCCTTGACGGATCGTCTGGTTGCGGACCATGTCTCTTCTTGTTACTTCAACCACTTTCCTCAGATACCTCATTTCTGAGGTTTGGATCTGGCTTTTGTGGGTTGTAGTCATTGCCCACGACTCGCATCCATATGTCAAGAACCTAAATTAATACTAGCATTAATTTCATTTTATACACTGCGTGATGAAAAGACAGATGAACTTAGGATAGAGAGAGGGAGGGCTGAAAGCAGGAACGCATGCAACACTAACACACGTCTCGCGATATATAATTAATGCCACCCCAAGCGTAAGGCCAGAAGCACTAACTTTTTTCAAATAGACAGTGATAAAAACACTACAACTACGAGGGTTAGGTTTAAAAACCTGTAAAATGCTTATTAGGAAACATGACATTATACTGGTTTACGTTTGAAAGCCTGACAGTACAGCAGACACCCTAAAGTTTGGAAGTGAGGAGGTGGTAACAGCACGACTATCCTAGAAGAAAATACATATTTTGAACGCCGCCACTTAGCTCCCTTAAAACTTATATATTTGGGTGCCTTAGGACTTGCTGACAAAGAATATGTTAGGTACTAAGCAATTAGTCTAATATTTAACAAATTATAGCCAAAAGAAAATAGTGAGGGTGTCAGACAACACCAAATAATTATCGCACAGTGGCATGTTTTGAAACCACCATTTTACGGGAAATAGGCCACCATGTTAAATCCTATTTGATTGGCGGGAATGATATGTAAGGCTAAACACGATTAGTCGGACTACAACTACTAATTTTGGTTGTTAGGGGAAACGTGAGAAGGGTAAAATTTTTTGAAAAGCTGTGTAAACATGGCCCGATTGGTTAGACCCGCTAATATAGTCAATTAGGAGCGTCTGTTCAGTGCCACATTTTAAAATAAACTTACTAAGAAACAGTGCGTTGAGAACCAGATCATATTTTTCTAAATAAAAGTCTGGGACAGAGGCAGATCGGAATTTGTGCCATTATTCATCGCCAGTCAACGTATTTGTTATCATTTCCATGAATTGTGGTAAGCTTGACATATTTGAGATCTTTTTAATGAAAATTGAATGTGAATTGATAATTTATGTCTGTATATGTGTGTGGTTCAGTAGCCAACATGAAGCAAAGCCTAAATATTGCTCCAACCTGAACAGGACATTTCGGAGAAAAGTAAAACTGCATGGAATTGCCAAACAGTACACTGACACCTATCTTATTGACTAGAAAGAAATAATGCTGGAATTGCAGAGGCGTAGTAACCATTAGGGAGGAGTATACTGGTGTAAATTGTTTCAGATGAAGCTAGCAGTTGGCCTACCGCTCTGAACTCAGTGTTTGTTATGTATTGTGTTCAGTGTGGAAATAGATTATAAATTAGTTCTGAAATAGGAGGTACAACCTTCTTGTTTCAGGGACTGTGGTCCTAAGTTATTGAAGCAGCACCTGGTCTGAGTTTTGCTGAATTCAGAGGCATACTCCTTGGTCCAGATAGCGACCAGTGAGGTGTCTCCAGAACACAGGAAGCAATCGAGCAGAGGAGTCTTTTCCTGCCGCCATCACGAAAGATAAGCTTCTGTGGCCAGAGTAGCTCAACATTATGTGCTCCCCTCTAGAATTGACATTATATTAAACACCGAGGGACAATAAATTGTTTCAAATGACAGGAACTGTGAACTTTTCCCAATACTATTTCCAAGATAATCAAACACGTGAAGTCATGATGACAAACAACAACCTAGCTTGAAAAACAAAACCAGTATTACCTCATATTACTACTTCACAACTTACACACATAGGATAAGAATAATAAAATATGTCAATACAAAGATTATATGTATAAACTGTGTACATACTACTTGTAATTACATTTGATTGTGATTCCTGGTTCACTGTGTAGTTGAATCAGGATATCCATTATTGAAAAGAATTATTACATATATATTTGAAACTTTACACTTGACTCATTTAAGATAGTCTTATAGAGTGTTATATGTGTGTGAGTGTCACAGTGTTGTAAAGTGTTGTGGAATAAATTAAATTGTTTCTCTGTCTGTTGTTGTTGTGACTTACACTTCATCATTTTCATAACCCTAGACATTCAACGTAGTCATCACAATATTCCAGAATAATTCTGACTGAGGTATAAATGTGGTAGCAAGTAAGGTCATCTGTAATACACCACACTTATTAGATACAGATACCTTCACAGCTGATCTCAGTCAGTACACTAAGTCCCCTATAAATATTAATATCATCCCACTTTACCACAGTGAGTATCCATTTTTTTTCCCTGTACAATGACAGGTGTCCTATCTCCATTCAGGCAGATACTTGCCGATTTTGGAGGTACCTATTAAAGCTGGGTAGCCTCAGGAGCCGTTTCAAGTTATTCCAGTCCCTGGTCGACGACACTTCCTCAAATGTTCTCGCCAGGGCTCGAATTTATTCCAGTCCGAAGTCCCGGTCGAGGACACTCCTTCAAATGTTCTCGCCAGGGCTCGAACCTGGATCACCCGATCGCCAGCGCAGTGTGGTAACCATTACACCAGCGCGGCTCCCTGAACTGGAGAAATAACAGGGATAAAGAAGACATGGCTTTTGAAACTCTGTAGGTCTTTCACGTCAAATTTATTAGATCTAACTCCTAAGAAAAGTTTTTCATGTCAAAATAACAGGTAAAAAACAAAACCATACAGGGACAGAAGCTCAAATGGGCTGATTACCAATGGAAGGCAACCTACTCACAAACGTTAACATTAACCCGGGGCATTTTTTCACTTGGGTGCATCGCCTCCCCCCCCCCCCCCCGGTATGGTCCCTCAAAAGAGACCCCGATGTCATCACAAGAACAGCTATGCTGTGGACCCCTGAAGGAAAGCAAAAGACAAGCCAACCAAAAACAAGTTAGTGGAGAACTGTGGAGGCCAAGATGCAAAGAATGAACCAGAGCTGGGGCACCGTACAAAGGATGGCCGCCAATCGAACAAAGTAGAAGCAGTTTGTTGCTGCCCTACAAGACGCCACCAGGTGTGATGGCCATTGACTGCTTTGACAGTCGGCAGCTAAGGATCAAAGAGAGAGGAAAGAA
The DNA here is from genome assembly GCA_024509875.1 of Oreohelix idahoensis. Classification (NCBI taxonomy): domain Eukaryota; kingdom Metazoa; phylum Mollusca; class Gastropoda; order Stylommatophora; family Oreohelicidae; genus Oreohelix; species Oreohelix idahoensis. The sequence goes on from JAMPIV010019026.1 coordinate 228,211, forward strand.
GAGAGGGATATGGTCAGTGCTGGGCTTCATTTTATTTAATTGTTTGCATTTTATGTGAAAATTGTACATACCACACATTCGTTATAATTTTACATTTTTAAAATATTTTCTTAACATCTAACAGACAGAACCTGATTAAAGCTACATCTACAGTAGATTTGCAGCTTATTTACATATACAGCAGGTAGAAACAAATTACAAAAAAACACTGCATAGTAGATTTACATTGTCTTCTCAAATGGAAAATATGAGCAAGTGAAAAAAATAACTCTACGGTAGAATTACTTTTTTTTTTAAATGTATGTAGCAGATAAACATAAATGTTCAGTCTTTGTGCACACTAAACATTTCAAAAGCTATAAACATTTCGAATCTGTTACATCTGAGGAAATAAGCTGAAGAATAGAAAGCTTTCTGGAAGATACGAAACCAGCAACAAATTTTGTTTCTCCTAAGTATCCGACTGACAGAGTGGTTAGAGCGCTGGTACCTTGCGGCAAAGATACCGGGTTCGATTCATGGTATAGACATGCTCCAGTCTACCCAGCTGTAAATGGGTACCTGACTTTGCTCTTGAGTTAAGGAAGGAAAAGGCAGCGAGGAAGGAAACTGGTCAACCCACCTCTTGATGCTGGGCCTAGTTTAGTAAAGTCTCTAACATTTCACTCCCCTACGGCATTATCTGCTATGAGACTAACTTTTTTACTTGTGACAAATATGCATGGAGGCATATCTGGGAGTCATCCTTATATGACAACCAGCTAAGCACAATGCTATAATATACATATGTGGAAGTGAACCTCTGTATGTGAGGCTAATTACACCTTCATTGACTCTTGAAATCATCCACACACTTCCAGGTATCATTCTGTGGTGAAATTTGTTGAGAACCCAGCATTGCACACTAAGTTTGGAAAAAAAGTCACTTGAGCCCCAGATGTGATTCTCTGGCTTTATCCTGGGTGAGTACATGCATGAGGATTTCAATATGGACCCTGCGAAAGGCTGGGGGAGCTGAGAAGTGGTTCTGTACAGGACGTGACAATTCCTTGGGAGAGCCCAGAACCAGAGCACAGTATTTTAGCTCTGCATATCTGGAGAGCCCCATTGGGTGGCGGGGAATGCACAGTATGCCACATACTTCTTACTTCTAGCTTGGGACCAGATCTGGCGATCCTTTAAATGCCAGCCAAGCTGGAGAAACTAGAGCTCACAACTTCAACTCAGCACATTTCGGAACGGCAGAAAAACCACAGGAAAAGCCTAGAACTAAAGTGTAGATAATATCAAGGAGTCTTCAATTTGGTATTGGCTGCAAAGAGCAAGAATCTCAGCAGCCCTAGTTAACAACAACAACCTGGGACAAATAAATCTGACATGAAAATTCTGTTCATAAGTGTAAAAGGCAGCAAATTTTAATTTAAGGTGATCAAGAACTTAATGAATTTTGCAAAATTTCTTGTTATAAGTATCTGAATCATACTGTAAGCTGCCTGTAAAGTTTAGGAACCCTAGAAACAAAATGAGCGTCTTTTCAGACATCATGTTTTTTAAACGTGTGTTTCAATCCTCTACCTTTTGGTAAATTACATGCAATTTTCTGGTTATGTGCTGTGCCCTGTAGTTATGAAACCCAACTAATGTCTTCATTTCGCGCACATGTATATCTCCTACCCACTGACCCTTAATCATGTCTTTTTATTTTGATGTAAATGTCTGTCCCTCCAAATCTGCCTATTTTGCTGCCAAGATATGTGTAACATTCTACATCCTGCAATGGTGTTTCCTCAAGTTTGACATTATCATTTCTTGCATTTATTCACATTATCTTTGTCTTTTCCCTGTGTATATTCAGACCCACTAACTGTGACCTCTCATCAAGTATTTTCATTTTATCTTGCATCTGATTACCAGTAAGGGACAGAAGAGCCAAGTCATCAGCAAAATCTAGATCATCAAGCTGTTTAGTCAGATTCCATTGGATTCCATTTACTTGTTGCTTATGACATTTCCCTTTTGCTACAAGGACTAAATGCTGTGAAGAGAGCTAACATACTGAAGTGGTGCCCAGTTGGCAGAGAGGATAGCAACAATTCGCTCCTGTAGCTAGGCGGTGGTGTCATTCAGAAGGTACTGGGTTCGATTCCTGGTAAGCCTATCACTTCTGTTGTTTTTTCTGATGTATAGTCTTCTACTACTATATTTCTCACGAGTGCCTGAAACATACCTTTGTGTATTATTTATTTATTTACTGAATCTCTTAGGTGAGCAACTAGGTCTGAACAATACCTTGTGTCAAAATCTTGGTGCATCATCATCACCCTGGCCTACAGGCAGTACTTGTTATATGATTGGGGGGGGGGGGGAAAGAAGTAATGAAAATCCAGGTTGTTTTATTTATATGCAAGACAAACTGGTTTTTTGGTTCTTTTTTTAGGACTATCTTCACTGCACATGGACAACTCAATCAGTGCTCCGATCTCTTCCCTTAGATCACACAAGGAGGATCTCAGCACAGTGCATGAACTCCGTAGCACCGGCGAGAATCCCATGTGTGTGTAAATAGGAATCACACATTCTGTAAATATGTTTGTGGTGGGAAGGTTTCTAATTTTTAAATTTTGCCAGTGCTGCGGCCTGATAGCGGTCGGAGTGGTTAAGAGGTATGACATCCGCCTCGAATTCTAGAGGTACCGGGTTCAATTCCCAGAGAGAATATAATTTATGGAAATTTTTTTTCAGAACCAGTGGTCCTAATGATGTCATACTCCCCCCTGGTCTCCTGGGTAGTGAGATTGGATGCCTAGCCTTCTTGGATAAGGGCGAAAAAAATAGGAGGTCCCGTGTGCAAGTTTGTTAAAAATCCCACGGCAGTTGGAAATTGTAAAGAGTAGAAAAACTGGTTAAACCTGCATAATCTATTTCTAGCAACTAACATGACACTTGTTACTACTGATCTTTACCCCAAGAAATCTTGAAACTAACCCCCTGCCAGGGTAATTAACCACTGGTCCCAGATTACTCTTCGTGAATACAAGATTTCATATAAAATTTATTATATGATCAAGGGCACAATAATCCTGTCAGTCATTGATGGCTTGCACAAATTTAACCACCTGAGAGGGGTTAAAACCACTTGTGAGGGGTTAACTAGGACAGAATACATTTGTATAAGAATAAATTTATTCAATTGCCTCACGGACGCTGCTGGAGAACACCCCTTCGATCTCCACCATAATCTAGCAGCAGCGCAATAAGCCTAACAGTGTGCCATCTGTGTATCAGCACAATAAGCCTAACAGTGTGCCATCTGTGTATGAGCACAATAAGCCTAACAGTGTGCCATCTGTGTATCAGCGCAATAAGCCTAACGGTGTGCCATCTGTGTATCAGCACAATAAGCCTAACAGTGTGCCATCTGACTATCAGCTAATCTATACTACTGGACAAAAGTTAAGGGCCGCCATTCAGTTTAGACAAAGTTTATATAATTCTTCGTGAGCAGGGTCGATTTTCCAAATGTCCTGTAGCTTGAAATCTCTCAAGTTCGAACGGTCTACAGTGCCGAGACTTCTCCTTGGTGGCATGGCTAATGCAGTGATCATTTTGACCACTTGTCATGCTGATTTATTGCATATCAACGGTGAACATTCTTTACCGATGATCATTTTCCACGTGCATTCAAATTCAACTCACTTTTTCACCTTTTGAACTAGTGGGGCGTGTTGCAAAAACCACGAGTTTTTGCAGCAACAATGGCAATTTTCACGTGCAGGTTAAAGTGACCCAGTTTTTGGACATTTAAAAAAAAATTAACCTAGTGCACACAGAAATGTATACACATTTCTCTGAGCTCAGTTTTAATGACATTTTCACTTGTCTTTACAATTTGCCAATCAATTATATAAACCTTGTCTAAACTGAATGGTGGCCCTTAACTTTTGTCCAGTAGTATATAAAGGTTATCTCTAGAAGGGAAAAAGCCAGGAGATGTCCCCATGTTATTATGCTATTTAAAATAATGTTGGGCCGAAGAATTAGGACCAAAAAAAAAAAACCCACGAGCGTTATTTTAACTCTTTGACTCCACAATTATTCTCCACCCTGTGCCGTAATTTTAATTCATGATAGACTAAAAACGATGCTCAGAGAGTTGTTTTGGCACGGGTGTCAAATCTGACTAACGCTCTGAGTGTTGTTCCATAGTCAAAGAGTTAAACTGGTGTCTATACTCTAGAACAGTGGTTCTCAAAAAGGGCCATATGGCCACCCCAGGGCCCCTTGCCATATTTCTTGGGGGAAACAGTAAGATGGTAAAGTACCATTATTTCTAGCTAACAGCGGTTATGACGGGGGGGGCCACAGAAGTAAATGAGGCTCAGAAGATGGTCATGGATTAAACAAAAAGATTGAGACCACCCCTATTCTAGAGTACTGATGGCAACTACTGAAGTCAACCATCATCATTCAAGTCTTACTATTATACTTAAACCATTTAAAGACTAATTCAAGACTAATCGACAAATAAGAGAAGACTCTAGGCAGAAATATGTCTCCAACTATATAAGGAAAAGACGATGGTCATATATCGGTCATGTCCTACGAATGCAAAACAACAGAATACCATTGCAGGCACTCACTTGGGTTCCTGAGGGTAAGAGGAAAAAAGGAAGACCAAAAGAAACACTCAGAAGAACAATAATAAGAGAAGGAAGAATGTTGGGATTAAACAACGTGCAAGAGCTAAGAGGAGTGGCGTCACATCGTACATACACCTTAAAAATAGTCTGTTTAATGCAGTTCATATATTAAAATTCGTAGAATGACTTCCGCTACTATCTAAACAACCAATTTGACTGTAGTTAATCAACACATGTGCAAGTTTTGATGTTATTATCACACTTTTTGTGAAGATTTGCATGCTTGCGTTTTTCGTTGTTATTGCTAGAGAAATATGTCACGCTTTATATTTACATTTTCTAAGTCTCCTAAGCAAATAATTGTGTCAAACTACTTTGAAACATTGCTGACATTGATGATGATTGTTTGGTAGTCACAGTTTGTTGTCAAAATACGGAATCTGTGCAGAAAAGCTAGACACACTAGGTTTAGTTGATGAGTGGGCGTAGTCGTATTCTGGCTGATCAAAAAGCAATAAAACTAGACCTACCGTTACCTCTAATCACTAGTTCTTGGTAGAAGATGAAGCTAGGGATACAATTAAAACATTAAACAAGAGTAAACAAGTTTTTATATAACGTTATTCTTCATTTGTTTGAAAATTACGTAATGCACGATTGCATAATTTATATTTTTCTTACAAAGGACCACGGAAAAACTGGTGTGAATAACACTAAATGTACTAATTGTGGCCATAAGCATGCTTTTTTTTAACTTGCATATGGATTAACTTGATGTTTGAAGACTAAAAAGAAAGTTTTATTGTCTACAACAGTAATTTGTCTTTGGTAAGATCGTATTCTACAGTCAACTTTTTAGTGTTTTTCAATTTTACATGCAAAATGTTTTAAGTATACCGAACACACTTGTGTTCATACTACCAAACACATTATATATTTGAATTCTCTATCAATTTCCCTACAGTTTGGTATATAATAAGTACATATTCAAAGGAAAATTCACAAACAAATTTAGACTGAAAGATGAACACTTCACTCTATAAAATTCTGCCCACAAAAAAAGTCTGGCACAGCGTGCAAAAAAAACTCTGGAATGAAAGAGTTAAAGAATTTATTATTATTATTATTTAAAGTAACTGCCTGAAAGAGATTTCCAGTGAAAATATGAGAAAAATATACGACAGTATGACACAGATTTTAAAAGTTATTGTTGAGCTTCACAAGGCAGTCCTTGTTCTGGAATCCCAGGACAGAAGAAACTGAGAATGACAACAAAACAAACAGTGGAAAAAAAATGGGGGTAGATGTATGAAGGACAAAGAAAAGATGAAAGGAACTAGCACAAATGTAATAAGTGTAAATAGGACACAAAAAGAATAGGTGGTATATGCATAAAAGTTAAAGAAGACATGAAAAGAATTGGAGGCAGATGCACGAAGGAGAAAAACGATGTTAAGAGCTCTGTATGAATAACAAAGTATTACTCTGGGTGTGGTAGACATTTGATGTAAACTTTGAGCTCTCTCCGGGTTCATGTATGATAACTCGAAATGGATTTTAAACATAACCTGAACATGGCAACTCGATTCTTCTTCTTCTTCTTCCTCGTTTGTCCTGAAAAGGATGTTGGTTGCATTGTGTCCGTTTACAGCAAAGCTGCGGTATTTGCGCCTTTCGGCCGACACATCCGACTTCCGCACGGCATTTGTTGGGACCGGGTTTGCCTTCCCTCTTCGATCCCTACTCCTCAGCCAGACTGCAGTGATACAGCCTGTTTCCAGGACCACCACGTGGAGGTGGAGTAGGGTCTTGGTCAGCTCTGGTTCGCTGACCCTGACGCAGGCAGTCAAGCTATGGGTCGCTTACTGCATTCCTCACTTTTGATGCGTCTTGGGTCCCAACTCAATTCAACTCTGCTGATAAGTCTGTAACACTGTGCCAACGGTTCTTCATATTTATTGCGACGATACTCATGATTATTATGACAGTTTCATGAATACATATAAACCAATGCAGGCACACAGCTCCTAGTCAAGATGTTTAAACTAGGCCCATATTCACCATGGTCCTTAAACACGTACAGTCAGTTCATGGCCTTTAAACACGTACATTCAGTTGACTTCTGACCTAAACGACTAGCAATCCCACTAGTCAGGAATACATCATTCTGCCTCAAAGGCAAACACAGAGAACATCCAGTTCTCTCACAGTGCACATAACACTCTGCCTACAAAGGCTTGCACAAATATTAATAGTTCCTGAATTGGAACACATCCATCAGCCACTATGGCTAATATTATAGGACACTAAGTCCTCAGACGATTAACATATACGTCTGCCCACAAGGCCAACACTCTGGACAAGAACCCAGGACAACCCCTGTCACATCAGACTTCACAACGCATCTCATATTTACACTATCATGTATGGGAGTGCTTTGCAGTGCAAAACCACAACCGTGATTACTAAATGTAATCTGTTCTGCACTGTACAGCAGCTCCCAACAGACATGACAACAACTAAAGACAAATATATGAAGGATACAGAAAACATGAAATGAACTGGAGCCAGTTGTATGAAGGACAAAGAACACATGAAAATAACTATGGCAGATGTATGAAGGATAAAGAAGACATAAAAAGAGTTAGAGGCAGATATAAGAAGGACAAACAAGACATTATAAACCACAGGTGACGTATGAAGGACAAAGAAGACATGAGAAGGACAAAGAAGACATGAAAAGAACTGGAAGCTAATGTATGAAGGACAAAGAAGACATGAGAAGGACAAAGAAGACATGAGAAGGACAATGAAGACATGAGAAGGACAAAGAAGACATGAGAAGGACAAAGAAGACATGAGAAGAACTGGAAGCTAATGTGTGAAGGACAAAGAAGACATGAGAAGGACAAAGAAGACATGAGAAGGACAAAGAAGACATGAGAAGGACAAAGAAGACATGAGAAGGACAAAGAAGACATGAGAAGAACTGGAAGCTAATGTGTGAAGGACAAAGAAGACATGAGAAGGACAAAGAAGACATGAGAAGGACAAAGAAAGACATGAGAAGGACAAAGAAGACATGAGAAGGACAAAGAAGACATGAGAAGGACAAAGAAGACATGAGAAGGACAAAGAAGACATGAGAAGAACTGGAAGCTAATGTGTGAAGGACAAAGAAGACATGAGAAGGACAAAGAAGACATGAAAAGAACTGGAAGCTAATGTGTAAAGGACAAAGAAGACATGAGAAGGACAAAGAAGACATGAGAAGGACAAAGAAGACATGAGAAGGACAAAGAAGACATGAGAAGGACAAAGAAGATATGAGAAGGACAAAGAAGACATGAAAAGAACTGGAAGCTAATGTGTGAAGGACAAAGAAGACATGAGAAGGACAAAGAAGACATGAGAAGGATAAAGAAGACATGAAAAGAACTGGAAGCTAATGTGTGAAGGACAAAGAAGACATGAGAAGGACAAAGAAAGACATGAGAAGGACAAAGAAGACATGAGAAGGACAAAGAAGACATGAGAAGGACAAAGAAGACATGAGAAGGACAAAGAAAGACATGAGAAGGACAAAGAAGACATGAGAAGGACAAAGAAGACATGAGAAGGACAAAGAAGACATGAGAAGAACTGGAAGCTAATGTGTGAAGGACAAAGAAGACATGAGAAGGACAAAGAAGACATGAGAAGGATAAAGAAGACATGAAAAGAACTGGAAGCTAATGTGTGAAGGACAAAGAAGACATGAGAAGGACAAAGAAAGACATGAGAAGGACAAAGAAGACATGAGAAGGACAAAGAAGACATGAGAAGGACAAAGAAGACATGAGAAGAACTGGAAGCTAATGTGTGAAGGACAAAGAAGACATGAGAAGGACAAAGAAGACATGAGAAGGACAAAGAAGACATGAAAAGAACTGGAAGCTAATGTGTGAAGGACAAAGAAGACATGAAAAGAACTAGAGGTAAATTTATGAAAAGAACTACTGCAGATGTATGAAGGACAAAGAAGACAAGAAACGAACTGGAGGCAGATATATGAAGTACAAACAAGACATAACAACCACAGGTGACGTATGAAGGATACAGAAGACAAGAAAAGAACTACAGCAGATGTATGAAGGATAAAGAAGACATGAAACGAGCTAGAGGCAGATGTATGAAGGACAAAGAAAGAAAGAAAGCAATCTGATATTTAGACTTTTTTAAAAGTAATTTAGTTGTGTGTCAACAGGTGGGACAAACAGAGCAAGACGATTACATCATCCAAGTAACATTGAACATTGATTCCCATGTTTTCAGTCTGACAGTACCGACCTCAAACTAAGTGCTCTGTGTTTTGTCATCATGCTAGTATATGTGGGTGTATATAGACTTAACTAACAGATGCTAAATTTGTGTAGTTTTTATTGTCACTTATTATTAGTGAAATTAATAATTTAACTACGGTGATGATGAAGGTAATGGTTCTGCCCCTGCCGATGTTGAATAATTTGTTAATGTTGTTTTCTGTACATGTAAGTAATATGAATGGTACGTATTAATTTAAACTGTTTTTTATTACATGTATTTATTTTTATTATTATACATAACATTGGTTGAATGCATCCCCCTTACTTTACATGCATCTGAAATGCATGCAGATATATCTGGAGTCATCATTATATGACCACCAGCTATGCACAATGCTACAGTCTACATATGTGAAAGTGAACCTCTGTGAGGCTAATTACATCCTCACTGACTCTTGAAATCACCCACACACTTCTAGGGATTCTCCCTGTGGTGAAACTTGTTGAAGTCACTTGAGCCCCAGACATGATTCTTTGGCTTTGACCTGGTTGACTGCATGCAGGAGGATCTCACTATGGACCCAGTGATAGGCAGGGGGAGCTGAGAAGTGGCTCTGTGCAGGACGTGACAGTTCCTTGGGAAAGCCCAGAACCAGAACACAGTATGTTAGCTCTGCATAGTTAGAGAGCCACCTTGGATTGCGGGGAATGCACAATATGCCACGCTTCTTACTCCTAGCTTGGGACCAGATGTGGCGATCCTTTAAATGCAAGCCAAGCTGGAGAAACCGGAGCGCATGACTTCAACTCAGCAAGTTTCGGAATGGCAGAAAAGCCACAGGAAAAGCCTAGATCTACAGTGTAGATGATACCAAGGAGTCTTCAACTTGGTATTGGCTGTAAAGGAGCGAGAAGCTCAGCAGCCCTAGTTAAACAACAACATGCATTTGAATAAGAAAATTCTGTTCCATTTACGCAATTTCTCTTTGAGTGAGGGTCTTGGGAATGATTATTTCGCAAAAACAAAGAACTACCTGTATTTGAAGCAAATAAAACAGAAACAAAGTTGTAAGACAAAAATTAGTTTACACAAATTGTGACGGACCTGAAATCAAAAACCCACAGGCAAGCATTTCTTTCTAAATGTACACAACAAGTGACAAAAACATTTTACATGCCTGGTGTTGGAAATCTGGTGTTGCTGCTTGACTGAGACCCGGATGTTGATGCTGAACAGGATGTCCTAAATGGGGGTCAATATGTGAGTGGACAGGCTGCAAATTTGTGTGGGGCATGATCGTATCCATCTGAGGCTGAATGGGTTGCAAAGTGACAGGGTTGACTTGGGATATGACAGGCTGCCCTGTTAATGGGTCTATTTGATGAAGAGGTTGACCAGTTAGTGGGTCTAGATGCTGGACAAGCTGTCCGGTATGTAGGTCTATGTGTTGGACAGGTTGCCCAGTTTGAGGGTCTATGTGAAGTGCGTGCAGAACAGACTGCCCTGAGTTAGGGTCAACCTGCGGGGGATGGTGCATGAGTGGTTGCCCAGTGTTTTGGTCAATCATTGGTTGCCCAGTATTTGGGTCAATAATAGCCTGGCCGGTGTTAGGATCAACAACAGGCTGCCCTGTGTGCGGATTTATAAGAGTCTCACTTGGAATGGGCTGCCCGGTGACTGGATCTGTAAGACCCTCAGGAGGAATCATGCTGGGATCGATTCCAGCAAAATTCGGATCTCCCTGATGCTGCTGATGAAAGTAGAAGTACTGTGGGTCCTCCAGTAGTCTCTGCTGGTGAAGTATGTATGCCTCCTGCTGGCGCTGGTACTCCTCTGCATATGCCTGGGCTGCCAGTTCATCTTCTGCCTTGACCTGAGCCTCGAACAACTGTCTGCGTTCCTCTTTGGACATCTTAGGTGTGCTGGGTTTTCTTGAGGAAAAAAATGAGATGTAACAATGGTAGTACACATATAATCAAGTCATTATTTGAAATGTCTTTTTCAAAACAGATGCACCTGGTGCACCTATAATTTAATGTATTTTTCTTTACATAGTAGTGCTTTATACTTATTGCACATATAACTGGTTTGCAATAAATTACTGTATTCCACACCATATAAGATGCACCTGGTGCACCTATAATTTAATGTATTTTTCTTTACATAGTAGTGCTTATATCCTTTTTTAAATAAATGCATTCTGATGCACACACTACATAATTGCAAATTTGTTCTAAATAAATGCATTTTATTGCACATATAACTGGTTTATAATACCATATCACTGGTGCCCAAAATATTTGAATCATCTGAAAGTTTAAATACAAAAGATGATTATATCCTTGCATGTATGTATATATATTTACATGAAATACATTGAGGAAATCTGCTGATAGCATTACAAGGCAGTCCTTGCCCTGGAATCCCCAGGGAAAGAGAGGCAGAGGTTGACCCAAAAAAAAAAAAAAAACAAGGAGAAGAGAACTGGAGATAGAAGTCAAAATTATGAAGACGTGGAAAGACCTAGAGCAGACGGCACAGGACAGGAAGACTTGGCATGTGTTTGTTGAAGGTCTATGCTCCTTGGGGAGCTAAAGGCTATTAATTGATAACTACACTGTAGTTTATAATAGCCATGATCATCATTTGATAAGACGCAGGGCACTTTTTTTAAAAATAGATTTCTGGGGGGAAAAACGTGTGTCATATGGCAGGAAATACGGTAAACATCTCAATACTGAAAAAAAATTATCCCTGCTGCAGACTCACGTGAATCTTAGCCAAATTTTTCAAGAGCTTGAGAAAACTACAATTGCGGTACCATAAGCCAACCCAAGTTTCATTAGATTCTGGTTTTTGCTTTTAGATTGGAATGAGCTATCTGCTTTTTTTGCAAAGCCAAAGAAAAGGCATTGTGTTATTTAAGAAGTGTTTATCTGAGCTTTCTCATCTTAAATACGTTTTTTTTTTTTAAATAAAATTTAAATCCAGACCAAATATTTAATATGTACACAAATTTGATATACCAGAGAAGAGTTTCAAGATTCAAGCTGCATCTATCATTTATTCTAGTGGTAATGCATTTAGTTACCAAAAACAAAGATACATTTTTTAAAAACACATGTCTTTGTTTGCAACGGGCTGATCACCCGTTTGCCAGTCACTTCGATTACGGAAACAACAACAAATGGGTTGATTTTCCGTTGCCCTAAAGACGCCACTAGGCGTGATGGGAAACAATGGCAAAAAAAACCTATCTGCTGTTGCCCTAAGATGCCACTAGGCGTAATGGCCACTGACTGCTTTGACGGTCGGTGGCTAAGGACAGAAGAAGAAGAAGAAGACATGTCTTTGACAGTCAAAACATACACAGTTGTATCACATCTTACACAGGGCTTATGGTCTGATATCAGCATGTGATGACAAAATCACACACAGAATTACTCTCAAACAACTCTGATATTGATAAGGTACATTATTTGTATAAATATATCCTGCAACATGCAGAGTATAGGAACTATGCAATGAAAATTTAATGAACAAAGCCACAAAGATGCTAAGTCGCGTTAGTTGTTGGCGGTGGTGCAGAGGAGTGAAAAAAATGTCTTTGTCAAAACTTGATCACGATAGCTTAGAGGCTGGAACTCATAACAGCCACATGTGGGTGGAGGCACCTACACACCATTTCTCACCAAGTTCATGAAGGTCAGCTCTGTCAATGGTGTTAGAAAATACAATTGTGTTTTTATTTTTTTCTTGCTGAACACCTGATACAGTGTTTATCTTGCAATTTGCTGTACTCATCAGTGCTACAGAGACAATTATGTATGGAAGTGAGTCATGGACAATCAGTAAACAAGCATCCACAGAGGCTACAGAGATGGGGTTTTACAGAAGAATGTTCTGAACACCATGAACAGCAGTCATTCCCCGCCATCCAAGGGGGCTCTCTCCAAATATGCAGAACCAACATACTGTGCTCTGGTTCTGGGCTCTCCCAAGGAATAGTCACTTCCTGCACAGAACCACTTCTCAACTCCCCCTGCCCATCATGGGCCCATAGTGAGATAACTCCTGCATGCAACCAACCAGGTAAAAAGTCAGAGGCTCAAGTGACCCCTCTAAGCTTAGTGTTCAAAGCTGGATTCTCAACATGTTTCACCACATTGTAAAAATATGATACTAAGTGATATATTCATACTGTTCTCGTCTTGCGATAGGGTTCTGTTCTGATGACCCCGTTATAAGGTCTAAGCCAAAAATCCCTATATACTATATGAACTTAACGAATATTTCAATCGTTAACATGCCTGAATGCTAAATTACATAGGTCTCTTTTGTTATATTTTCAAAGCTATTTATGCAATTTGTTTATTGAGATAATAATACAATATACAAATAACATTACTGTACTGTACTACACGAAGGATGGTCACCGACCGAGCAAAGTGGAATCAATTTGTAGTTGCCCTACAAGACGCCACTAGGCATGATGGCCACTGACTGCTTTGACGGTCGGCGGCTAAGTATCAAAGAAGAAGACTACTATACTGTACTGTAATAAATGCATGTAATGAATAAATAACATTTACAACAAGAATGGGAGTAAAACAAATTATAGAAAAATAAATATAATAGGATGAATGGGACAGCCGTCGTAAGTATGAGTGGTCATAAGTCTAGGACAATCTGTACAGTGAAACACAGTATAGAAAACCACTAGAACAAATTTGATGTTTTAGGACAGACGCAAGAAACTTGGTCTAATTACTCTACTACCAATATAACTATGTACAAAGTTCAAGACGGACTGTCTTTGTTACCTTTCATCATCGTCTAGAGACTTCTTTCTAGTTAATCTCATCACTTTACTTCTCTTCCACTTTGCATAAGGATCTGTGAAAAAAAACAGGCGACAAAAACTGACCTATCACATTTGCCGTGCTTAGAACATATCTCAAAACAAACAAACAAAAAATTATGCGCTCATGAATCTGAAGACAATGACAATAATTAGACAGGGACTGGAATAACCTGAACGGCTCCTGAGCCGGCCCAGCTCTAACGGGTACTCTCCGAAGACGGTAAAGGTAGTCCCATAGCAGATACTGCTGCAAGGGATTGAAGTGTTAGAGACTTCACCATACTTGAAGTATAGTCCAGCATTGAGATGTGGCGGTGACCAGTTCCCTTTCTCGCTGCCTTTTCCTTCCCTTACTCAAAAAGCAGAGTTGGGGACCCATTTACAGCTGGGTAGACTGGAGCTTGCCAGTACCTTGGTTCGAACCCGACACCTGTGCTGCGAGAAACCAGTGCTTTAACCACTCTGTCAATCGGACGCTCAAATTAAGATAGTAAAAAAAAAATTTTTTTTAATAAATTTTAAAAATCACGAGGCAGGTCATGACAACAAACCTTCCACGAGAATTAGAACTGCATCACCCCCAGATGCTTAACGACATAAATTGACAGAAACAGTAAACATAAAAATGTACTTAAAACTATGCATATAAAATGTTACTACTATTACAATAGATATACACCTTCATTAATAATTGTTATGCCCGATGCCACAATAAACTCATCACATCTGTGGTTCATAATATAATTGCTTGAGGTCACCAAGACAGATTAAAAAGACATTAAAAAAAAAAAAAAACTATAATATACAGCTGAAGTAGAAATGCCCAAAATTAATATCCTGTACGAGAAAACATCTTTCTAGAACAGATGAACTTACAAAACTAGGACTGCTACAAAGACCTATCGGTAAGTGAGTGTGTATAAGTTCAAGAAACGCCACATACAGCACTTTGAACAAAGTAGCACATACATGCACTGGCTAAGACATCCAGTTTACCTGATGTTTCCGGATCCTTCTTAGATAGCACATCTGTTGTAAAAGAAATATTGTAGAAAATTTTTTTTAAATGTGGGTCATTTTCTTTTTTTTTAAATATTTGTTGTTTTCAATATGGCAGTCTCATCTTGTCTAATTACTTTGCAAGTTATATTGGAACATTTGATGGTAGTGTTACTTTTTTGATTCTACAATTAGAGCCAGAAGGCGTCCAATAAGGAACTTGATAAATTAGCAGAAATAAAAAATAAAATAAAGAAAGTAGCAATATGTGAAATGATGAAAAACAGATGAAAGGCATAAAACATAAGGGCAAAACATATAACAAATATGGGAGTCATGACCCAAGTGGGCCCGCCCTCCCCCTTAGAGTGTAAAAGAGATTAAAGAGCTGAAAAGCTTGATCAGATTGCCTCCTGTTATATCGCTCTGAATAGTTTCCTATCCATCCACCAAACCTGTACATGCATGATGATGATGATAGGAAACTCTATACAAAGCGATACAACATGTAATATACAACAATAGAGAAAATGGAAATCTGAATCACCATGAAAAGACACATTAAAAAAAAAAAAAAAAATTAAAAATACATACAGTAAATTATTTTTTCCAAACGTATCGCCATATTGCAATCTTCTTCCTTTTCTTTGTACATGCTCAGATGTCCACTTGAACATTTTCAAAGAAATCTGAGATCAGCTTGAGGCTATTTGTATCTCTATAGAGTTTTTTCCAGGAATGGTACTGTTGACTGCCAATTGTGCCTTCTCTGTTTCTCATATGTTGGACATCTTTTAAGCCACATTGAAATGATACCCAAGATAGCTAATATGTGCTGGATTTTCTGCCTGTATTCTGTGTTTTCTTCTGCTTAAGTCTTTGCAGTCCACACAATGTGTCCTTCTCCAGGTGTAATCTGTTTTTGAGTCATAGTGCTGTGACCCACATGAATAATCTGAATGTTTTCTTTCTTTGGGCCTTGGCCGCTGACTAACAAAGCAATCAGTGACCATCATGCCTGGTGGTGTCTGTGTAGGGCAGCAACAAACTGTCTCCATTTTGTTTGGTCGGCAGCCATCCTTCGTGTGGTGCCCCAGCTCTGGTTCATGCTTTGCATTTCTGCCTCCAAAGTATTCCACCAGGCAGCTTTTGGCCAGCCTTGCTGTCACTTTCCTTCTGGAAAGTCCATAGCATAGCAATTCTGGTGATGGTGTCAGGGCCTGATCTGCATGTCTCCTCTGTATTACTTCCCTGGATACATCCCTTTCCTTCCTTATTATGCCACTTTGTGTTATGTATTATGCTCATCCTAGGACATTTGTGGGTTCATTCACTTGTATTTAGAATATATGTCACATCGTTACATCTCATGAACTAGTATACACTTGTATGCCAGGTTGAGCCATTCCACTATCAAACGTATGCTATTCAATCAATCAATGAACACCTTTTAGCTCCCAATAAACATTAGCATGTCTACCTCACCATTTTCATGTCTGTCTCCAGTTCTCTTCTCCATGTCTACCTCACCATTTCCATGTCTGTCTCCAGTTCTCTTCTCCATGTCTACCTCACCATTTCCATGTCTGTCTCCAGTTCTCTTCTCCATGTCTACCTCACCATTTCCATGTCTGTCTCCAGTTCTCTTCTCCATGTCTACCTCACCATTTTCATGTCTGTCTCCAGTTCTCTTCTCCATGTCTACCTCACCATTTCCATGTCTGTCTCCAGTTCTCTTCTCCATGTCTACCTCACCATTTCCATGTCTGTCTCCAGTTCTCTTCTCCATGTCTACCTCACCATTTTCATGTCTGTCTCCAGTTCTCTTCTCCATGTGTTCTTTGGTCTGCCTCTGCTTCTTACCCTGGGGGATTCCAGAAAATGTCTTGTAATGTTATCAACAGGTTTCCTCAAAGTGTGCCTAATCCATCGCCAGCATATTCTCATTTTGTTTGTTCCACTGGTACTTGTTCAGTTCTTGTCAACCAGTTTCATACTGGTGACCTTGTACCATTTCAATCCTTCTATTCTAAGCAAACACCCATTTATGAAAGTCTGTAAATTCTTGATTACACTCCATGTTTCACAGCCATAAAATAAGACTCATCTCACATTTTAGTTTAAGATTGTTTCTGTGCTGGACTTGATTTCTTCTGATCTCCATATATTTCGCAATGCAATTAAAGCTCCTCTAGCCTTTTCTATCCTTATTTTGATATTGCTGTCTGTGCCTCCAACTTCTGTCTATATTGTGGCCAAGATACATGCATGATTCTACATCATGTAGGGATGTTGTTTTCAAGTGCTATCTTGGTATCGTTCCCTGCACTTATTCTCATGATCTGCTTTTTTTCTTTGATCCTTACCCGCAGACTGTCAAAGCAGTCAGTGGCCATCATGCCTGGTGGTGTCTTGTAGGGCAGCAACAAACTGCTTCCACTTTGTTCGGTCGGCGGCCATACTTCATAGAGTGCCCCAACTCTGGTTCATTCTTTGCATTTCAGCCTCCACAGTTCTCCGCCAAGTTTTTTTGGTAGGCCTCTCTTTCGCTTTCCTTCGGGGGTCCATAGCACAGATGTTCTTGTAATGGCATCAGGGTCCCTTCTGAGGATGAGGCCAACCCAACTCCAGCGTCTGCTAGCTATGATGGTGTGCATGTCCTCTCGGTTACTCCGAATAAGTAGTTCTTGATTGGTGATGGTATTCGGCCAAAAGATTCGGTGAATTGTCCGTAGGCACATTGTGTGGAAAGAGGACAGTTTCGACATTTCCCTTCTCTGTTACTCTCCAGCATTCCGCACCATAGAGAATCACGTACACAGCTCTCATATAATCTTAATTCGGTGTTTGTGCTGTACTGGGAAGACTTCCAGATGTTGTTGAGACTAGCAAAGGCTGTTCTCGCTTTATTCATTCTGTTGTTGATGTCCTTGCTTGTTCCACCGTCTGGTATCACTATGCATCCTAAGTATGTAAATGTGCCTGTCTGTTCTAACTTCTGGTTCCTTATTGTTATTGGCTCAGGATTGCCCACATTGAGTGTCATGACCTCTGTCTTCTTCAGATCCACCTGCTGGCTATACTTATTCAGTCTATCGGTTTTTTCTTGGATGTGTTGCTGTGAATGTGCGAGTAGTGCAATGTCATCTGCATATTCCAGGTCTTCCAGTGTAGAAAATGTTGTCCATCTAATTCCTCTTGGACTGCCCTCTGTTGTCTGGTGCATCATCCAGTCTATGACTGTTAAAAATAAAGTTGTTGATAAGGGGCATCCCTGTCGTACTCCTGTCTTCACCTCGAAAGTTAGGTTGCTCAACCCAACACTGCATGTAAAGTTAGAATAGAGGCTTTTTATAATGGAAACAATGCAGCGAGGAATTCCATAAGCCCTCAGTATTTTCCATAGAATGTCCCTGTGTATGCTGTCAAAAGTCTTTTCAAAATCAACAAAGTTAATGTATAGCTGTCTCTGCCATTCTGAGCACAGCTCTATAATGTTCTTGAGGGTGAATATTTGATCTGCACATCTTCTGTTCTTTCTCATTCCTGCTTGTTCTTTCCTCAGTTTATGGTCTACTGCTTTTGAAATTCTCTGGATAATTATCCTGCCTAGTATTTTACTGGGAACTGAGAGGAGAGTAATTCCTCTCCAGTTGTTAAACCCTACAAGGTCGCCCTTCTTGGGCAATTTGACAATTATTCGTTTACTCCACTTCGCTGGTGTTGTCTCAGTTTCCCAGCCTTGTGCAAATAGTGGTTCTAATAGTTCTGCTGCTAGTTCAGGGTCTGCCTTGAATAACTCAGCATTTAAATTGTCGTGACCAGGCGCTTTTCCATTCTTTAACCCTTTGATAGCTGTGATGATTTCTTCTCTTCATAGAATGTCTGTATTTACGTCTAGGTCACTTTCAGCCTCAAGAACATTCAGCGTCTCTCGAAGACTTGAAGACGGAGACGAGTCCCTTAGGCTCGCTCTTCAAGAAGCAACAGTAGAAGTAGCTCCAGACGTGCTGGACATCGAAACCACTGAGAAGCAAGCTACCATTCCTGATCCTGAGGAAAAAACAGCTGAAAACTCAAAGGCTCAGACGCAAGATATCACACCGAATAACCAAGAACAAGATTCGAACCAAGCCTGTAGAAGGAAACAAAGACCAAACACTAAAAATACAAGCAACTCAGAAACGATACAGGAGAGGATTGTTAAGATCACCCAGACGTCAGGAAGTGAGGTCTCACTCAGGGCCCTACCCGACAACAAAGTGATCAACATCCTCGAGGTGATAACTGGACGGAGAGGTATCGCCAAAGTAGGGAGGCACGAAAAGGGAGTAGTGCTTTCTCTCAACAACACAGACAAAACAACCTCGCTGATGATCGAACTGGAATCCGGTCCAAAGGAAATCCAGTTGCCCCACCAAATAAAAGTGGTGGTGGAAAAGTACAAGACAACAAAGAAGTTGGTCATCAGAGGGGTGGATACCAGATGTTCCGAAGGCGAGGTCCACAGACGCCTTCAAGCTGAAAACACAAATCTTAAAATCACGCAGGTGGAAAGGCTAAAAACCTGGGCCAAGAAAGATACCAATCTGATGATAGTTACGGCAGAAGGATCGACAAGACCCGAGAGACTGACGCTCGAAACCACAACCAAAAAGACAGAAGCCTATATCCCTCCGGTGATGCAGTGCTCCAACTGCCAGCAGTTCTCGCACACAAAAAAGACGTGCAGGAGAGATGCAGTTTGCCGGTATTGTGCGGGTAGTCACCAATATGGCGACTGCCCCAGGGCGAAGGAGGACCGCAACTACAAAGAAACTAACGAAAACCGTATCTGTGCAAACTGCCACGGAAACCACGGGGCAAGGTACAGAGGATGCCCTGTGTTCCAGGAAACTAAGAGCATCTTGAAGGAGGCCGTGTCTAAAAACATACCCTTCAAAGAGGCCAAACACAGAGTGAATGCGGATGCTACAGAAAAACAGCGCACGATTGACAGAAGACAGCTACACAAGCTGACCGCTGAAATCAACGAAATGAAAAGGAAACAGCAGAACGAAAGCAGAAACAAGCAGGATCCCGTAGACGACAAGGACAGCGGTGAAGACATAATAGATATGCAGAGCGCCAGAGAAATGTTACAGAGCGCCCAGGCAATGCTACAGGAAACAAAATCCATCAAACACGAGATAGAAGTTGACATCGCCAAACTCACAGAGCTAAAGGCAGAGAACGAACAAATACTCAAAAGAATTGAAACAACCATCAAACACGAGATAGAAGTTGACATCGCCAAACTCACAGAGCTAAAGGCAGAGAACGAACAAATACTCAAAAGAATTGAATCAGAGAGAAGGATCGTTGAGGATATCCTTACAAAAACTATAGAACAAAACAAAGAAATGAAAGACAAAATGAAAATCGACATCGTACAGCAAATGTTACTCAATCAAGAAAGAGCATTAGCAGCCAGAAACGCTAGAACAGCTACTACCAACGATAATTGAAAAAGCACTGTCACAGATACAGGAGAGCAAGAAGACAAAAGCAACAGAAACTAGTAGCGTAGAAACACACAAAACTAAACGAGCCAGATAGTTGAGGCAGGCAGGACATAAAAAACACCATGAGAGCGACACGGCACCACAAACGGACAAAGAGGAATCCAGACAGCCAGCAAGTGGTCCTTTTCAGGACCAGTCACCTCCAGGACTAAGAACGAGATACCAGTGAAGACGATAACACCCTATATACCCCAATTATAACATTTCAGGTTGAACAGGGTATCACAGCAACATAGTAGAAGAAAACAACAACAACAACAACGTGGTTCCTTATTCAGTGTTTCTCTGTATTGCTCTGCCCATCTTGTTTCCTGCCCCTGTGCTGTGGTGATGAGATTTCCTTGCTTGACTTTTACTAACGTTATATTGTTTGCACCTCATTTTCCGCTGATAGTTTGTTATTTTATAAACTGTGCTTTGTTCACTTCTCAGTGCCGCCTGTTCTGCCTGCCTTGAAAGGTCATCCAGAAATGTCCTTTTGTTGGCACAGGTTTGACATTTTACTTCATTGTCCAGCTGACCATCTTATCCCGGTGTTTTTTCAGATCCACTTGATGTGACCTCTCATCAAGTATTTTCATGTTGTCTTGCATCTTTATGCCTCTATTGCAGGACAGTCATTTATATACAACAACAAATCCTCAACATCATCATTTTCCTTCACGTTCCTTATGAAGCATGGAGTAACCTTATCATAGACAAATGTAAAAAACAAGCAACTTAATCACAGACAAATGGGCAACTTAATCATAGACAAATGTAAAAACAAGCAACTTAATCACAGATAAATGTAAAAAAAACAAGCAACTTAATCACAGACAAATGGGCAACTTAATCATAGACAAATGTAAAAAACTAGCAACTTAACCTTTAGCACGCTGGGGTCGACATATGTCGACCGAGGGTTAACACGCTGCTGTTGACATATGTCGACCACAGCGTGCTGCATTTTTTAGCATTAGAATGTGTGTACACGTGATCTCACCCCCGGATGTTAAGTTTTAAACTTATCTGAGAGTTAGCTTCCGTTTCCGATCTTTTTAAGTAATGGGTGCATCCGCGTTTATTTTCTGTGAATTTTTTAATCGAAATGAATCGGCATCGAACACGCGGCCATTTTCGCTCTAATTTTATTGGATTCTGACGCCAAGCGGTGGGGATGAGATTTTTGTCATCATAAGCACTAATATCGGTTCTCAGAATATGGTTGATGACAGAGATCGAAACGAAAGTAGAATGTCATTGCTAGTATGTAAAAGTTTAGGGGTTAGGATTAGATTTATCGGAAAGATTTAGGGTTACGGCCGAATGTCACTGCTGACATGGGCGTTTGTTGCTTTGCTACTGATGATGGGTGTAACGAAAAGATCGTCATTTGATTTGTATTGGTCAAATGACTTTCATTGAGATGCAAGAGATAATTTAGATATGGACACTTCGTTTGTTGGTTATTTTTATTTTTTTTATTTTAAAATTAAAAAAATAAAAAAATTTTTATTTTTTAAATTTTTTTATCGTTTTTTTCATCTTTCCTATCACATCTAACATGTACACAAACAAATTTTACATCATCAGATTCACCATTCATTTATTTATATAAATTCCAAAAATTATAGCAATTGACCAAGAAACACAAAAACTATAGTCATTACAAGTCACCCACTATAAAAACGTGATGCGCCAGACAACAGAGGGCAGTCCAAGAGGAATTAGATGGACAATGTTTTCTACACTGGAAGATTTGGAATATGCAGATGACATTGCACTGCTCGCGCATTCACACCAACACATTCAAGACAAAACTGATAGACTGAATAAGTATGGCCAGCAGGTTGGCCTGAACATCAATCTGAAGAAGACGGAGGTCATGACACTAAATGTGGGCAATCCTGAGCCAATAACAGTAAGGAACCAGAAGTTAGAACAGACAGACACATTTACTTACCTAGGAAGCATAGTAACACCTGACGGCGGAACAAGCAAGGACATTAACAACAGAATGAATAAAGCGAGAACAGCCTTTGCTATTCTCAACAACATTTGGAAGTCTTCCCAGTACAGCACAAACACCAAATTAAGACTGTATGAGAGCTGCGTACTTTCTGTGCTTCTCTATGGCGCGGAATGTTGGAGAGTAACAGAGAAGGAAATGTCGAAACTGTCCTCCTTCCACACAATCTGCCTAAGGAAAATTCTCCGAATCTTTTGGCCAAACACCATCAGCAACCAAGAACTACTTATTCGGAGTAACCAGGAGGACATGCACACCATCATAGCTGGCAGACGCTGGAGTTGGGTTGGCCATGTCCTCAGAAGGGACCCTGATACCATCGCAAGAACAGCTATGCTATGGACCCCCGAGGGAAAGCGAAAGAGAGGCCGACCAAAAACAACTTGGCGGAGAACTGTGGAAGCTGAGATGCAAAGAATGAACCACAGTTGGGGCACTGTACGAAGGATGGCCGCCGACCGAGCAAAGTGGAATCAATTTGTTGCTGCCCTACAAGACGCCACCAGGCGTGATGGCCGCTGACTGCTTTGACGGTTGGCGGTTATGGATCAAAGAAGAAGAAGACTATAAAAACGGGGCATTGTGAAAAAGAATGCAGCTGCAGGGGAAGTTTTCTGGAAGAGAATGCAGCGTGCTAAAAGTTAATCACAGACAAATGGGCAACTTAATCATAGACAAATGTAAAAAACAAGCAACTTAATCACAGACAAATGGGCAACTTAATCATAGACAAATGTAAAAAACAAGCAACTTAATCACAGACAAATGGGCAACTTAATCATAGACAAATGTAAAAAACAAGCAACTTAATCATAGACAAATGTAAAAAACAAGCAACTTAATCATAGACAAATATAAAAAACAAGCAACTTAATCACAGACAAATGTAAAAAACATCACTGACTAGAAATAAAAAATAATGTATCATAAAGACAGTAATGCTTCACAACAAATTAACTAAGATGAGAGCAGATTAATTTCTAGCCTACCACTCTGTTATCATTTCCTGCCAGTGTTCTGGTTTTTTTTTTAAAGTTTGTCAGAAACATCAGAGCTTGCTTGTGTTCATTCTGGGATCAGATCAGATTAGATCTGCTATAATGGGTCTCCCATATACTCTAATAGGCTCTTTCATGTTTATCTAATGATGTCATCTTGCCACAAATAGTGCTAACTTCCTCTTGCATGTTTGTCTTCAGTATTTAGTTCCATTATGATTTTCAGCATGGTGTAATGGATTTTTATATGCTTAAAATATTTTATCTTTCTAACTCTGTGCTGGGGGGGAAAAAAAGGATAAAGAAGATAATGGCTTGGAACAATGTGGAAAAACATGACTGTCTACACAAGTCGATATGACATGGTACTTGAAACAGAAAATGAATGTGGAAGACTCAGCAGACTGTGACAAGTTATGAGAAGTCACCTTCAAAGAATACAATTATACATTTAACCTTACATGTTTAAAAAAAAAAAGCATTAAATATTTCTTCTTTTGATAAGAAACCAGAAAACTTTTTTGGGGGGGTGTTTAATAAAAACATTCTTCTTGTGATAAGAAAACCAACAAACTGTACTTTTTTAAAAACATATTAAATAATTTTATATGTGATTTGAAAACCAGCAGTCTGTGCTTTTGTTTAAACAAATTAAATAATTCTTCATGTGAAAAGAAAACCATCATACTGCACTTCTTTTTAAACACATATTAAACAATTCTTAATATGATAAGAAAACTAACAAACTGTACTTTTGTTTAAACATGAAATAATTATTCTTGGGATAAGAAAACCAACAAACTGTACTTGTTTTAAACAAATTAAATAATTCGTCATCTGAAAAGAAAACTAGCACACTGCACGTCTTTTTAAACACATATTAAACAATTCTTGATGTAATAAGAAAACCAACAAACTGTACTTTTGCTTAAACATACTAAATAATTCTTCTTGTGATAAGAAAACCGTCAGCAGTACAATTCATGGAAAAACTCTATAGAGATACAAATAGCCTGAAGCTGACTACTGCTTTCTTTCAAAATATTCAAGCAGACGTCTGAAGATGAAGTATTTTTTTTTTTTTTAAACGCATTATACAATTATTTATGTCATTAGAAAACCAGAAAACTGTACTTTTGTTTAAACATTAAGTAATTCTTCATGTGTGAAGAAAACCTGCAAACTGTACTTTAAAAAAAAAATATTAAATAATTCTTCATGTGATAAGAAAACCAGCAAATTGTACTTTTTTTAAAAACATTAAATAATTCTTCATGTGTTAAGAAAACCAGCAAACTGTACTTTTGTTTAAACATTAAGTAATTCTTCATGTGTGAAGAAAACCTGCCAACTGTACAAGTTCACACCTTCAATGAGCTCCACAGAGATATACACTCCGCAGCAAGGGATGCCAGAGGGTCCTTTATCAGAGCCTCTGTGTCAGAGTTATCTGCGTCACTAGCTGTGCCGGAGTTACTGCTGCTGTCAAAATTGTATTTCTGGCTGGTCGAGTCTGCTACACTACTCAAGAGGCCCTCATCAGATTTCAGGTCAAACTGCAATGCTTGTCCTTCATCTGATCTGAATCCTTTATCACCACTGGCTGCTGCTTCTCCTGTGATAAATATGTTGCAATAAATGTAAGGAAAGATGCATCTGGTAATCTGCTAAAAGCAGCAAGTTTTTTTTTATCTTTGTGGAACCAAAACTTCTTTTTTAAACAATGTATTATACTTCACATTTTCAGAGAACAATGCTAAATTTACAGCTTGCAGATGAGTATGACCTCCACCAAGTCAGACATTTAACTGAAAACAGCCCTAACAGATATTACCAGGCAGTCTTTGTTTCTGGAATCCCCAAGGCAAGAGAGGTAAAGGTATACCTAAAGACACATGGAGAAGAAAACTGGCAACAGAAATGAAAATGATGAAGTCATGGAAAGGCCCTGAATTGATGGCATGCAATAGGAGGACGTGTCATGCATTTAAGGTAAATGCTCCTTGGGGGGCTGAAAGGTATTGAAGAATGAATTAATCCTACCAGGGTAATGAAGCTTGAATGAATCCTACCAGGGTAATGAAGCTTGAATGAATCCTAACAGGGTAATGGAGATTGAATAAAGCTTAACAGGGTAATGAAGATTGAATGAATCTTAATAGGGTACTGAAGATTGAATGAATCCTCACAGGGTAATGAAGATTGAATGATTCCTCACAAGGTAATGAAAACTGGATGAATCCTAACAGGGTAATGAAGAAAGAAAGAATCTTAAGAGGGTAAAGAAGATTGAATGAATACAAATGAAGATTGAATGAATCATTGCAGGGTAATGAAGAATGGATTAATCCTAATACGGTAATGAAGACTGAATGAATCCTAACAGGGTAATGAAGAATGAATTAATCCTAACAGGGCAATGAATGAATTTCAACAAAGTTTTGCCTAAAGACATTATAGCCACATCTTACTCGGCGGTAAGTTAACTTTAAAAAAAAAATACATGCAATTCCCAAATGTGGTCCACTTAGAATTACCCATGAACATCGTAAAATACACACTTTTAAATGTACACCTTCTATTAGGAAGGTTTAAAATAAATGTGGCATATTTTATGCTCATGTTTAGATCCCTGGGGGGTCTCTGTGGAAATAATGAAAGAATAGAACTTCTGCTACGTAAACTTTAAAACAGCTATTAACAACTCGTCTAAATGTTGCTATTTTTTATGACCAGTGGTGTAAATGAACATAGGCGATGGATCAAGTTCAGTTTTTACTAGAGTAAAGGGCAGGGTCGTCGCTGAACATAGGGGAGCTTACATGACAACAACCTCCAGCATGAGAATGGAGGTAGAGGCAGCTACTGTAGCCCTAAGGTGGCTGTTTGAAACTTCATTAACAAAGGAAATTATTGTGTCAGACTCTCAGTCTATGCTTCAGAAGATTCAAAATGGATGACTCTGGCATGAATGGAAAATATCCATAGAAGCCTCGAATCACCAGGAACTGGTGTGGATCTACTGTTCTAGTCATACAGGAGTACATGGCAATGACAGAGCTGACACACCAGCTTCAAAGCACCCATAGTGGGTGCAGTGGATGTTCATAAAGGAAAGACAATTAACGATCGCCTCTTAGAGAATGACAATGCAATCGATGAATCTTCAAGGCTAAAATTCCTGGAATTTGCCATCAAACGTGAGACTAGCGGGGATGAACATGAGAGGATGCATCCTGCATGTATACAACCAGCGCACAACAGGAACAATTAACATTCATACCCTTCGACATTTGGTGAGGGAGACTGAGCACATATGGGTTTGCCCAAAATGCAATGATGTCTATTTTGATCAACAATAACTTGGATAAAGGACAAAGAAAATTGCCTACATTACAGCCACAAGGACTTCAACAGGGACAAACAAATGAAAAAGAGAACAGGAATAAAGCAAGAAATAAATTATACACATTAAAAAAAAAGAAAAAAATTATACAACCCATAAATATGTCACTGTTGATGCGCCCTTGAAAATCCATACAAACTAAATGGCCCATTGCTCTATATTTGACATGGAAGACATGATTATTCAAGGACACATATTCCCTTGCAGAATAAAAGCAAAGCTTTAATTTTAGAAACACTGAAGACAAAGAGCCAAAAAATAAAACAAAATAACTTATGCTTTTGATGATTACCTGGCAAATCAGATGCTGTAAGCTGCCCCTTGATGCTTATGTCTATGGACTCAACAGAGGTTCGTTCATCTGATTAAAAAAGAAAGGATATCACATTTACTATCGACGGTGTGCATTAACAAAAAACTGATGTAAACAGCAACGTCCAGCCAATTAAATTAAGTAATGCTGACAAACTGAACACGTATTTACATGAAGGAGACCTTCATAAAGATGCTTTGGTTTGTCCATGTTTCAAGTATATACTGATGGTGAGCAGGTTAAAAGGTAAAGGATCCCACTACACGCCCATTGAGGCGTATTGGGAACATGGTGTTAGGCCCATATTTTCTTGATCATCTGCACACTAGGGGTGATGTGGTCAGCATCATGCTGGCTGCCTTAACCTTCCCAGAGTTGCTCTGGTTCCCGATTCATGAGGCTCGGTCGACCCTGGTGGCACCTGCAGTCTAAATGGTCAGCAGGCTGTCATCATTATTAGCCCAAATCAAGGATTTTACATGAATGGGACACTTACAAAGATAGAGATGTTTCAATTTGTATCATGATAATACACAGAACAATGAATTACTATAAATGAGACATTTACAGAACTGGCAGACATGTTTCAGTTTGTCCTATGATGATAATTTACAGAACAAGGATTTTGCAGGAAGGAGAAACTGACAAAAATGTATAGATATTTCAGTTTGTCTCATGATAACACACAGAACAAGGGATTTACATAAAGGAGCCACTGATAAAAATTGTAGAACGAAAAAAAAAAAAAAACACAAATAGTGATACTTCTTACTAGGAGAAAGGACAAGAAAAAACCTTTGTTGCGGCCACAAGGCCTTCATCAGGGACAGACAAACGTCTGTACTTCTTTATTTGTTTTTTTTATTTTCCATGAGATGTGCCCCATTCTTCTATATATCCACATCTCAAAGGCCCCAATTCTTTCTTCTAATTGATTGTTCATTGTCTCTGACATTAATATACAGAATTCCAGATGGATTGGCTCTGGTATAAAACAGGCAGGGCATATTTCACCACACACAAAAAAAAACAATGAGAGCTTAAAAAATCATTTACCACATCTAGAACATGATAATAAACTCACATCAAATAAACTATAAATAGTAATACCTCATTAACTGAAGTACCAGTGGCGCCAGAGGAGATCAAAATTTGTTGAGAAAGATTAGAATATGATTAAACACAGTTTACACCAAAATATAGGCTACCTGCATCAAGCATGGGCATTAACCAAAGAACAAGAACACACAAACAAAAGTCAATTCATGTAAAACAGACACAAGATTTGCTGACAAGATCTAAAGTGGTCTATGGTCTTCTGAAAGGTGTTATGCCTTTTTATGTGGCCAAAGTATTTTAGCTACAGCTATCTTTAGTCCCCTTTTATGAGGTGCATTGCAGGACTTGTTAGTCCTATTCTGTACTGCCCAGTATCAAATCCTGGGAATCACATGTGCAGTTTAAGAACTGTTTGGTTACTCTTTTGTTTCATTACATTCATTACAAATGGACACATTTATTGTTTATACCTAGGACAAATGCAGTAATAGACATCGTAGGATTATCAATACTCTAAAGATCTTAAACAATGCTTACGTAACAAAAGAGAAAAAGAAATAGCAGGACTTGAAATGTAAGGATACCAGCAAAAAACAAACACAAAATATGAATGAATGAATTTGTAAATTACTAATGTCATATAGAAATGTATTCTTCACTAGGAAAGATGTACACTTTTTCACATTTCCTAACAAACATTCCAGCTGAAACTTAAAAAATTCGTTTTGGAGATTTGACAAATGTTTTCTGTCTGAGTCACATAGCCTTGGTTATCTGTGAGGCACTTATATGGAAAGATGGGTTATTTCCATTCTCTCAGTTTCTTAGGGTATCATTCTCTGCATAACAGGAGCTATGAATATGTATTCGGAGGGTGCAGCAAGCGACCCATAGCTTGACTGCTTGCGTCAGGGTCAGAGAACCAGAGCTGACCAAGACCCTACTCCACCTCCAAGTGGTGGTCCTGGAAACAGGCTGCATCACTGCAGTGTGGCTGACGGAATAGGGATCGAAGAGGGAAGGCAAACCCGGTCCCAAAAGATGCCGTGCGGAAGTCGGATGTGTCGGCCGAAAGGCGCAAATATCGACGTTTCGCTGTAAACGGACACAACGCAACCAACACCCTTTTCAGGGCGAACGAGGAAGAGGAAGGAAGTGTGATGAAGATACTAAAAATATACAACCCAAAGAATATCCAAACGTCATGTCAGGTGTCAGAATATAAACCAATTCTGAACTCTCCTTGTATTCTGCAAGACACAAAAACTAGAAGAAAGGAAATAGTAAATCTGGCTTATTATACAGGCTGCAAATGTTGATTTCATTACACTGTGAATGTTTTGCCGTTTGAAATACTGTAAATTTAACACATTGTGTAAGTCATACCGCTGACGAGATGGTAGAAGGGAACAAAACTTTAGCATGTCTTAGAAGATTACAAATACAGTGACAACTCTTGGACAACATTTAAGTTTCTTACCACATAAAGTTTAAGTATGCAGTATGAACCTTGAGTTGGCTTGCAGACATGTATAAGGTTACAACAGAAGTATGACAGAGGGGTGATGATATGCCTGTAGTGGATGCACTGGAACACAAGCAACCCAAGACTAAACCTTCCAAAATTTAGCAGTTATTTACATAAATGTGGGAGCCGCGGTAGCATAGTGGTTAGTGCACTGGCTTCCTAGCGCAGTGGTCTATGGTTCGATCCCCATATGAGGCGGGAATTTTTTAGGCCACAAACGGCTCCTGGGTCGACCCAGCCCCAAATGGGTACTAGAGCAACTCTGGGAAGGTTAAGGCGGCCGGCGTGATGCCGACCACATCACCCCTAGTGTGCCGACGGTCAAGATAATATGGGCCTAACACCATATTCCCAATATGCCTTAATGGGCGTGTAACGGGTTCCTTTTTTTTTACATAAATGTGTAACTCCAACATCACTACAAGAGACTGTAGCTGTAAAAGGTAAAGGATCCCGTTACACGCCCATTGAGACATTGGGAATATGGTGTTAGGCCCATATTTTCTTGACTATCGGCACACTAGGGGTGATGTGGTCTGCATCATGCCGGCTGCCTTAACCTTCCTAGAGTTCCTCTGGTACCCAATTCATGAGGCTGGGTTGACCCCGGAGCCGTTTGCGGTCTAAAAAGTCCCACCTCAACTGGGATCGAACCATGGACCACCGAGCTAGGAAGCCAGTGCACTAACCCCTGTGCTACCGTGGCTCCGTAGCTGTAAGATTTAGTAAAATTTATGAATAAGAAATGAAAAACTTTACCTTCCAATTCTTCCTTCTCTCCTGTGCTTTGAGTAGAAGACGAAATATCATCATTTTCGTCAGCTGCTTCATGTGGCTCCGGAGACAATGCGGACTCGATAGGAATTTCAGCAAAGGTCACCCTTCTCTTTCTCTTTGCATCTCTAGAGTCCTTGGCTGAAGCCAGAATGGAAACAGGAGTAATGCTACTGAAAACGGGTGGGACAAGTGAGGGTGGAGAGGCAGGTGGTGAGGACTCTGAAGATGTTGTGGCCTCAGGCTCAACTAAAGCCACTTTTTCTGCATCTTCTTCCATGGAGGTTGCTTCGTCTGTTTCTGATGCAGCAACTGCTTCATTGTCAGCCAAAGTGGCTGCATTTGTTAAACTGCTGGTTGCTATGGTGGACATGGTTACCAGGGCTGTAGTTGTTGATGTTATTGGCGGAGGAGGTGGTGGTTTTCTTGCTGCTACTACCGCTGCAACAGCCCATCTTTCCACTACATCTATTATTTTGCTCTCTTTTAAGACTGTCTTGTTGTTTATTGGAAGACTCTTTAATACAGACAGCATCTAAAATGAATACCATAAAAAAAAAAACGAAACATGAGTTCATACTTTCAGATAGCTATCAAGGTGAAGTAAAAGAACTATTTTTTCCCCCCTCGAAACACAATTATTGGGTTTCAGGGTCTTCTTTCTTCTTCTTCTTCTTCA
This sequence comes from Oreohelix idahoensis, assembly GCA_024509875.1. Lineage (NCBI taxonomy): Eukaryota > Metazoa > Mollusca > Gastropoda > Stylommatophora > Oreohelicidae > Oreohelix > Oreohelix idahoensis. The sequence goes on from JAMPIV010019026.1 coordinate 259,351, forward strand.
TCGTTCGTCCTGAAAAGGATGTTGGTTGCGTTGTGTCTGTATACGCCGTAGCTGCGATATCTGCACCTTTCGGCCGACACATCTGACTTCAGCACGGCATTTTTTGGGACCGGGTTTGCCTTCCCTCTTCGATCCCTACTCTCTCAGCCAGACTGCAGTGATGCAGCCTGTTTCCAGGACCACCATGTTGAGGTTGAGAAGGGTCTTGGTCAGCTCTGGTTCGCTGACCCTGACGCAAGCAGTCAAGCTATGGGCCGCTTACTGCATTCTCTATTGCTGCATCTTTGGGTCCCAGGTTTCAGGATCAAAACCGGGTAGCTTTATGCCCCAATCTACCCAGCTGTAAATGGGTACCTAACTCTGCTTGTGAAAATCAGGGAAGGCAAAGGCAGCTAGGAAATAAACTAATCCCACCTCATAAAAAAAGCTGGACCTAGTTTGATTAAGTCTTTATCACACTACTACCCTATGGCAGCATCTGCTATAGAACTACGTTTACTGTTTACTGGAAAGAAAAATATCTACCAAATTCTGCTGCTAACGAACTGTGGGGATTGCTTTAGCCGTATTGCACTGTCACATGACTGTTTGTTGCAACAACATTTAATGTGGGGCTTGAACCCTGCGCTGCAGAGAGTGTGTGTGTGTGTGTGTTTGTGTGCACGCGTGTGTTAACAACTCCATTACAGAGGAACCATCAAATAGACGTATTTAAATTTGTGTATATACACATTTTTTTAACCACATCTGTACACATATACCGAAATGATCAAACAAGTAAAGAAACAACAAGTAAAGTTAAAATAATTAAATTACTATACTTATTTATTTTAAAGTAACACAGTATAAACACCCGTGTGTTACCGGGGCCCGAAAGGGGAGCAAAGAATAGTAACACTGTCCCCTACCAAGCATGTCGTAAAAGGCGACTAAGGAGGGTTGGGCATGGGGCCGGTTACACCATCCTGTAAAAAAATTTAAACCACAAAAAACTTCAACAAATATGGACAAGTCAAATAAAGAAAATAAAACACAGCCATCCAAGACAGGGGAAGGTCCTCTCGCGGGGAGGCGTATGATGCAACACAGAGAAAGCCGAAAGGAGTCTGTGTTGCTGACTAACCTTCTTTCTTCTAGGAGAACTTCCAGATTTGGCACCTGGAATGTTCGGACATAAAACGAACAAGGGAAAGTGGCGCAAGTAGCAGCAGAAATGAGGGAATACAAAATCGAGGTTCTGGGAATGTGTGAAACAAAGTGGAAGGGGTAGACAGGAAGAAACTCATCACAGGTGAATTGGTGCTGTCCTCAGGACATGAAGACGAAAGTTCACACCACAGTGAAGGGGTAGCTCTTATGTTATCTAAAGAAGCACAGAAAGCACTAATTGAATGGGAAGCTGTTGGACCCAGAATAATAACAGCTTCTTTCAAAACAGCTAAAAAGAAAATTCATGTAAATGTCATCCAATGTTATGCACCAACTAATGACAAAGAAGAGTCTGTGAAAGAAGCATTTTATACTAAACTACAGGAAATTATGGATAAAGTAAAAAGAAGAGACATCACAATTTTGATGGGTGACATGAATGCAAAGATAGGTACAGTCAACACTGGATTCGAAGAAGTCATGGGAAAACATGGGCTAGGAGTAATGAATGAAAATGGAGAGCTATTCGCAAACTTCTGTGCTTCATATCAACTGGCTATAGGAGGAAGCATGTTTCCACATAAGAGAATACACAAGGCAACATGGATATCACCAGACCATAGAACAGAAAATCAGATTGATCATATATGCATAAACAAGAAGTTTAGATCATCATTGCAGGATGTAAAGGTATATAGAGGAGCAGATGTGGCATCAGATCACCATCTTCTGATAGCCAAAGTAAAAATGAAACTCAAGAGATATGCAACAATGCAAAACTATAGACAACAGTTTAATGTAGGACAGCTAAGAAATCAAGAAACAAGAGACAAATTTGCGGTCACAGTATCCAACAAATTCCAAGTGCTCCAACAGCTGGAAGATGTAGAGAATACAGAAGACTATTGGCAGCAGGTCAAAACAGTATGGAAGGAGACATGTGAAGAAATACTGGGGAAAGGGAAAGACAACAAAAAGCATGGATAACAACAGAAACCATCAATAAGATAAAAGACAGAAAAAACAAGAAAGCAGAGTTAAACACAAGCAAAACTAGAAGCTCCAAAGCCAAGGCTCAAGAAGTGTACACAGAAGCAAACAAAGAAGTAAAAAGAAGTATCAAAAGAGACAAGAGGAAGTATATTGAGGAGTTGGCAAGAGAGGCAGAAGATGCTGCAGCCAAAGGAAATATGAGAGAACTGTATAGCAGCACAAAGAAGCTAACAGGGAAATACAAGCAAACAAGTTGCCTCATAAAAGACAAGAATGGGAAACTGCTCAGCAATATACAAGAGCAAATGAAGAGGTGGACAGAATATTTTGGGGACCTTCTCAATAGACCAGCTCCACAAAACCCGCCGGACATCCAGCCAGCAGAAGAAGTGCTACAAATTAACGGTGAAAGACCAACGAAGGAAGAAATAAAGAAAGCCATAAAGCTTCTAAGAGAGGGAAAAGCGTCTGGACCTGATGGCATTCCAGCAGAGGCCATCAAAGCAGATATCGACACGGCTACAGAGATGTTATATAAATTACTTGGTAAAGTCTGGGAAAAGGAAGAGATACCAGCAGAATGGAAGGAAGGATATCTGGTTAAGTTGCCTAAGAAGGGAAATTTACAAGAGTGCAAAAATTATAAAGGAATAATGTTACTATCAGTGCCAGGAAAAGTGTTAAACAGGATTATCCTTGAGAGATTAAAAGAGTCCATAGACAAGAAACTGAGAGATGAACAAGCAGGTTTTTGACAAAACAGATCATGTACAGACCAGATAGCCACTTTGAGAATAATAGTTGAACAAAGTCTGGAATGGAATTCACCACTATACATCGGATTTGTGGACTACGAAAAGGCATTTGACAGTGTAGACAGAGAATCACTTTGGAAATTGATGAGGCATTATGGAGTTCCCCTGAAGATCATTAATTTAATAAAGAAAACATATGAAGACATGACATGCAGAGTTCTTCACGAAGGACAGCTTACAGAACCGTTTGGGATAAGAACAGGAGTGCGACAGGGATGCCTCTTGTCTCCATTTCTTTTCTTGCTGGCAATAGATTGGGTTATGAGATCATCGACAACACACAACAGAAATGGAATCCAGTGGACTCTGACTAAGCAGTTGGATGATCTGGATTTTGCTGATGACTTGGCTCTTCTGTCCCATAACCGTAATCAGATGCAGGACAAATTGAAAACACTCGATGAGAGGTCACAGCAATTGGGTCTGAAAATACACAGGGAAAAGACAAAAATAATGAGAATAAATGCAGGTAATGATAACAGGGTTGAACTTGAAGAAACACCAATTCAAGATGTAGAATCATACACATATCTTGGCAGTAATATAGACAAAGTTGGAGGGACAGACAGCGATATCAAAATAAGAATACAAAAGGCAAGAGGAGCTTTCATTGCATTGGGAAATATATGGAGATCAAGAGAAATCGGATACCACACGAAAATAAGAATCTTCAACTCAAATGTGAAGTCAGTCCTATTGTATGGCTCTGAGACATGGAGAACAACAAAGACAACAACCAAAAAGCTACAGACTTTCATAAATGGGTGCTTGCGTAGGATAGAGGGATTAAAATGGTATGACAAGGTTACCAACGTGGAACTGATGACAAGAACTAGACAAGTGCCAGTGGAACAAGAGATGAGAAGAAGACGATGGCGATGGATAGGACACACACTGAGGAAACCTGTTGATAGCATTACAAGGCAGTCCTTGTTCTGGAACCCCCAGGGCAAGAGAGGCAGAGGAAGACCAAGAAGTACATGGAGAAGAGAGTTGGAAACAGAGGTGAAAATGATGAGGAGAACATGGAAAGAACTTGAGATGATGGCACGGGACAGGAGGACTTGGCATGTGTTTGTTGAAGGCCTATGCTCCTTTGGGAGTGGAGGGTTATGAATGAACACAGTATAAAAGCATTTCAGATTAAGTATAAAAAAAATTATAATTTTTAACTATTTAATATGGAATTAATTATTAGGAAGCAATCTGTCAGGTAGAAAAGAAAAGGAGACAACAGGCATCCCTGTCTCACTCCCGTTCTAATTGTAAACGGTTCTGTTAATTGTCCTTCATGAAGAACTCTGCATGTCATGTCTTCATAGGTCTTCCTTATTAAGTTAATGATCTTCATGGGAACTCCATAATGCCTCATCAATTTCCAAAGTGATTCTCTGTCTACACTGTCAAATGCCTTTTCATAGTCCACGAATCCGATGTATAGCTGTGAATTCCATTCCAGACTTTGTTCAACTATTATTCTCAATGTGGCTTTCTGGTCTGTACAGGATCTGTTTTGTCGAAAACCTGCTTGTTCATCTCTAAGTTGCTTGTCTATGGACTCTTTTAATCTCTCAAGGATGATTCTGTTTAATACTTTTCCTGGCACTGATAGTAACATTAATCCTCTATAATTTGTGCACTCTTGTAAATTTCCCTTCTTAGGCAACTTGACCAGATAACCTTCCTTCCATTCTGCTGGCATTTCCTCTCTTTCCCAGACTTTGCCAAGTAGTTTGTATAATATCTCTGTAGAGGAATCAATATGTTTTGATGGCCTCTGCTGGAATTCCATCTTAACCAGCTGCTTTTCCATCTTTTAGAAGCTTTATGGCTTTCTTTATTTCTTCTCTACTTGGTCGTTCACAGCTGATTTGTAGTTCCTCTTCTGCTGGATGAATGTCGTCTGAAGGATTAGTTGGAGCTGGTCTACTGAGAAGTTCCTCAAAATGTTCTGTCCATCTCTTCATTTGTTCTTATATATTACTCAGCAATTTTCCATTCTTATCTTTTATGAGGCCATTTGCTTGTTTATATTTCCCTGTTAGCTTCTTTGTGTTGTTGGACAGGTCCCTCATATTTCCTTTGGCTGCAGCTTCCTCTGCTTCCCTTGCCATCTCTTCAATATGCTTCCTCTTGTCTCTTTTGATGTTTCTTCTTATTTCTTTGTTTGCTTCTATGTACATTTCATAAGCTTTGGCTTTGGAGCTTCTGGTTTAACTTCTGTTTAAATCTGCTTTCTTGTTTTCCCTGTCTTCTATCTTACTAATGGTTTCTGTTGTTATCCATGCTTTGTGCTGATGTTCTCTTTTTCTCAGTACTTCTTCACCTGTCTCGTTCCATATATTTTTTACTTGTTGCCAGTGGTCTTCCGTAGCTGTTTCATCTTCTAGCTGTTGGAGTACTTGGTATTTGTTGGATACTGTGATTGAAAATTTTTCTCTTATTTCCTGATTTCTTAGATATCCCACATTATACTGTTGTAAATTTATTGAGTTTTAATTTTGTTTTAGCCAACAGAAGATGGTGGTCTGATACCACATCTGCTCCTCTACATACTTTTACATCATGCAATGATGACCTAAACCTTACTTATGCACATGTGATCAATCTGATTCTCAGTTCTGTGGTCTGGTGATATCTATGTTGCTTTATGTATTCTTTTATGTGGAAATATGCTTCCTACTATAGGTAGTTGATTTGAAGTACAGAAGTTAGCTATAGTTCCACATTCTCGTTCATCATACCTAATCCATGCTTTCTTCAAAGCCGGTGTTGTCTGTTCCTATTTTTGCATTTAGGACCCCCATCAAAATTGTGATGTCCTTTCTTTTCTTTTTGTCCAAGACATTTTGTAGTCTGGTGTAAAAGTCTTCTTTCTCAGATTCTTCATTATCATTTGTTGGTGCATAACACTGGATGATGTTTATATTTACTTTCTTTTTCGCTGATTTAAACCTTGCTGTTATAAATCGGGGTCCCATTGCTTCCCATTCTATAAGTGCCTTCTGTGCTTCCCTAGACTGCTTTTTATAGCCACCCCTTCACTGTGATGGGCTCTTTCCTCCTCATGTCCAGAGGGCAACACCATTTCTCCTGTGATCAATCTCCTCCTCTCTATGCCCTTCCACCGTCTCTTGCAGAGACCCAGGATATAAATCCTGTAATTTGTCATTTCTACTGCTACCTGTGCAGTTTTCCCTTGTTCACATAGAGTGCGAACATTCCAGGTGCCAATCCTGGAGATTTTCCTAGACGAAAAAAGGTTAGTCGGCAACCCAGACTCCTTTTGGCTTTCTCTGGGTAGTTTCATGTGCCTCCTTTCCAGAGGACCTTCTGTCTTGGGCGGCTGAGTTGATTTATATTCTGTATTTGACTTGTCCATGTTTGTTGAAGTTTTTTGGTAAAAAGTTTTTTTACGGGATGGGGCAACCAGCCCCATGCCCAACCCTCCTTAGTCGCTTTTTACGACATGAATGGTAGGGTACAGTGTTACTATTCTTTGCTCCCCTTTCGAGCCTTGGTAACACACGGGTGAAGAACTCAAATGTATTAGTACAAAATTCAACAATGACAACGTGAAATAGATACCGAACTTTAGTCATATTCTGTAAATAATATTTTCTTAAATAAACTTTCCTCTCTGTTAAGCATTTCTGGCATGTTTTGTAAGCTAGGGGTGTGAGGTTTCTTAAGATGCTGTAAAGGGGTGCAAGGCTTCATAAGATGCTGTAAAAGGGTGCAAGGCTTCATAAGATGTCATAAAGGGGTGCAAGGCTTCATAAGATGCCGCAAAGAGGTGCAAGGCTTCATAAGATGCCGCAAAGGGGTGCAAGGCTTCATAAGATGCCGCAAAGGGGTGCAAGGCTTCATAAGATGCCGCAAAGGGGTGCAAGGCTTCATAAGATGCCGTAAAGGGGTGCAAGGCTTCATAAGATGCCGTAAAGGGGTGCAAGGCTTCATAAGATGCCGCAAAGGGGTGCAAGGCTTCATAAGATGCCGTAAAGGGGTGCAAGGCTTCATAAGATGCCGTAAAGGGGTGCAAGGCTTCATAAGATGCCGTAAAGGGGTGTGAGGCTTCTTTAGATGCTATAAAGGAATGCAGGACCTCTAAACAGTTAAGAAATACTGATATAAAGGATGGAAGAGAAATATTGGTGAAGGTCAAATATTCACGAAGTTACATGTTTTTGTGAAAACAAACAAAAATCAATAACCTATCCATTCAATAATTCATTCATTACCTCTAAGCTACCAATTGAGCATAGGCCTTCAACAAACTTATGCAAAGCCATTCTGTCCCGTGCCATCTGTTCCAGGTATATCCATGTCTGCCTCATCATTTTCATGTCTGTCTCCTGTTCTCTTCCCTATATGTTTTTTTTTCTGTTTCCATTTACCTCTTCCTACCTTGAGGATTCCAGAACATGGACTACCTTGTAATGCTATTAATATTTCTCCTAAGTATGTGCGATTTCCATTGCCAGTGTCTTCATGTCATCTCGTGTTCCATTAGCACGTCTTGTTCTTATTGGCTTCACATTGGTGCTGTTGCACCTATTCTATGCATGCACCTATTTATGTAACTTTGGTTGTTGTTTTTGTTGTTCTCCATGTTTCTGAGCCATACAATGGACTGATTTGGCATTGTTTCTTTTGATTTATATGTTTTCAAATATAATACAAATTCCTCTTGCCTTCTTAATGAGTATATGAGTATGAAAAAAAAAATTTTTGATTTTTTTTTTCCCCCTCAATATTTATTACTTTTCCCCCCACAGGGTTTTCCAGTCCTTGTTTTCATCATTGTTTATTTATAGTTTCAATGTACTATTCACTTCCGGTTTCCAGTTCCAGTAGCGGCCATTTTCGCTCCAACATGTGACACTATCAGGGAATATTTGTCTTATTTCACAGTTTCATGTTCTCCACTTAATTCTCACTTTCTTTCCCTTCTGTCTTTTGTTTGTCTGTCCCTGACGAAGGCCTTGTGGCCGCAACGTAGGTTCCTTGTCCTTTCTCTTAGTAAGACATTACTTTTTGTGTTTTTTTTCCATTTTGCGTTCTTAATAACAACCTACTCCGGCACAAAATGCCAATTATATCTTCTTCTTTGATCCTTAGCCACCGACCGTCAAAGCAGTCAGTGGCCATTACGCCTGGTGGCATCTTGTAGGGCAACAACAAATTGATTCCACTTTGCTCGGTTGGCGGCCATCCTTTGTACAGTGCCCCAACTCTGGTTCATTCTTTGCATCTCAGCCTCCATAGTCCTCCGCCAAGTTGTTTTTGGTCAGCCTCTCTTTCGTTTTCCTTCAGGGGTCCATAGCATAGCTGTTCTTGTGATGGCATCGGGGTCTCTTCTGAGGACATGGCCAACCCAGCTCCAGCATCTGCCAGCTATGATGGTGTGCATGTCCTCTTGCTTGCTCAGAGTTCCAAAAACCAATTCTGGTTTCGTGTTTTGCGGTCGGGGCATCCGTTTTCATGCCAGTGGCTTCCTTTCGGCTTTCACCACTGTCAATCATACGAGCCTGAGACTCCAGATGTCCGTCCCGCAGCAAAGTTTTTCCATTTATTGTTGTTTCCGTAATATGTGCGATTTTTTACATAGACAGGGGGCCAATTATATGATCTCAACTAATGGTGTACCAAGCTACCGGAATTATCAGACCTACCAACAATTTCAGCTCCTGTGTTTCAGCTGAGTAATCAGCTGTGCCTATATCTGCCATCCAACTCCATAACAAAGGGAGGCCATGGTAATCCAGAAACAACCTGAGGCAGGCACTTTCTGTAGTATCCTGACAGACAGAAACACAAAACGTTAACAGATCAAATAATCAGAAGCAATTTATGTCGTGTCTTGTCGGACAATGAATTGCTGCATATTAAAGAATTAAGGGCACTCTTGGTACTATTAAACAGAAGTCAATGGATTAAACACTGAAGATGTTTTTTTTTTTTTTGCACCACATTGTTTAGTTCTCAGTACAGTGGAGGGACAAAAATATAATATAACAGGTAATATGTCTTACTAGGAGAAAAGACCAGAAAAAACCTACGTTGTGACCACAGGGCCTGCGTCAGGGACAGACACAAAAAACAGAAAGGAAAGGAAGTGAGAATTACGTAGAAAACCTAAAAATAAGAGCAAACACTCATTGATGTGTGACACGTCAGAATAAAATAATCGTTTAAGTTCTCAGGTGTCTTCCAGATGACAAATGAAAGAACAGAATTACAGCTAACTTAGGCACACTGCAAGAGGCCATTAATATGAGACTGTGAATGTGGCTGGCAACAGCATCATACAAAACAATTTCTACAGAAAAAAAAAACTGCTTTGAGCGCATATGAAAGTTCCCTGCACAGGCTTGCTGCAAGCAGACAAGGCATCGCAGTGTTGGCTTCATAAGCAGCAAAAAGGGAAACACACAAATTTTGTTGTTGTTGTAAATAACAACTACAGGCATACCTCGCTTTACTGCGCTTCACTTTATTAGATATTGCGCTTTTTTTTTTTTTCAAATTATTCATGTTTATTTATTAGAACGTGCCTTCTTCTTCCGATAGATTTTGGCTCTCCACCAGCAAAAAGATTACGATTCGCTGAAGGCTCAAATGATGAAGATTAGCATTTTTTTTTTTTTTTTTTTTAGCAATAAAGTATTTAATTTTACAGTACATTGTTCTTCTTAGACCTAACGCTATTGCGCACTTAATAGACATACAGTAGTGTAAACATGATTTTAGGCTTTAGGCAAACGAGGAAGAAGAAGATTTTAGGCTTTTATATACACTGGGAAGCCAAAAAAAATGGGTGTGAGCCGCTTTATTGCGATATTCGCTTTATTGCGGTGGTCTGGAACTGAACCCGCAGTATCTCCGAGGTATGCCTGTACTATTAAAACATTTTTCCCCATTCAGTGTGGCAATTTGTTTTACATGATGAGGTTGGCAGCCCCATGTACAACCTCATGAATTTAACGTCTGCTTGATGGTTCCTCTGTAATGGAGTAGTTAACACACACACACACACACTGGAGCTCAAGGTTCAAGCCCCATATTAAGTGTTGCTGCAACAGACAGCCATGTGACGGTGCACAATGTTACCATGGGACAGTTTAAAAGAGAAGCACTGTAAATTACCTGCAAAATCTTGAGAATGTCCATTCTATGTTGAACTTTCTCTGCCCTAACCATAAGTCTGCACAGGTCCAGCACATGGTTCTTGTTTCGCATTCCATCAAGCAAGGAGAGTTCAGCAATGTCTTCCTCCAACTAAAATTTACATATAAAGCAACATGTAATAAAAAATATATTAAAAACACATAAAATTACTGCAAAATTACACAGCTAAAAAACTTTCAAAACCTGATAATTCATATTTTTCTCTATTCTAAATTATGTAAATTTCAATGATTTACTAATGAAAAAGCTATTTTATGCCAAAAGTGATAGCTGTTTATGAAAAATCTGAGATCAATGTTACAAACTGCGAAACTTATTACATTCAGTCTCGTTCAGATCAATAACAGTCCTATTTAGCACTTTCTTAGTTCACACCTCAGACTGGGTGAAAAGAAGCTCTCTCACAACAACCAGAAGAGAGGAGAAAATGTCGATAGGAACACCAGGATAAAAAGCAGCTGAGGGCTGTCACCTCAGAGGCACATTCCGATAGTCAGTTATAACTGAAGGGGCTATTATTATTATTAGTTCACACGGGCACACCTAAACTAACTAATGGATAACGATTCTGTGGTCTCTGCTACTTTACCAGACACTGAAATCATGGCATTGTAAACATGTTCCACCCATTTGCATACCACCTGTAACTCTGTGTGATGCACCACAGGCATAGTAATTAAACAGCTTTACTTTGACTGACACTGGATAAATACAATCCAATGAAGTGCTATCCAGTGGGTGATTCTAGAATTAATCTTTTTTTTTTTTTTTTTATTTAAATCTGTTTCCATGTATCATGCACTTAATGGGTTTTTAGTAAACACATTTCTTATTTATTCCTAAATGTCCCTAATGGACTCTCAAAATTTTAACCTCCAGTTCTTCTATTCCTCTTCAACATTGTCTACCCACATTATTTCTGTTACACATAACATCTGCCCCTAATTTTGTGCCAAAGGCTTTACTTTTTCATTTTCACAATTAAATCAAAGTGTTTTCAAGCACAATTAAATCAAAGTGTTTTCAAGCTCAATTAAATCAAAGTGTTTTCCAGCACGATGTCATCAAGGCATGTCAGGAGAGAACAAGAAAGTATTCAGTGGGGTACTGGAAGATGAGACAGGTCTGTATTTCAGAGCTGGCATTTGCTGATGATGTTGCCCTGATTGCTAAATCAGAGGCACATCTCCAATCCAACCTGCAAGTCTGGAAGGAAGAGCTGAGAAGAGGGATGGTCATAAGCAGCTCTAAAACAAAATCCATGGTGATATCATGAGAAGAAAGAAGACATCAGATTAAGCTGGGAGAACAGGGCCTGGAGCAGGTCGACCACTTTAAATACCTATAGACCGAAAGGGAGGCATCAAAGAAGAGTTGGCCACTCGAAAAGCAGCAGCTGGGAGATTTTTTCAGGCCATAAATTGAGGATTCCTCAGCAAGAGAGAGGTTGGTAAGAAAACGAAGATGGCTGTATACTGCTCCACCTATGTCCCAGTCTTGACATATGGATGCGAGTCAAGAGCAATGACTACAACCCACAAAAGCCAGATCCAGACCTCAGAAATGAGGTATCTGAGGAAGATGGTTGAAGTAACAAGAAGAGACATGGTCCGCAACCAGACGATACATCAAGGCCTAAAATCCCACCCCCTGCAGACCCAAGCAGAACAGTCCCAACTAAGATGGTTTGGCCATGTCTGCAGAATGGGAGAAGATTGGCTACCACGACAAGCATGGGAAACAAAAAGCCAGGGATCCAGACCCCCAGAGTCCGCTGGGAGGACAACATTAGACAATCTTTGAAGGAACCGAGGACTAGAATGGAACCAGGCCAGGAGGAAGACAGCCGATAGGATAGTCTAGCGCTCTCTCTTCCAGACCTCAACGCCTCACAGTAGAAGGGGAACGACTAAGTAAGTAAGTAAGTTTTCAAGCACAATTAAATCAAAGTGTTTTCAAGCAAATTAAATCAAAGTGTTTTCTAGCATAAGAAAATGAATCTGCAACATACCAATTCATCTTTGAAAATTTCTTTCTTCTTCTCCTTCTTCCTCTTGTTATTTCGGGTCGGAGATTTCACCAAGCCTATGTATCCCCGACAATTTTCTGCACCACAGTAACACTTTTGAGCTTCTCTGCAAATACAATTCATTTTATAGTACTTCAAAGTTGGTGCCTCAACAAACACTATGCACTGTATTCACTCATACTAGCGTAAGAGATAATGATTGTTGAGGACTGTTTCGCGGCTTGCAGACATGTGAATGGTTGCAAACATTGGCATGCCTGCACCACGGAACTCCTCAATTGAATAAGACCAGAAATCGCGCAGATCGATGTATGACGCGTCTAGCCTAGTTACATTTTAGTCTATGTGTGGCCATTGAGCCGAACGGCAGTGTTGGAATGTGTGGTAAAACCACTTAAGGATCGTGTTTGAATATGTGGCATAGCCACTGATTAAATATATATGTGGAACGGCAGATCCACTGGAAAGTGTAAGATAGCGTAAGGATCCGTATCAAAATTGATTATAGGACTAGGTAGAGTCCGGATTGGAATTGCGAACAAAGCAGATTACGTTCACCTTGAACTTATATACACGGCAGTTATGGCCGGGCGATGCAAGCCAAAGACGTTGAATAATTATACATAGACAGGATCTATAGATTTACAGATAATGTACTCACTAGTATTGTGAAGGGATAATAATTCTAAGGATCGGATTCGGTAGGAGTTGGTTGCACACTCTATTACGCTATAAACTTAACGGTTAACCCAGACGAGCTAAGTCTGTGAGAGGAACAATTGTGTAGAGCTTAGAACTATGATGAAGCCAATTTAAATGTGTGAATTGTTGTTGCACCATTGTGTAAAAGTATATATTAAATTGTTCAGTCGTCAACGGAACTTGTTGGTTGCCTGAATTATGCAAGTTCTCACTCTGTGCTGTGACTGTCATTAATCCTTGCAAGGTCAGTCCAGATTATCACAGGTATTTTCTAAGACTAACTATAATCTAACCAACACTGCGGAAGAATTAATATACAATAACGACACTGAATATGATAATAATTTAATCACACCAGAATGGCTTAAAACTGCACTCGAACTAGAAAACTGGAATTAGAATAGATGAATTACAATATCTGAAATATTGACAAGCAACCCAATAAACTCACGTCCAACGGTGCTGAATCTTTTAATAACATCTAGCAAGAAAAGATACAGCGGGAGACCGTAACAATGATAAAGATATCAACATTATCATGTATGGAGTAAAATGTCAGGCAGTGTTTCCAATAATAAAAACTAAGAACAGACTCTGGCATGATAAAAGGATCATTAACACCATATAAAATCAATAACTGCATAAATCTATGTGACAAAATTATAGTTAATGGAGTAAGTCTTGTAAATGAATGAATTTCAAAATAAATTCAAGCTATAACTATTTTTTAAAGTGCCAGAAACGGAGCAATTTCATTTTTTAAAAATTCAGGGAATATTTATGTCAGATCTTCCACACAAAACATTTCTGTAAGCCACAGAAAAATCTAGAATTTGCCGAAGCACACATACACCCCATACCTGAGAGTCCTGGACATATATATGCTACTCAAATGACAGTACAAGCATGTAAGCTACTCTGGTTTGCAAATCTCAGTCACTAAGAACTGAAGATACTTATACAATGTCACGTTTTGATTATATCTCACAATGGGCAGTAAATATTTATAAGCAACTTCCTTTCACTATAAGACTAAATTAACCTTGTTTGAACCACAAAAGACTAACCTTTAAAAATATGTGCAGTAGAGTGGCCACTGTCTAACTAGCTTTTCATGCTGGGCATTAGGTCCTGGTTCAATCACCAACTGCACTATTGTTTTTTTTTTCCTTTCTAATTGTTTACTTGTAAAACCCACTGAAGACATGTACTGACAACATCAACTTACCCGTAGTGCTCGAACTGGTAGTCAAACGTTAACTCTTCCCCTTTCTTGATTGACTTCCGCGTGAAAAAGCCAACTCTTAGCTCCCCGTTGACAGTCCACTGAGAAATGAAAACAAATTATTTATCTGTCACTGTAATGGCGACCATACACTATCCCTATGTATAGTTGTTTCTTTCATTTTTTTATTATCATCATTTGACTAACAATAGATTATAAAAATATGAAATGTAAAACAAGATTTCAGAATATTGTTTACCTGCAGCACTTAGCGCCAACCAAAGCAATTATGTAAGTGATTATGAAAGTTTAGAAAAAAATTCATATGTAGCTCTTGAAGCAATTGCTTAAGTTATCATGAATAGTTTTAGAACAAAAAAATGATAGTTCTGAAGAAATCATTAAGTAATTTTGAATAGTATTAGGAACATGGCTGTTATTATTCAGCATTTACAGGGAAAAAAAAACGTTTATTTAGTATTACTTTCATAGATATAATCATATTTGTAATAATTCACAAATAAGTAAACAATCAAATTTATAATTATTTAGAAGTAACAGAAGCAATCATATCTGTAATTATTTAGTAGTAACAGAAGCAACTAGTAGCCCCCTTCAGTTGCTTTTTACTGGGTTCGAAACTTGGCAACGTCATGCTCTAGGCTTACCCAAGTGTTAACAGGTACTTGAATCTGCTCTTCAGTTAGGGAAGACAAAGATATAGAGAAAGGGCATTGGTTACCCCACCTCCTAAAGCTGACACCTAGTTCAGTGACGTCTCTAATAATTCACTCCCTTATGACAGTATTTAGTTTGGGACTACCGTTACCATTACAATAAATGAGACAGTCCACAAACTTAACAGATACTCAGAAATGCAATCAATGGGGGTATTGGATCGGAAAAAGAAAAAGGAATGAAAACTGCAGACTTTATAAGAATAAGCAATTCCCAGACAAACCTGTTGCAAATATGAAAAATATCACCTAATTGCAGAACTTCACTTTTTCATCCAAAATTATAAAAACTCTGAGTAATATAAGAGGACCTAAACAGAAGTGGTGGCAGTAA
This sequence comes from Oreohelix idahoensis, assembly GCA_024509875.1. Taxonomy (NCBI): domain Eukaryota; kingdom Metazoa; phylum Mollusca; class Gastropoda; order Stylommatophora; family Oreohelicidae; genus Oreohelix; species Oreohelix idahoensis. The sequence continues at coordinate 274,526 of JAMPIV010019026.1, forward strand.
AAGCAGACTGGAATGAGAGAAAATAAGGTACTGGTCTAGAAAGCGGGCCCCGGAAGTTCAGGTTTTTGAAAACGCGAATCCGACTTTTTATTTAACAACTCCCGATCCGACTTTTGGACTTTTAATCACATTTTACATATACTGATTATCTCCCCTCCCCCCCCTTCGACGATCCGACCTCCTTTGTATCAACCGCCCATTCGACGATCCTTGTATCAACATGGAGTTCAATTTATCGATCTTGCCACGCACTGAAAATGACGCTGTCAAATTTTTACAAGCGCGTGGCATATTGCCGGCTGAAAGAATTTGTACTCTTGGCCATGAAATGAAACTTCATTGTTACACCGCTGGCAGAATAAGATGGATCTGCAGGGAACGGAAGCATAAGGAGAGAAGAGAGCTACGTAGTGGCACGTGTTTGCAGTCCACGAAACTATCCCTAGTGAACGTTATCTCGTTTATCTATTACTGGAGCCATGAGTCAACCTCAGTGAAAGTATGTGCTAGGGAACTGCTTATTTCCAAAACAACTGTTGTGGAATGGAATGCGTTCTTACGTGAAGTATGCGTCTTTTCTCTTTCAAAAGTGCAACATTGTCAGATTGGAGGTGAGGGTCACACTGTTGAAATCGATGAGAGTTTATTTTCGAAACGGAAAAACAACACTGGAAGAATCCTACCGCAACAATGGATTTTTGGAGGAGTGTGTCGCGAAACAAGTGAAGTCTTCTTGGTGCCAATCCCAGATAGGAGCGCAGCAACTCTCTTAAAAGCAATAGTTGAACATATCAAGGAAGGTTCAACCATCTATTCTGACTCATGGAGAGGGTACAGAAGCGCTGACATCGAGGCATCTGGATTTTCTCATTTTCAAGTCAACCACAGATACAATTTTATTGATCCAGACACGGGAGGTACAGCTAGACAACATCTGAAAACCTACCTAGCCGAGTTTATGTGGAGGTCGAGAGTACCTACAACTAGAAATGTATTTGAAGCTATCCTTGAGGACATTTCACTTTACTGGCCTCCAGAATAGACATTGCATTTTTAAGCCATCTACGGTCCTTTTCAGGGCCTGAATATCTATCAAAGTTAACAATCAACAATCACTGAGTATCACTAAGTATGCACAGTTATCTCCCCCTTTGCAAAACAACGGCAAGACGGTTGGGTTATCTCCCCCTGATACGATACATATTTCGTTTACCATTTCGTAAATTGTGTTTCGTTTCGGAAAAAGTCTGGGGCCCGCTTTCTATACCAGTACCGAAAATAAGATATGGAAATAACTATAACAGATGGCCAAAGACAGGAAAACTTTGAAAGATCTGAAAGAAGGCATGTACTCCAGAGGAAGCTGCAAGCCAAAGAATGGGAAGAGGCAAAATATCCTTACACTTACCAAATCTAGAAAGGTAACAAATGTTGTGGTACATTATTCTATTTATTTCTGACAAATACAACTTGGGATGCTCCTTCTGTATAGAAGAATGTTAAAAATACCATGGATAAACTGAGAGAGGATGTTCTGAAAGAGTCCAATGTGCAAAGGAAGCTTACTCCTCATGTTAAAAGGAAGCAATCTATTTCTTTTTTGGGCATGTTATGAGAAAAAGAAAGCTGGAATATATCATGACAGCAGAAAAGAGTGAAGGAAAAATGAGATACAGGATGATAAAGAGAGAAGATATTGGACAGTTTGACATCGTGGCATGGAAAGATGTCAACAACAGAATTGATAAACAGTACAGGAGACTGAAAGTTGTGGAGTGAAATGATCTCCTATGCCACCAGGCAAGGTACTGAAAGAAGGTACAGAATTATACCTATCTCTTGTTACACTCTCAGCAATGATGGTAACAGATGCCTCCTGTATGATATTTTTACCTTCTGGGTCTCACAGTTTGGATCACAGCTATGGTTGATGAACCTGGAAATGTTGCCTTTCAGAGTTGCATCCACTACCTCATCCGCATTCAGTGCCATGAAGTAATGATGAACCAGGCCTGCCTTAGAATACTGCCTTGTGCGGCGGACAAACTCTTCATAATCTAGCAGTTCACCAACATACTCCATTATGAATGTACTCCTGAAATAAATGACAATCAAGTGAGGCAACAAACACTTCAATTTGAATTCATCAAGCAAGCTAACATGAATAGAGTTATTATGTAGGTTCATTCACTCATTACACTTAATGGTGTCCACCTCGAATTCTAGAGGTACCAGGTATGATTCCCAGTAGAGGAATATAATTAATGGAAATTTTTTTTCAGAACCAGTGGTCCTAAAGATGTCATACTGCCCCCTGGTCTCCTGGGTAGTGAGATCAGATGCCCAACCTTCTCAGATAAGAGCAAAAAAACAGGAGGTCCTGTGTGCACGTTGCACACTTTTTTAAAATAGGAGTTTTGCCTCATTTTGGCAAGGCATGTCCCGTTCAACCTAGACACAAGGTCCATTGGTTATATTAGGGCGTATGTCCAAATATAAAAGACCTTGTGGTCCTAAGTTTAATTAAAGTCGATTGCACACGTAAAAAATCCCATAGCAGTTAGAAATACTAAAGAGTAGGCCATAACGGCCGCTGCCCTGGCAAAATTTAAAAATTAGAAACCTACCCACCACAAAAATATTTATAGAATGTATGATTCCTATATACACACACTGGGATTGTCGCCGGCGCTAAGGAGTTCATGCACTGTGCTGAGAACCTCCTTGTGTGATCTAAGGGAGGAGATCGGAGCACTGATAGAGTTGTCCGCGTGCAATGAAGACGGTCCTTAAAACCAAACCAAAACTCAATACCCGTAAGCTCCCCAAGGAGCATAGGCCTTCAACAAGCCCATGCCCAAGTCCTCTAGTCCTGAGGGTGCCATCAGCTCTCTATCTTTCTAAGCCTTCTTCACCCCTTTCATTCCAATCTCCAGTTCCTCATCTCCGTGTGTTTCTTAGTCTCCCTCTACCTCTCTTATCTTGGGGGGGGGGGGGGGGGTTCCAGAATTAGGACTGCCTAATAAGGCTACGCTTCCTCAATGTGTCCCATCCATCACCTGCGTCTTATTTTTTGCTACACAGATTCTTGTAATTCTTTGATCCTTAGCCGCCGACTGTCAAAGCAGTCAGTCAGTGGCCATCACGCCTGGTGGCATCTTGTAGGGCAGCAACAAACTTCTTCCACTTGACTTGGTCAGCGGCCATCCTTCGTGCAGTGCCCAAGCTCTGGTTCATTCTTTGCATCTCAGCTTTCACAGTTCTCCGCCAAGTTGTTATTTGGTCGGCCTCTCTTTTGCTTTCCTTCAGGGGCTACACAGATTAGTATGATAGAAATAACTAACTTACTTAGTCGTTCCTCTTCTACCGTGAGGTGTAGAGGTTTGTAAGACAGAGCGCCATACTATTCTATCAGCTGTCTTCCTCCTGGCTTGGTTCCATTCTAGTCCTCGGTCCTTCAAAGATTGTCTAATGTTGTCCTCCCAGCGGACTTTGGGTCGTCCTGGATCCCTGGCTCTTAGTTTCCCATGCTTGCCGTGGTAGCCGATCTTCTCCCATTCTGCAGACATGGCCAAACCATCTCAGTTGGGATTGTTCTACTTGGGTCTGCAGGGGTTGGGTTTTTAGGCCATGTCTCTTCTTGTTACTTCAACCACCTTCCTCAGATACCTCATTTCTAAAGTTTGGATCTGGCTTTTGTGGGTTGTGGTCATTGCCAGTGTTGCCACAGCTGGGTATTTTTTTTTTACTGGATCTGGGTTTTTTGGCTTCCGTCTGGGTATCTGGGTATTTTTTTTCCAAATCTGCATTAATCTGCGTATATTTGACAATTGGCATTTACAATGTATATTCTGTGCACTGAGCATTATACATTATACTGTATTTCCTCTGGAACCGTTTTCTCATTTTTTTCTTTCTCCGCCGCTCGTGTATATCGGTCCGGTGCATCCCCATCTCTTTCCTCTTCACTCTGTTCTCCTCGTATTTCCGTTTCTGTGAATGGAAGAAAACCAAACCCTCCTATTAAATGTAAAAAATTATGTGCTATATATTTTTTATTCCACTTAAATTTATTTCTTGTTTTTAACCACATCAATGATGTTGTATTTTGTACTCGTGTACATCAGCTATCTATTTCCTGTTATTCTGTTAATGGCTGTCATCTACAATACTCAGTCATTTTTGTGATGTGTTTTAAAGTATCCTTTTTAAATTTTAAACGTAAGCAGATAAACAGCATTTTGTTGTTTTTTTGTCAAAAAATTATAAAAATTAAGATTATAAAATGAGCGATGATGAAGGTACGCTAGGTAGTTGTAGCAGCATGATGACACACATGCCACCCCGTAACAAAGTGAAGCCATGGTATCAGCAGGTTTTTTGTGAGGAATGGCTAACAGACAGCGAATTGAAGGACTGGATAAAGCCGGACTCTGGGAATCGCTATCCTGCGATTTGTACGGTCTGTTCCTGTACATTAATTAATGTCAACAAAACAGCTTTATTGACACATAAAAGCACACAGAAGCACATGAAAAACTTCGAAGCCAAAAGTAAAACTCTGAACATTAATAAGTTTTTCATCAAACTAAAAGAGCCCTGTCTCCAAGACAAAATTGCTTCACAATCAAGATTCCACATTGTCTATTCATGCATATGATCTTGACGAAGGAGAAGTTGTTGACATGGATGCCGAGTCGCTGACAAGTGACAATTTTCAACAGTAACAAGTTACAACTATCATTTTATATTTGATTTGAGGAACATTTTGTTAATGCAACTAAATTAAGTATGTTACTGTTAAAATATCTCATTTTCAAGAGTTCATACACTGGAGTGTTAATAAAATCATTTTTATATAATTGTGTGAATTTTTGGTAATAAAAAATACAATAAAAATGAAGAAATTTTAAAAAATTGGTAGCACACAGCTTATTTGTGCTAAAGTTGCACTAAAAGATTGTGTAAGCATTGTCTAGCCCGTGTATTTGAGGCATAAAATAATCTGGGTATTTCTGGGTTTTTTAAAGAAGAAAATCTGGGTTTATCTCTAGAACTTGAGTGGCAACCTTGGTCATTGCCCATGACTCGTATCCATATGTCAAGACTGGGGCATAGGTGGAGCGGTATACAGCCATCTTCGTCTTCTTACCAACTTCTCTTTTGCTGAGGAATCCTCAATTTATGGCTTGAAAAAGTCTCCCAGCTGCTGCTCTTCGGGTAGCCAACTCTTATTTGATGCCTCCCTTCCGGTCTATGACAGCTCCAAGGTATTTAAAGTGGTCGACCTGCTCCAGGACCTGTTCTCCCAGCTTAATCTGATGTCTTCTTTCCTCTTGTGATATCACCATGGTTTTTGTTTTCGAGCTGCTTATGATCACCCCCCTCTTCTCCAGCTCTTCTTTCCAGACTTGCAAGTTGGATTGAAGATGTGCCCTTTGATTTAGCAATCAGGGCAACATCATCAGCAAATGTCAGCTCTGAAATACAGACATGTCTCATCTTCCAGTACCCCACTGAATTCTTTCCTGTCCTCTCCTTACATGCCTTGATGACATCGTCCAAGAGGAGTATGAAAAGATAAGGCGACAGGATATCACCTTGTCTTACACTAGTGGTGGTCCTGAATTTTTCTGACTTATGGTTTGCCATCCTCACATAATTTCTGCAAGACTTGTAGAAGCTCTGTATAGCATGAATCAGATGATAGAAATAACAAAAATATCAATCCATTTAAGGTCAATATTCTTCCATTGTTTTCTCGTTCTTACAGTATGTACTGCTGTCATGCATATCTTAAAAAGGCAATTAATGAAGCTGTGCATGCGGCTAACAACCTCATCATATAACATAAACTGCAAAAGAAGCCATAACTGTAAAAGCACATTAAAGCTTTAGCATGAACTTCCTTTTAGTCGATGGTCGGCGATAGAGTTTAACTTACACCCCTTGAAAAGACTGATGCATCGCAGTGCTCTGGTCTACACAAACTACTTGTTTTATTGATGATGATGATGATAATATAATCCCTTTAGCTGTGAGCAGGTAGCTCTTAACAGCCCATTGCCTCTCTGACAAAGGTACAAGTCTTCCTCAGTTGTTGTGATGATGTGTAGAGTATATTGTGGATGGTTGGGTGCGATGGGAGTAGCTGGTGTCGCAGGTCTGTTAGTCTTGGGCACTGTAACAGCAGGTGTTCAACTGATTCCTCATGGTGGTGGCAGTGCCTACAGTTTGGTTCACGTAGTGGGTCTATTCTATTTAAATGTTTATTGACGGGGGCATGGTCTGTTCTCAGCTGGAAAATTAAACTCTGATCTCGTCTTTTCAGTTGTTTAACTGGATCTTGAGGGTTTGGTTTAGCTTGATGTTTGAAGAATTGACTCCCTGTCTGGGAGGTAGCCCACTGGTTTTGTCATTCTTGCCTATAATTGTTTCTCAGGATCTGATGCAGGTTTGCAGTGTGGTACTTGATGGGAACTTGGGCAGTGCTGCTCCACTTTTGGATAGTTTATCGGCTTTTTTATTTCCTGGGACTCCAACATGCCCAGGGATCCACTGGAGTGTAACTTCGACGCAATAGGAGGTGAACAGTTGGTCAATTAATCTACAGATGTTATTAATATCAGGAGACAATTTGCTTTCTAGGACTTGAAGTGCTGAAATCATGTACTTGTTATACTGATGGAAATAAAAAACTAACAAAACACCAGCTTGTTTTATTTATATACAAGACAAACTGGCTAAAATTACAGAATCTAATAATCTGGGTAAAACTACAGAATTTAGATCTAATCCTAGCTAGTGTTGTGCCTAAAAAAAAGGTAAAGGATCCTGTTACACGCCATTGAGGCATATTGCGAATATGGTTTTAGGTCTATATTGTCTTTACCATCGGCACTCTAGGGGTGATGTGGTCAGCATTCCGCTGGCCGCCTTAACCTTCCCAGAGTTGCTCTGGTACCCAATTCATGAGGCTGGGTCGACCCCAGAGCCGTTTGCGGTCTAAAAAATCCCACCTCATCTGGGGGATCGAACCATGGACCACTGAGCTAGGAAGTCAGTGCACTAATCGCTGTGCTACTGCGGCTCCTAAACTTACACCAAACTGATCTTACACCCAGAAAATGACCCCTAGCAGGTAGTTTACCTCTAGCTGCCGACCACTGCTATAAAGGGGTCAGCTACAGTTCCATAAAGGGGTCAGCTACAGTGCCCCCAGCTTCATGAGGAGCAAGAATAAAAACAATAATGACGATTAGTGCTTCAGATGGTGAAAAAATATTCAGGGTATCCACAAAGTCTCCGCACAATTAAAAGAAATTATTAATAATACAAACGAAGAGACAGCTCTGTGCAGTTTGTTGCATAATAACAAAAAAACATTATCAAAGTTTTTTTTTCACATAATTTACTTAACGTCTACATGGGCACCATTTGTCACACGATGCACATTAAGATGGTATTCAATTTCCATCCATGTTCGCACTAACATCGATTCATGAATAGTGGGCAATGGCGTCAGTGATTTTTCCTTAAGGTTGTTGATGCTCTGAACCTTAGTGTTATAAATGATACCTTTAACATATCCCCATATGAAGATATCCAAGGGAGTGATATCAGGAGAACGAGGTGGCCACGGAACTGCTCCTCCCCTTCCAATCCACCTTTCTGGAAATGTTTTGCCAAGAATCTAGCAAACAGCTTGTCCCCAGTGAGGTGGTGCACCATCCTGCTGGAACATGATGGTTACAGGTTTTCCAGCTGTGGTACCACAAGTTCTCTCAAAACGTTATGGGGGCCATCCATAAAAGACGTCCACAAAATTCTGACATTTTTTTAACCCTCCCCTCCCCCATGTCCACCTCTGTCCACTTTTGATTGACCCCCCCCCCCCCCCCCCCCCCCCCCCCACCACATGCGGACATCCACTCCACATGGTCTTGATTAAACACATGCTTACATTTTTAATCACCTACCTATATTTTAAAGTTAGTTTAGTTCTATATATTACATCATTTGTATACATATAACTCTAATTATATGAATCACAAGTTACTAAATATTGCACATTACATAGTAACAAACAAGTCTCAACTCAGTGTTGCATACAACTGAAACAGTTTTAACTTAATATCTTACAGTAAGTAACAAAAAAAAAGCACTAAAACTATGTAAATTCACATAGAAAAGAATCTAATTGTGAAATCACAATAATTGTGATGTCGGTTTCCAGAGTTAATATACTAAGATTGTTTGTTCCAGAGAACAGGAGCATAGAAGTTAAAACCTCTTCGTATTAGAGATTTTGAGTCTAGAAGGATTGGAAGGCCTGGCAAGAAGGACAAAATCCGAAGAACATTTGGGCTTAGCTGGACAGTAAGAAGCTTTCGAAGATAAGAGGGTTTGTTACTCTTGATAGATGTGTATGTGAGTGAGAGTTGCCATGTGGTTTGTGAATCGGACGTCCACTTTCCACTTAAATACCCCCCTCCCCAATGTCCACTTTTTACATACCCCTCCCTCCCCCTCTCCTGTGGACGTCTTTTATGGATAGCCCCATGGTAAAAATCTGCATTAATTTTTTTTTCTGAAGAAAAATAGCCCAATGACGTGATTGTGCATGATGCCACACAACACATTAACCTTTACACTATCTCATTAAAGCTCCCTGGTCACATGAGGGTGTCCATTCAGCCTTCCTTAGACATGAAAGGTAGCCTCATCACTAAAACAGACCAACGTTTCAAGAAGTCACCAAGGCGCTTTATGAAGATTACTAAACTATGTGAAAAAAAACTTTTATAATGTTTTTTTTCCCCTCATGCAACAAACTGCACAGAGTTGTCTCTTCATTTTTATTTTAAATATAATTTTTTAAATTGTACGGACACTTTTTGGACACCCTGTATTTCACCAAAACAATTATCTTATACTCACATTTCTTCCATGTCCTCTTCAGCTCTCAAGCCCCAACCTTTATCTCCTGCCTTGAAGGGCACGGTCTGGGAGTATATCTTCTTCTGGAATCGTTTGTTAGTACAGTAATCCCCACAAGGACATCTTGAACCGCTAAAATGGGCCAAGGGTTAAAAAAAAAAAAAAAATCATGACCTGCACATCATAACAGAACAATAGCGAAGAAAGTTAGCATCTATAATGCCACAGACAAAGAACTGTTTAAAAAAAATTTTTTTTAATGGGTACAAATTACTTTCTAATCAATTAGTGTTATTCTTTTGACTCCCTGTGGAACAAAAACACGACTGACTAGTTCTTTCCCAGCCAACATGTCCTCGGCATATGCTCTAGTTCCTCTCATGATTTATTTATTTTTATTTCTGCATGTATTCTAGAGCCTTCTTCTACCCACGGCAATGTACTATTCAGTCACAGAGCATTCTGTTCAGAAAATCATCAAGTTACAAACACACACAACATGACAACTTACCATTCAATCATGAGCCTACTGTTGAAGAAAATTAGAATGTTTCAAATAGATCGATATGACAACATACCATCCAATCATAATCACAGAAAAGGAACAAACAGATAGACATGACAACATACCATCCAATCATAAACACAGAAAAGAAACAAACAGACACACACGACAACGTACTATTCAATCATGAGACTACTGTTGAAGAAAATCAGAATGTTTCAAACAGATCGACATGACAACATACCATTCAATCATAGAGTGTTTTGTTAAAAACATCAAATGTTTCAAACGCAGACAACAAACGTACAGACAGGCAAAAAAAAACTATCCAATCATAAAGAAAAATCAGAATGTTTCAAAAACAGAAAACATAAAGACATAGCAACATACCACTCAATCATGAGCATTCTGTTGAGGCAATCAGACCCACATGCCGGGATTCCTTTTGACCTTTCGTCTCGAGATGTTGTACAGTCACACAACATCCGTTTCATGCTCTTAGACCTTTTCCTGTGAACAGAAACAACGCTGTTGTATTTTTCAGCATTCGAAGTTACTGTGACTTTCAACAGAGATCCAGAATTTTTATGAACATTCAATCCTACCCATTAGAAAAACCTACAAGCAAAACTCTCTGGAGAAGCTGGATGTCAATCAAAGCTGATTATAACCTTCTCAGACACAATTCAAAAACTTTCATCTAAGACTTCATTTTACACCCGTCCCAACAATACTGCCAATGCATTATGCTGATGCCACGTGTAGTTCTTGAGGGCCTCTGAAAAGACAAAAGACAAAGAGGACTGCTGCACACTCCAGCATGTCAAACAAGGCAACAAATATGAGGTTTTTTTACATATGGATGGCAACCTTATCATGTAAAACCAATTGCAACAAAAACCACATCCACAGAAGCATGTGGCTGCTTGGCGCAGGCTTCCTACAAAAGGACCAGCTTCATACTCCATAAGGAGCGCAGCGGGAAAAAGACGATGATAACGGCAATGTCCATAAACTGGTACTTCATAGAATAGAAAGAACTGATATGACATGCCATGATATCAATGGGCACCTGACGGACAGACCAGATAAATATCTGTGGAACAAGGCTGAGGAGATAATGCTCATATTAAAAAGGACACACTGAGGGAAAAACCAGATGACAGCATTACAAGGCAGTGCTTGTTCTGGAACCCTCAGGGTTAAGAGAGACAGATACAAGAAAACACGCAGAAGGAAATCAGACAGGAAGGGGGATAAGGAACACATGAAAATGATTGGCACAGGACAGGAGGGTGCAAAGTGTATTTGTTAAAATGAAACTTTCTCAGCAATTGACCACTCAGCATGTTTATAAACGTGATGATGAATAGTGACCTTCCTTGGCCAACGCCTGCGCTTAACAAATATTTGGAATAACCAAGAGCAATGAACCTACAGTTTAAGACTTTGAACACTGTTTCAGAGACTGATAGTAACTGTCATAGCCAACTCACCTTTCTGTCAGATGAATATTCTCTGCAATAATTTCAAATTTGGGAAAATCTGGCCGTAACATAAGAGCTGCAAGGTCCTGGAATTCACTTTCTACCTCCTTGCTCTCATCACCTTGTGAGATCTTGCTATCTTCATTTTCCTGCTGCGGAAGAAGATAAACAACAAAATATATAATTATATATAGAAAGCTAGAGTACAGAGACAGCAAAAAAGTGTGGAATCTTGCATTTACGGACAACTGTTCAAATCCTACAATGATACAAAAATATCAAAGAGTTCCGTTTCAAATGGAACAGATATTATTATCCTTACCCTTCATCTCTTAAAGGAGCATTGGGGTGCAGTGGCTAAGAGGTATGGTGTCGGTCTTGAATTCTAAAGGTACCAGGTTCATTTCTCAGTAGAAGGAATATAATTTTTGGAAATTTTTTTTAAATAGAACCAGTGGTCCTAATGATGTTATACTTCCCCCTTGGTCTCCTGGGTAGTGAGATCGGATACCTAGCACTTCTCGGATAAGGGCGGGAAAAATAGGAGGTCCAGTGTGCAAGTTGTGCACATTAAAAATCCCACGGCAGTTGGAAATCGTAAAGAGTAGGCCATACGGCCGCTGCCCTGGCAAAATTTAATTAGAAACCTACCCACCACAAAAATATTTATAGAATGTGTGATTCCTATATACACACATTGGGATTCTCGCCGGTGTTACAGAGTTCGTGTACTGTGCTGAGATCCTCCTTGCGTGACCTAAAGGAGCAGATTGGAGCACTGATGGAATTGTCCGTGTGCAATGAAGATAGTCTTTGCAACCAAACCAAACGAGCATAGACTTCCAAAATTGTATACAGAGTCCTCCTGTCCTGTGCTATTAGAGTACTGGTCTTTCCATGTTTTCCTCAGTTCTTTCATTTCTGTCTCCAAATCTCTTCTCTTCCTCTTATGCTGGGCACTTTTGCTGTAGACGTTCAGTGATTATTTTACCAATGCCATAGCTACACTCATCAGTAATTCCAATTTTTAGCTTATTGAATAGATGATATCTCAATCTGTTGTGACCTGTGTGGGACTGAAGATTACCACTTGCTCACTACTGTTGAACTTAAACATTAGAAACCGATCATACCAAAAACAATTTATAGAATGTGTGATTCCTATATACACACATTGGGATTAACGCTGGTTCCAGGGAGTTTGTGCACTATGCTGAGATCCTCCTTGTGTGATCTGAGGAAGGAGACTGGAGCACTGATGGAGTTGTACGATGAAGATAGTCTGTGAAAACCAAACCAAACCACTTCTGTTGAGCTGGTAAATGTGCATTATTTTTCTGGTTGCCTGGATGCTCTGCTTCCCCCTTGCTCCTGTTTGTGTACCTGACGCAAAGTGCATTCATAATTTACTTCAATTGGTTCACAGTGCATTCATAATTTACTTCATTTGGTTCAAAGTGCATTCATAATTTACTTCATTTGGTTCAAAGTGCATTCATAATTTACTTCATTTGGTTCAAAGTGCATTCATAATTTACTTCATTTGGTTCAAAGTGCATTCATAATTTACTTCATTTGGTTCACAGGGGTCCATGCGGAGACAAAGAAAGAACAGGATCACGACTCCTACCAGGCATGCTCAAGAGGCAGCTCAGATGAGGTTGTGCATGGGACTAGCAATCTCATGAGTTAAGCATACTGTGTCGATTTGTTCTCCAATCTCATGAGTTAAGCATACTGTGTCGATTTGTCCTCCAATCCACAAATGGACACCTTCAATAATGGTGTCCTCCAAATCTTCCTCCAGTCAGATACCTCCATAGACAAACAGCGCCTCAAATGCACTGCCCATAGTGGTGGACACGAAACACAACTGACAACTTTCGGCATTATACCCCCCTTGTGAACTAAAAGCGGTGCTATCTGCTAAGATCTGGGGTTCATTATCAGTGATACTTGTGATGTGAAATTTGGTGGACATAATGATGGATGGGGAAAAGACATAGACAATGAGAAAAAATGCAGTAAATGATAAGACTGCACTTGAAAAAGTATGCCTACAAGATGTAGAATCATGCATATACCTGGGCTGCAATGCAGGCACAGTTGGACGGACAGACTGTTATATAACAGTAGGAATACAGAAGGCTAGAGGATCTGTTATTGCATTGAGAAGTACATGAAAATCAAAAGAAATTAAGTCCAACAAAAAAATAAGAATCTTCAACTCAGATGTCCATTCACTCCTATTTTATGACTGAAAAACATGAACACGAAAAACAACCACCATGAAGTTACTCATCTGAGAATTCATTAAAGAATATTCTGAGGTGTTGTAAAGCCCATGTGCAACATAAGTTTTATATCATATAAAATGCAGACGTGAGGAGACCTAACTATAACCAAAAGGGCAGGCCAGGTAGCCCTTGGGAGAACAATTTTTTTTAATTTCATGGCATGCCATATGTTTCGTGGGGGAGAACAAGTTAAATAAAACATTCAGAACAAAAATGTGTAAATCAGAACCTCTTCGGACAGGCTAGCAGTCTCAGACTCCATTTTAATCTTTTTGCTAGGAGGTGGTGGTGGAGGGGGGGTCTCTACTTGTGGAGCAGTGGCAGAGTTCAATTCTTCTGCCGCAGCTCTTGAACGGGTACGTCTTCTTTCCACAGGTGAGGAGTCAGGTGTGTCATTAGGTGTAGAACCTCGGCCCAGAAGCTGCTTTGCTAATTGAGAAAGTGGTGTCGAGGTGTCCACAACGGCCTCAGCCTCACTATTTCGTCTCCATCGTGATTTGACCTGATTATAGAGATAGATATAGTAAGTTATCTGCTTGCACAAGTTTTGTTTACAAGAATTCACAGTTACACACACAGAATTTTAGCAATGTAATTCTATTTAGTCCGGTGCAGAAAAGGACAACTGCTGACTCAGGCATGTCGTGGAGAGTCAACCAGTCGGTTACGCATGGAGGCTAGCAACCTCATCATATAACACACGTTGCTACAGAAACTACTGCTGCTATACCAGGGTTTCTTAACCTGTGGTCCTTGGGCCCCGTGTTGGACCCTGGTAGTCGGTGTACATAACCTATAATTTATTACTGTTGTTGTTTAACAAGCTGAAGTGGTGATTCCCATGCTCAATACAGAAATGGAAAAGATGAACATGATGACAATCCTATAAGTGCGTATTTCAAAATTATGTGTCCTACTATCATAGTGGTTAGAGCGCTGGTCTCTTGCGGCAAAGGTGCCGGTTCTAATCCTGGTACCAACGCGCTCCAGTCTACCCAGCTGTAAATGGTTACCTGACTCTGCTCTTTGAGTTCGGGAAGGAAAATGCAGCGAGGAAGGGAACTGGTCACCCCACCTCTCTGCTGGACCTAGTTTGGTGAAGTCTCTAACACTTCACTCCCCTACGGCAGAATCTGCTATGTGACTCTACCTTTACCTTTTTTATTTATTTCAAAATGATGTGCTTAAGGAGATGATTAAAAAAATAATGAAACAAAAATCAAAGAATTAGTTCTAAACAAGCCAACCAAACTCCACGTGATTGATGTATTAAAAACATGTAAACTAAGATCAATATCCTTGAGACTATTTGATCATCCTGTGTGTTCTGCATATGCATTCCTTTGTCCCAAGATTGCATGTTGTACTGAAATGATGCCAATTGAAGGGTTGCTTTTCGTTCATTCACTGTATGTGAATAATATGTCATGTATTTTTTATTTAACAGGGATCAATAAATGTGTAGAGGTGCCTGCAAATGACTGTTATTTGTGTATTTATACTGGAGATTGATGATCTAAATCAGAGGTTCTCAACACTTTTTTTGCTCATAAAGATATCTTCTACGGACAACTGGCAAATGGCAAAAGAACAGTTGGGCGACCGCAGCTGAGATTCAAAGATGTGTGCAAGAGAGACGTGAGGGCACTGGACATAGATCCAGCAACCTGAGAGGATGAAGCTGCCGATCGCACCAAGTGGTGATGCTATCTGTGGCGCCACCTCAGATTGGGCGAAAAGAAGCTCACACAGCAAGCAGAGGAGAGGAGAAAACGTTGAAAGGAACACCAGGAAAATAAGCAGCTGAGGGCTGTCATCTCAGAGGCGCATTACCATGGACAGTTATGACTGAAGGGGTTATTATTATTATTATTACTATCAATATGTATCACATATTACTACGATCAATATGTATCACCAGAACCTCATTATACCATCACTGAAACACTGTTAAACTAATTACAACAATAGCAACATGCTACCTTCCCACACACACACACAAAGCACACTGTTGAATCAGAAAGTTAAAACCTAGGGTATCTGGGACGATAACTAGGTCATTATTTATTTGTTACTATCAATATGTATAACCAGAACCTCACCAGATCATCACTGGATTAGCACACTGTTAAACCAATTACGAAAACAGCAATCAGAAATGCAGAGCTGGATTTTGTTTTAAACAACAGCGGCCAATTTGCAGGATTATTTTTGTGTGTTTTCCCAGTGTGATGTATACACACCACAAATCTCAGAGATGCATTAACAAGAAAGTTTATGATGAAGAAAAACAAGAACTACTATAACTATATCAGATATTTGTAGCTCAAAACAGACAGTACCTTCTTCCCTCTTCTCCTCCTTAGAAGCATTGCTGAGCTATTGTGAACTGACAGCTCAACACGACAATAAATAACAGAATACTTAGCTCTGAACTCTGCTCACCAAAATGAAAGTTCACTGCACTATATCCTCACTAAATGACACAATAGTTTTTTAATGGGAATTCCCCCAAAAAAGTTTTAATATCTTCAGTGCAAAATGAGTTCACTAAATTCTCTAATCTATATATTACATGACAGACCCATTTTAGAATAGGTTAAACTATCCCACTGTTTTATCCACAAAACCACTTCTGCTCCCATAGTTCATCCCATAACATTCACTTTGCTTTTCCATAACATTCACAATATTTCTTACAACATTCACCCTGATCCCGTTAGTAGTTTTCATAATAGTTACCCTGCCCTCACAAGACCCTCAAGAAATATTCTTAATGTGCATACTCTGTTCTCAAGTCTAAATTACCCACACTGAAATCATAGTTATCCACCACCTTCCACTTACTCTTACCCCCACAACATCTACCCTGCTCTCACAGCCTTTCCCCACACCTGCTTAGCTCTTACAGTCTTTAACCACAGCACCTTCCCTGCTCTCACAGCCTTTCCCTACATTTCCCCATATACCTACCCTGCCCTCTCAGCCTTTCTCCACAATATTTACCCTTCCTCACATTCTCTCCCCCCCAAATGCTGCCTAATGATCATCTCCTCAACACCTACCCTGCCCTCACAGCCCTTTCCCACAACACCTACTGGTAGATCAGGATCAACTGGTTGCCGACCATTGCTTTAGGGTATATCCCAGTGGATATTTTGGTAGATCTTTAGATCGATTGCGCGGGGGAGAAAGCATATTTAAACTAGGGAAATTTTGGACTAGACATCTCCCTCTGACATTTAAAACTGAGGTGTCCCGGAGATCAAAGATACTTTTTCCACTGTCCCAAAAAAACAAAAACAAAACTAGAGCTGGCTACTAAAATATATAAATATATTCATGAACAGCATGAGATAGGAATGCAATCTTTTCTTTGTAAGGTCCATCATTCCCCACCCCCTTGCTTAAAATTACATACACACATATATATATATGGTCAATCTTTAGAGGATTCAGTGTTACTAAAGTAGTAACCAAAAGCTCCTGGATTGCCAACCCCTGCCCTAAAGTCTTTCCCCACAATATCTACCCTGCCCTCACAACCTTTCCCCACAATATCTACCCTGCCCTCTCAGCCCTAGTATGGGAGTGTTGGACGCTGCAATATACTAGGTTTCAGCTTTATGATGCAGGGGGGACCAGTTCCTTTCATTGCTGCCTCTGCCTTCCTTAACTCAACAGAACAGTCAGGGACCCACTTGCCCTAAGTGAGTATGCTTACAACAGAAACTGCATCACTTGAAGTCAGATCTTTCCTACTTCACTCTGCTTCCTCTCTGTATTTATCTAGACTTCTTTCCTTTCTTTTCCCTTAAGAATATCCACTAAAGGATCCAAATGACGGTGGTTAGAGTGCTTGCCTCTTACAGCAAAGTTACCAGGATCTGGGTTCAAAACCTGGTACCATCCATTCCACTCTGCTGTGAATGAATACCTGGCTCTGCTCTTAAGTTAGGGAAAGCAAGGGCAGCAAGAATGGGAAATGTTCATCCCTATATCATAAAATCTTAGACCTAGTGCAGTAAAGTCTCTAATACTTCACTCTCAGATACAATGGTATCTGCTACTGGGTTACCTTTAATGTCCAAGCATTTCTCTCATTAATAATGTTGTTAATGCCTGTGTTAAGCTTGAATGCATGAGGTATTTTTGTTTTCATCAAATTAATCACATTCTATGCCCTACCATTACTTACTGGAACAATACTGTATTGCGTGTGTTCATAGCTGATCGTAGAGGGTATTCTATGAATCAGCTTCAAACCACAGTCGAATTCATCATGAGAACTCGTCTGACGGTGTAAACATCAAAGAAGCTTCATGTATCAATAATGTGGGCCCTAACACTTTCAAGTATATCTTCTTAACTGCAAACAGCTCGGCTATAATCAGCGTATACCCCTTTGTTCCTTACCTTAGCAGGAAGCCACTACTACAACCAGTCCTCTAGCAGGAAGCCACTACTACAACCAGTCCTCTAGCAGGAAGCCACTACTACAACCAGTCCTCTAGCAGGAAGTCTGCATCAAAGCATTCATGTGCTCTTACACTTGTGGTCTTTGTAGCAATACCCATCCTCTGATGAATTAACTATGGTACCTAAAATAATATGGGGGTCGGAGTGGCTCAGAGGTATGGCATCCGCCTCGTATTCAAGAAGTACCGGGTTTGAATCCCAGTTGAGGGATTATAATTTATTGAAATATTTTTTTCAGAACCAGTGGTCCTAATTATGTCATACTCCCCATTGGTCTTCATGGGTAGTGAGATCGGATGCCTAGCCTTCTCGGATAAGGGCGGAAAAATAGGAGGTCCCGTGAGCAAGTTGCGCACGTTAAAAATCCCACGGCAGTTGGAAATCGTAAAGAGTTGGCTTATCAGGCCGCTGCCCTGGCAAAATTTAAACATTAGGAAACCTACCCACCACTAAAATATTCATTGAATGTGCGATTCCTATACATTATATACACACATTGGGAGCAACGGAGCTCGTGCACTGTGCTGAGATCCTCCTAGTGTGATCTAAGGGAGGAGAACGGAGCACTGATGGCGTTGCCGTGTGCAATGAATATAGTCCTTAAAAACCAAACTAAACCAAACCAAACCTAAAATTATCAGTGTGGTACCTACATGACACCTCCCCACACCAAAGTGCCTCTACTGTATTTTGGTATGCTATGAAAAATAAAGTTCCCGGGGTTTTATAAGAGACAAAGAAAGAATATGTATCCTGCTCCCTCAGTCACGTTGTGTAAGGTGAACAATACGAGGTTGTGTAAGGTGAACAATACGAGGTTGTGTAAGGTGAACAATACGAGGTTGTGTAAGGTGAACAATACGAGGTTGTGTAAGGTGAACAATACGAGGTTGTGTAAGGTGAACAATACGAGGTTGTGTATGAGGCTGGCAACCTCACTGTGTAAAACAAATTACTACAGAAACCTTCACTGTGGTGGCTCCATGCTCCGTAAGGAGCAAATAAGGAAACATTAACATTAAAACAAACAAGCTTTCAAGGCAGACTTAAGAGTACTGGAAAGCTCTTATGTCCTGACACCAAGAATCTTTTGCATTTGCTTTTGATCTGCCCAAGTTTACTAATAGAGGTTGTGGTACTTGCCTTCAGAGGTCTCTGTGATGAGGAGTCAGTACCAGAGTCACTGCCAGTATCACCTGTGCTGTCTTCAACACCTGACGATGAAACAATTGGCTCGTTAACTTCCATGCTGCTCTTCTTTTTAGACATGGCAACCTTTGAAGACTTCCTTGCCTTCTGCATGTCAACCGAGTCAAATTCAGATTCCGCCAGTAATGATGTTTCAAAAGATGGCTCAGGTAGGGCGGAAAATCCCCGTGATGCATCTAACAAAGATTTTTTGAGCAACGCCTCACTTTTACTCATGATTGTTGTAGAGGGTGACCCAACAGTTGGAGAGCTAGATGTGGCAGCTGAAGATTTAATAACGGGACTGAATGTGCCTTCCTCTTGCGGACTGAACTTAAACATTTTAGAGGACCTTATTTCTAGTTGCTTCTGCAAATCAGAGGAAGACACTAGTTCAGATGAAGAAAATCTGGGGCTGCCAAAGTTAGAAGTTTCTACAACACTGTGAGAACTTACAGGGGTTCTTAGCAGTGGACCTCTAGTAGGAGTAGGGAGAAAATGCATCCTGGGTCTTGGTCCTGAATGTAAGTTAAAATCAGCAGATACAAAAGGGGGCCGAGATTCCTGTGTGAATGTGTGTGGTGGAAAGCGGTTTGGAGGTGCAGAGGGAGTGTAAGGTGGTGCCACCTGATGCTGGGTAGCAGGATACTGTGGAAATATGGGTTGCCCATGCTGGTCCACATGAATGTGTGGGGGCGGTGGTCCTCTAACCGGCTGCGGCACTTGAGGTAGCTGCTGTTGCAAAATGTTGGGCACTGAGTGGTAAGGTTCTGTTAGCGTCTGGTTGCTAGGATAGCCAGAGTGGGGGAAATGAGGATGCTGGGGCTGGAATGGGTATGGATTAGATGCTGCCACTGGTTCTGGAGGTAAAGGCGGATACTGGCTAGAGATATCTTGATGAGGTGGTGGTACTTGATGAGGTGGTGGTACTTGATGAGGTGGTGGTACTTGATGAGGTGGTGGTACTTGATGAGGTGGTGGTGCTTGATGGGGTGGTGGTGCTTGATGGGGTGGTGGTACTTGATGGGGCGGTGGTACTTGATGGGGCGGTTGTGCTTGATGGGGTGGTGGTGCTTGATGGGGTGGTGGTGCTTGACTGTAAACATTAGGTACTGGCTGCCCTTGCCACTGAGGTCCATACTGCTGATGGTCATACACTGGTGGATACTGTGCCGCATAGTTTGTATTCTGACCTGGGTACCCACCTGGTAATTCTGGACATTGATGTGGGAATGAATATACACTGGTATCTGTGGCACTGGAATATACTGTATCAATGTGGTATTCTGGTACATATGACTGACTGGAGGACGTGATGACTGCTACTTTAAACAAATCGTCTTTAGGATCTGCCTTACTGGGTGGCTTGGTCAATTCTTCCAACTGCTCCTCTTTGAAAGATCTGGAGTCTTTCCTTCTGGATGATGAACACCTCTCGTGACTAGGACTCAGACTCTTGTCTCTATCCCGAACCCTATCATACCTGTCCTGGCTTCGATCTCTACCTCTTTCTCTTCTCCGAGATGGACTCCTGCTTCGACTTCTGCTATGGGATTTATCTCTGCTCCTATGACTGCGTTTCCCACCAGATTTGCCTCTGTCATTCCTATCTCTCTCATGACTTTTGTCTCTCTCTCTGCTATGGTCTCTGCTTCTGTCTCTTTCAGAGTGTCTGATTCGTCTACTTTCATCGCCGTTATATTTTCGCTTAGTGTAGTCATCTCTGTCATCTCCACCCCGTCTGCTGTATTTTTCTTCTTTGATATCTCGACTCTTTCCCCTTCTGTAATCAACTTCATCATCATACCTTCCTCTCTTCTTGCTATAGCCATCACCATCTCTATCTCTACCTCTTCGT
>JAMPIV010019027.1:0-28637 GCA_024509875.1 Oreohelix idahoensis
ATTCTCTAGTGTGTATTCTCCAGTGTGTATTCTCTAGTGTGTATTCTCTATTGTGTATTCTCTATTGTGTATTCTCCAGTGTGTATTCTCTATTGTGTATTCTCCAGTGTGTATTCTCTAGTGTGTATTCTCTATTGTGTATTCTCTATTGTGTATTCTCTAGTGTATATTCTCTAGTGTGTATTCTCTATTGTGTATTCTCTATTGTGTATTCTCTATTGTGTATTCTCTATTGTGTATTCTCTAGTGTGTATTCTCTATTGTGTATTCTCTAGTGTGTATTCTCTAGTGTGTATTCTCTAGTGTGGTAATTCTCCAGTGTTGTAATCTCATATTGTGTTAATCCCTAGTGGAGTATTCTCTACTGTGTATTCTCTAGTGGTAATCCTCTACTGTGGTATTCTCCTAGTGGTGTATTCTCTATTGTGTAATTCCTATGTGTATTCACTAGTGTGTATTCTCTATTGTGTATTCTCTACTGTGTAATTCAACTATTGTGGTATACTCTATTGTGATTCCTCTAGTGTGTTTTCCGCCTAGTGTATCTCTAGTGTGTATTCTCTATTGTGTTATTCTCCTATTGGATGGTAAACCTCTAGTGTGTATTCTCTAGTGTGTAATCCCTACTGTGTAATTCTCTACTGTGTATTCTCTATTGTGTATTCTCTGTGTGTATTCTCTAGTGTGTAGTCTCTAGTGTGTATTCACTACTGTTGTATTCTCAGTGGTCTATTCTCCGTGTCTGTATTCTCTATTGTGTATTCTCTAGTGTGTATTTTCACTATGTGGTAGTCTCTAGTGTGTATTCTCTTATTTGTGGTTATTCTCTAGTGGTGTATTCTCTAGTTGTGTATTCTTCTAGTGTTTATTCCTCTAGTTGTTATTCTCCAGTTTGTGTATTCTCTAGTGTGTAATTCTCATAGTGTGTAATTCTCTAGTGTGTATTCTCTAGTGTGTATTCTCTATTCCCTCTAGTGTATTCTCTATTGTAATTCTCTAACAGTGTATTCTCTAGTGTGTATTCTCTATTCTCTATGATTGTATTCTCTAGTGTGTATTCTCTAGTAGTGTATTCTCTCTATTGTGTATTCTCTATTGTGTATTCCTCTAGTGTGTATTCTCTAGTGTGTATTCTCCTGACGTGTGTATTCTCTAGTGTGTATTCTCTAGTGTGTATTCTCTATTGTGTATTCCTCAAGTGTGTATTCTCTAGTGTGTTATTCTCTATTGTGTATTCTCTATTGTGTATTTCTCTATTCTCTAGTGTGTAATTCTCTATTGTGTATTCTCCTAGTGTGTGCGGTATTCTCTATTGTGTATTCTCTATTGTGTATTCTCTAGTGTGTATTTCTCTATTGTGGTATTCTCCATTGTGTAATTCTCCAGTGTGTATTCTCTATTGTGTATTCTCTATTGTGTATTCTCTATTGTGTATTCTCTATTGTGTATTCTCCTTTGTGTTTTCTCTATTGTGTATTCTCTATTGTGTATTCTCCAGTGTGTATTCTCTATTGTGTATTCTCCAGTGTGTATTCTCTAGTGTGTATTCTCTATTGTGTATTCTCTATTGTGTATTCTCTAGTGTGTATTCTCTATTGTGTATTCTCCAGTGTGTATTCTCTATTGTGTATTCTCTATTGTGTATTCTCTATTGTGTATTCTCTATTGTGTATTCTCTATTGTGTATTCTCTATTGTGTATTCTCTATTGTGTATTCTCTATTGTGTATTCTCTAGTGTGTATTCTCTATTGTGTATTCTCTATTGTGTATTCTCCAGTGTGTATTCTCTATTGTGTATTCTCTAGTGTGTATTCTCTATTGTGTATTCTCTATTGTGTATTCTCTATTGTGTATTCTCTAGTGTGTATTCTCTATTGTGTATTCTCTATTGTGTATTCTCTAGTGTGTATTCTCTATTGTGTATTCTCTATTGTGTATTCTCTAGTGTGTATTCTCTAGTGTGTATTCTCTATTGTGTATTCTCTATTGTGTATTCTCTATTGTGTATTCTCTAGTGTGTATTCTCTATTGTGTATTCTCTATTGTGTATTCTCTATTGTGTATTCTCTATTGTGTATTCTCTAGTGTGTATTCTCTATTGTGTATTCTCTATTGTGTATTCTCTATTGTGTATTCTCTATTGTGTATTCTCTAGTGTGTATTCTCTATTGTGTATTCTCTATTGTGTATTCTCTATTGTGTATTCTCTATTGTGTATTCTCTATTGTGTATTCTCTATTGTGTATTCTCTAGTGTGTATTCTCTATTGTGTATTCTCTATTGTGTATTCTCTATTGTGTATTCTCTAGTGTGTATTCTCTATTGTGTATTCTCTAGTGTGTATTCTCTATTGTGTATTCTCTATTGTGTATTCTCTAGTGTGTATTCTCTATTGTGTATTCTCTATTGTGTATTCTCTAGTGTGTATTCTCTAGTGTGTATTCTCTATTGTGTATTCTCTAGTGTGTATTCTCTAGTGTGTATTCTCTATTGTGTATTCTCTATTGTGTATTCTCTATTGTGTATTCTCTATTGTGTATTCTCTAGTGTGTATTCTCTAGTGTGTGTTCTCTATTGTGTATTCTCTATTGTGTATTCTCTATTGTGTATTCTCTATTGTGTATTCTCTAGTGTGTATTCTCTATTGTGTATTCTCTAGTGTGTATTCTCTATTGTGTATTCTCTAGTGTGTATTCTCTATTGTGTATTCTCTATTGTGTATTCTCTAGTGTGTATTCTCTAGTGTGTATTCTCTATTGTGTATTCTCTATTGTGTATTCTCTATTGTGTATTCTCTATTGTGTATTCTCTATTGTGTATTCTCTATTGTGTATTCTCTAGTGTGTATTCTCTATTGTGTATTCTCTATTGTGTATTCTCTATTGTGTATTCTCTAGTGTGTATTCTCTATTGTGTATTCTCTATTGTGTATTCTCTATTGTGTATTCTCTAGTGTGTATTCTCTAGTGTGTATTCTCCAGTGTGTATTCTCTAGTGTGTATTCTCTATTGTGTATTCTCTATTGTGTATTCTCTATTGTGTATTCTCTATTGTGTATTCTCTATTGTGTATTCTCTATTGTGTATTCTCTATTGTGTATTCTCTGTTGTGTATTCTCTGTTGTGTATTCTCTAGTGTGTCTTCTCTTTTTTGTGTATTCTATTGTGTATTCTCTAGTGTGTATTCTCTATTGTGTATTCTCTAGTGTGTATTCTCTATTGTGTATTCTCTAGTGTGTATTCTCTATTGTGTATTCTCTAGTGTGTATTCTCTATTGTGTATTCTCTAGTGTGTATTCTCTATTGTGTATTCTCTAGTGTGTATTCTCTATTGTGTATTCTCTAGTGTGTATTCTCTATTGTGTATTCTCTAGTGTGTATTCTCTATTGTGTATTCTCTAGTGTGTATTCTCTATTGTGTATTCTCTATTGTGTATTCTCTATTGTGTATTCTCTATTGTGTATTCTCTAGTGTGTATTCTCTATTGTGTATTCTCTAGTGTGTATTCTCTAGTGTGTATTCTCTATTGTGTATTCTCTAGTGTGTATTCTCTAGTGTGTATTCTCTATTGTGTATTCTCTATTGTGTATTCTCTAGTGTGTATTCTCTATTGTGTATTCTCTAGTGTGTATTCTCTATTGTGTATTCTCTAGTGTGTATTCTCTATTGTGTATTCTCTATTGTGTATTCTCTATTGTGTATTCTCTAGTGTGTATTCTCTAGTGTGTATTCTCTATTGTGTATTCTCTATTGTGTATTCTCTAGTGTGTATTCTCTATTGTGTATTCTCTAGTGTGTATTCTCTATTGTGTATTCTCCAGTGTGTATTCTCTAGTGTGTATTCTCTATTGTGTATTCTCTAGTGTGTATTCTCTAGTGTGTATTCTCTATTGTGTATTCTCTAGTGTGTATTCTCTATTGTGTATTCTCTATTGTGTATTCTCTATTGTGTATTCTCTATTGTGTATTCTCTATTGTGTATTCTCTATTGTGTATTCTCTATTGTGTATTCTCTATTGTGTATTCTCTAGTGTGTATTCTCTATTGTGTATTCTCTATTGTGTATTCTCTATTGTGTATTCTCTATTGTGTATTCTCTATTGTGTATTCTCTATTGTGTATTCTCTATTGTGTATTCTCTATTGTGTATTCTCTATTGTGTATTCTCTATTGTGTATTCTCTATTGTGTATTCTCTAGTGTGTATTCTCTATTGTGTATTCTCTATTGTGTATTCTCTATTGTGTATTCTCTAGTGTGTATTCTCTATTGTGTATTCTCTAGTGTGTATTCTCTATTGTGTATTCTCTATTGTGTATTCTCTATTGTGTATTTCTAGTGTGTATTCTCTATTGTGTATTCTCTATTGTGTATTCTCTATTGTGTATTCTCTATTGTGTATTCTCTATTGTGTATTCTCTATTGTGTATTCTCTATTGTGTATTCTCTATTGTGTATTCTCTATTGTGTATTCTCTATTGTGTATTCTCTATTGTGTATTCTCTATTGTGTATTCTCTATTGTGTATTCTCTAGTGTGTATTCTCTATTGTGTATTCTCTATTGTGTATTCTCTATTGTGTATTCTCTATTGTGTATTCTCTATTGTGTATTCTCTAGTGTGTATTCTCTATTGTGTATTCTCTATTGTGTATTCTCTATTGTGTATTCTCTATTGTGTATTCTCTATTGTGTATTCTCTATTGTGTATTCTCTATTGTGTATTCTCTATTGTGTATTCTCTATTGTGTATTCTTTATTGTGTATTCTTTATTGTGTATTCTCTATTGTGTATTCTCTAGTGTGTATTCTTTATTGTGTATTCTCTAGTGTGTATTCTCTATTGTGTATTCTCTAGTGTGTATTCTCTATTGTGTATTCTCTAGTGTGTATTCTCTATTGTGTATTCTCTATTGTGTATTCTCTATTGTGTATTCTCTATTGTGTATTCTCTATTGTGTATTCTCTATTGTGTATTCTCTATTGTGTATTCTCTATTGTGTATTCTCTAGTGTGTATTCTCTATTGTGTATTCTCTAGTGTGTATTCTCTATTGTGTATTCTCTATTGTGTATTCTCTATTGTGTATTCTCTATTGTGTATTCTCTATTGTGTATTCTCTATTGTGTATTCTCTAGTGTGTATTCTCTATTGTGTATTCTCTATTGTGTATTCTCTATTGTGTATTCTCTATTGTGTATTCTCTATTGTGTATTCTCTATTGTGTATTCTCTATTGTGTATTCTCTATTGTGTATTCTCTATTGTGTATTCTTTATTGTGTATTCTCTATTGTGTATTCTCTATTGTGTATTCTCTATTGTGTATTCTCTATTGTGTATTCTCTATTGTGTATTCTCTAGTGTGTATTCTTTATTGTGTATTCTCTAGTGTGTATTCTCTATTGTGTATTCTCTATTGTGTATTCTCTATTGTGTATTCTCTAGTGTGTATTCTTTATTGTGTATTCTCTATTGTGTATTCTCTATTGTGTATTCTCTATTGTGTATTCTCTATTGTGTATTCTCTATTGTGTATTCTCTATTGTGTATTCTCTATTGTGTATTCTCTATTGTGTATTCTCTATTGTGTATTCTCTATTGTGTATTCTCTATTGTGTATTCTCTATTGTGTATTCTCTATTGTGTATTCTCTATTGTGTATTCTCTATTGTGTATTCTCTATTGTGTATTCTCTATTGTGTATTCTCTAGTGTGTATTCTCTATTGTGTATTCTCTATTGTGTATTCTCTATTGTGTATTCTCTATTGTGTATTCTCTAGTGTGTATTCTCTATTGTGTATTCTCTATTGTGTATTCTCTATTGTGTATTCTCTATTGTGTATTCTCTATTGTGTATTCTCTATTGTGTATTCTCTATTGTGTATTCTCTAGTGTGTATTCTCTATTGTGTATTCTCTATTGTGTATTCTCTATTGTGTATTCTCTATTGTGTATTCTCTATTGTGTATTCTCTATTGTGTATTCTCTATTGTGTATTCTCTATTGTGTATTCTCTATTGTGTATTCTCTATTGTGTATTCTCTAGTGTGTATTCTCTATTGTGTATTCTCTATTGTGTATTCTCTATTGTGTATTCTCTAGTGTGTATTCTCTATTGTGTATTCTCTAGTGTGTATTCTCTATTGTGTATTCTCTATTGTGTATTCTCTATTGTGTATTCTCTATTGTGTATTCTCTAGTGTGTATTCTCTATTGTGTATTCTCTATTGTGTATTCTCTATTGTGTATTCTCTATTGTGTATTCTCTATTGTGTATTCTCTAGTGTGTATTCTCTATTGTGTATTCTCTAGTGTGTATTCTCTATTGTGTATTCTCTAGTGTGTATTCTCTATTGTGTATTCTCTATTGTGTATTCTCTATTGTGTATTCTCTAGTGTGTATTCTCTATTGTGTATTCTCTATTGTGTATTCTCTATTGTGTATTCTCTATTGTGTATTCTCTATTGTGTATTCTCTATTGTGTATTCTCTATTGTGTATTCTCTATTGTGTATTCTCTAGTGTGTATTCTCTATTGTGTATTCTCTATTGTGTATTCTCTATTGTGTATTCTCTATTGTGTATTCTCTATTGTGTATTCTCTAGTGTGTATTCTCTATTGTGTATTCTCTAGTGTGTATTCTCTATTGTGTATTCTCTATTGTGTATTCTCTATTGTGTATTCTCTAGTGTGTATTCTCTATTGTGTATTCTCTAGTGTGTATTCTCTATTGTGTATTCTCTATTGTGTATTCTCTAGTGTGTATTCTCTAGTGTGTATTCTCTATTGTGTATTCTCTAGTGTGTATTCTCTAGTGTGTATTCTCTAGTGTGTATTCTCTATTGTGTATTCTCTATTGTGTATTCTCTATTGTGTATTCTCTAGTGTGTATTCTCTATTGTGTATTCTCTATTGTGTATTCTCTATTGTGTATTCTCTATTGTGTATTCTCTATTGTGTATTCTCTATTGTGTATTCTCTATTGTGTATTCTCTATTGTGTATTCTCTATTGTGTATTCTCTATTGTGTATTCTCTATTGTGTATTCTCTATTGTGTATTCTCTAGTGTGTATTCTCTATTGTGTATTCTCTATTGTGTATTCTCTAGTGTGTATTCTCTATTGTGTATTCTCTATTGTGTATTCTCTAGTGTGTATTCTCTATTGTGTATTCTCTATTGTGTATTCTCTATTGTGTATTCTCTATTGTGTATTCTCTATTGTGTATTCTCTAGTGTGTATTCTCTATTGTGTATTCTCTAGTGTGTATTCTCTATTGTGTATTCTCTAGTGTGTATTCTCTATTGTGTATTCTCTATTGTGTATTCTCTAGTGTGTATTCTCTATTGTGTATTCTCTAGTGTGTATTCTCTATTGTGTATTCTCTATTGTGTATTCTCTAGTGTGTATTCTCTATTGTGTATTCTCTATTGTATTCTCTATTGTGTATTCTCTATTGTGTATTCTCTATTCTCTATTGTGTATTCTCTATTGTGTATTCTCTATTGTGTATTCTCTATTGTGTATTCTCTAGTGTGTATTCTCTATTGTGTATTCTCTATTGTGTATTCTCTATTGTGTATTCTCTAGTGTGTATTCTCTATTGTGTATTCTCTATTGTGTATTCTCTATTGTGTATTCTCTAGTGTGTATTCTCTAGTGTGTATTCTCTATTGTGTATTCTCTATTGTGTATTCTCTATTGTGTATTCTCTATTGTGTATTCTCTATTGTGTATTCTCTAGTGTGTATTCTCTATTGTGTATTCTCTATTGTGTATTCTCTATTGTGTATTCTCTATTGTGTATTCTCTATTGTGTATTCTCTATTGTGTATTCTCTATTGTGTATTCTCTAGTGTGTATTCTCTAGTGTATTCTCTATTGTGTATTCTCTATTGTGTATTCTCTAGTGTGTATTCTCTATTGTGTATTCTCTATTGTGTATTCTCTATTGTGTATTCTCTATTGTGTATTCTCTATTGTGTATTCTCTATTGTGTATTCTCTATTGTGTATTCTCTATTGTGTATTGTGTATTCTCTAGTGTGTATTCTCTATTGTGTATTCTCTAGTGTGTATTCTCTAGTGTGTATTCTCTATTGTGTATTCTCTAGTGTGTATTCTCTATTGTGTATTCTCTATTGTGTATTCTCTATTGTGTATTCTCTATTGTGTATTCTCTATTGTGTATTCTCTATTGTGTATTCTCTAGTGTGTATTCTCTATTGTGTATTCTCTATTGTGTATTCTCTATTGTGTATTCTCTAGTGTGTATTCTCTATTGTGTATTCTCTATTGTGTATTCTCTAGTGTGTATTCTCTATTGTGTATTCTCTAGTGTGTATTCTCTATTGTGTATTCTCTATTGTGTATTCTCTATTGTGTATTCTCTATTGTGTATTCTCTATTGTGTATTCTCTATTGTGTATTCTCTAGTGTGTATTCTCTATTGTGTATTCTCTATTGTGTATTCTCTATTGTGTATTCTCTATTGTGTATTCTCTATTGTGTATTCTCTATTGTGTATTCTCTATTGTGTATTCTCTATTGTGTATTCTCTATTGTGTATTCTCTATTGTGTATTCTCTATTGTGTATTCTCTAGTGTGTATTCTCTATTGTGTATTCTCTATTGTGTATTCTCTATTGTGTATTCTCTATTGTGTATTCTCTATTTCTATTGTGTATTCTCTATTGTGTATTCTCTATTGTGTATTCTCTATTGTGTATTCTCTATTGTGTATTCTCTAGTGTGTATTCTCTATTGTGTATTCTCTATTGTGTATTCTCTATTGTGTATTCTCTATTGTGTATTCCCTATTGTGTATTCTCTATTGTGTATTCTCTATTGTGTATTCTCTAGTGTGTATTCTCTATTGTGTATTCTCTATCTTGTATTCTCTATTGTGTATTCTCTATTGTGTATTCTCTATTGTGTATTCTCTATTGTGTATTCTCTATTGTGTATTCTCTATTGTGTATTCTCTATTGTGTATTCTCTATTGTGTATTCTCTATTGTGTATTTTCTATTGTGTATTATCTAGTGTGTATTTTCTATTGTGTTTTCTCTATTGGGTATTTCTATTGTGTATTCTCTATTGTGTATTCTCTATTGTGTATTCTCTATTGTGTATTCTCTATTGTGTATTCTCTATTGTGTATTCTCTATTGTGTATTCTCTATTGTGTATTCTCTATTGTGTATTCTCTATTGTGTATTCTCTATTGTGTATTCTCTATTTTGTATTCTCTATTGTGTATTCTCTATTGTGTATTCTCTATTGTGTATTCTCTATTGTGTATTCTCTATTGTGTATTCTCTATTGTGTATTCTCTAGTGTGTATTCTCTATTGTGTATTCTCTATTGTGTATTCTCTATTGTGTATTCTCTAGTGTGTCTATTGTGTATTCTCTATTGTGTATTCTCTATTGTGTATTCTCTATTGTGTATTCTCTATTGTGTATTCTCTATTGTGTATTCTCTATTGTGTATTCTCTATTGTGTATTCTCGATTGTGTATTCTCTCTTGTGTATTCTCTATTGTGTATTCTCTATTGTGTATTCTCTATTGTGTATTCTCTATTGTGTATTCTCTATTGTGTATTCTCTATTGTGTATTCTCTATTGTGTATTCTCTATTGTGTATTCTCTATTTTGTATTCTCTATTGTGTATTCTCTATTGTGTATTCTCTATTGTGTATTCTCTAGTGGGTATTCTCTATTGTGTATTCTCTATTGTGTATTCTCTAGTGTGTATTCTCTATTGTGTATTCTCTAGTGTGTATTCTCTATTGTGTATTCTCTAGTGTGTATTCTCTATTGTGTATTCTCTATTGTGTATTCTCTATTGTGTATTCTCTAGTGTGTATTCTCTATTGTGTATTCTCTCTATTAGTGTGTATTCTCTATTTGTGTATTTCTCCATTGTGTATTCGCTAGTGTGTATTCTCTAGTGTGTAATCTCTATTGTGTATTCTCTATTGTGTATTCTCTATTGTGTATTCTCTATTGTGTATTCTCTATTGTGTATTCTCTATTGTGTATTCTCTATTGTGTATTCTCTATTGTGTATTCTCTATTGTGTATTCTCTATTGTGTATTCTCTATTGTGTATTCTCTAGTGTGTATTCTCTATTGTGTATTCTCTAGTGTGTATTCTCTAGTGTGTATTCTCTATTGTGTATTCTCTATTGTGTATTCTCTATTGTGTATTCTCTATTGTGTATTCTCTATTGTGTATTCTCTAGTGTGTATTCTCTATTGTGTATTCTCTATTGTGTATTCTCTATTGTGTATTCTCTATTGTGTATTCTCTTTTGTGTATTCTCTATTGTGTATTCTCTATTGTGTATTCTCTATTGTGTATTCTCTATTGTGTATTCTCTAGTGTGTATTCTCTATTGTGTATTCTCTATTGTGTATTCTCTATTGTGTATTCTCTATTGTGTATTCTCTATTGTGTATTCTCTAGTGTGTATTCTCTATTGTGTATTCTCTACTGTGTGTATTCTATTGTGTATTCTCTAGTGTGTATTCTCTATTGTGTATTCTCTAGTGTGTATTCTCTATTGTGTATTCTCTATTGTGTATTCTCTATTGTGTATTCTCTAGTGTGTATTCTCTATTGTGTATTCTCTATTGTGTATTCTCTAGTGTGTATTCTCTAGTGTGTATTCTCTAGTGTGTATTCTCTATTGTGTATTCTCTATTGTGTATTCTCTATTGTGTATTCTCTATTGTGTATTCTCTAGTGTGTATTCTCTATTGTGTATTCTCTATTGTGTATTCTCTAGTGTGTATTCTCTATTGTGTATTCTCTATTGTGTATTCTCTATTGTGTATTCTCTATTGTGTATTCTCTATTGTGTATTCTCTATTGTGTATTCTCTATTGTGTATTCTCTATTGTGTATTCTCTAGTGTGTATTCTCTATTGTGTATTCTCTATTGTGTATTCTCTAGTGTGTATTCTCTATTGTGTATTCTCTATTGTGTATTCTCTATTGTGTATTCTCTATTGTGTATTCTCTATTGTGTATTCTCTAGTGTGTATTCTCTATTGTGTATTCTCTATTGTGTATTCTCTATTGTGTATTCTCTATTGTGTATTCTCTATTGTGTATTCTCTATTGTGTATTCTCTATTGTGTATTCTCTATTGTGTATTCTCTAGTGTGTATTCTCTATTGTGTATTCTCTATTGTGTATTCTCTATTGTGTATTCTCTAGTGTGTATTCTCTATTGTGTATTCTCTATTGTGTATTCTCTATTGTGTATTCTCTATTGTGTATTCTCTATTGTGTATTCTCTATTGTGTATTCTCCAGTGTGTATTCTCTATTGTGTATTCTCTATTGTGTATTCTCTATTGTGTATTCTCTATTGTGTATTCTCTATTGTGTATTCTCTAGTGTGTATTCTCTATTGTGTATTCTCTAGTGTATTCTCTATTGTGTATTCTCTATTGTGTATTCTCTATTGTGTATTCTCTATTGTGTATTCTCTAGTGTGTATTCTCTATTGTGTATTCTCTAGTGTGTATTCTCTATTGTGTATTCTCTATTGTGTATTCTCTAGTGTGTATTCTCTAGTGTGTATTCTCTATTGTGTATTCTCTATTGTGTATTCTCTAGTGTGTATTCTCTAGTGTGTATTCTCTATTGTGTATTCTCTATTGTGTATTCTCTATTGTGTATTCTCTAGTGTGTATTCTCTATTGTGTATTCTCTAGTGTGTATTCTCTAGTGTGTATTCTCTATTGTGTATTCTCTATTGTGTATTCTCTATTGTGTATTCTCTAGTGTGTATTCTCTATTGTGTATTCTCTATTGTGTATTCTCTATTGTGTATTCTCTAGTGTGTATTCTCTAGTGTGTATTCTCTAGTGTGTATTCTCTATTGTGTATTCTCTATTGTGTATTCTCTATTGTGTATTCTCTATTGTGTATTCTCTAGTGTGTATTCTCTATTGTGTATTCTCTATTGTGTATTCTCTATTGTGTATTCTCTATTGTGTATTCTCTATTGTGTATTCTCTATTGTGTATTCTCTAGTGTGTATTCTCTATTGTGTATTCTCTAGTGTGTATTCTCTAGTGTGTATTCTCTATTGTGTATTCTCTATTGTGTATTCTCTAGTGTGTATTCTCTATTGTGTATTCTCTATTGTGTATTCTCTAGTGTGTATTCTCTATTGTGTATTCTCTATTGTGTATTCTCTATTGTGTATTCTCTATTGTGTATTCTCTAGTGTGTATTCTCTATTGTGTATTCTCTATTGTGTATTCTCTAGTGTGTATTCTCTATTGTGTATTCTCTATTGTGTATTCTCTAGTGTGTATTCTCTATTGTGTATTCTCTAGTGTGTATTCTCTATTGTGTATTCTCTATTGTGTATTCTCTATTGTGTATTCTCTATTGTGTATTCTCTATTGTGTATTCTCTATTGTGTATTCTCTATTGTGTATTCTCTAGTGTGTATTCTCTATTGTGTATTCTCTAGTGTGTATTCTCTAGTGTGTATTCTCTATTGTGTATTCTCTATTGTGTATTCTCTATTGTGTATTCTCTATTGTGTATTCTCTAGTGTGTATTCTCTAGTGTGTATTCTCTAGTGTGTATTCTCTATTGTGTATTCTCCAGTGTGTATTCTCTAGTGTGTATTC
Organism: Oreohelix idahoensis; assembly: GCA_024509875.1. Taxonomy (NCBI): domain Eukaryota; kingdom Metazoa; phylum Mollusca; class Gastropoda; order Stylommatophora; family Oreohelicidae; genus Oreohelix; species Oreohelix idahoensis. The sequence continues at coordinate 12,666 of JAMPIV010019027.1, forward strand.
TCTATTGTGTATTCTCTATTGTGTATTCTCTATTGTGTATTCTCTATTGTGTATTCTCTAGTGTGTATTCTCTATTGTGTATTCTCTATTGTGTATTCTCTATTGTGTATTCTCTATTGTGTATTCTCTATTGTGTATTCTCTATTGTGTATTCTCTAGTGTGTATTCTCTATTGTGTATTCTCTATTGTGTATTCTCTAGTGTGTATTTTCTATTGTGTATTCTCTATTGTGTATTCTCTAGTGTGTATTCTCTATTGTGTATTCTCTAGTGTGTATTCTCTAGTGTGTATTCTCTATTGTGTATTCTCTAGTGTGTATTCTCTATTGTGTATTCTCTAGTGTGTATTCTCTATTGTGTATTCTCTATTGTGTATTCTCTATTGTGTATTCTCTATTGTGTATTCTCTATTGTGTATTCTCTAGTGTGTATTCTCTATTGTGTATTCTCTAGTGTGTATTCTCTATTGTGTATTCTCTATTGTGTATTCTCTAGTGTGTATTCTCTATTGTGTATTCTCTAGTGTGTATTCTCTAGTGTGTATTCTCTAGTGTGTATTCTCTATTGTGTATTCTCTAGTGTGTATTCTCTAGTGTGTATTCTCTATTGTGTATTCTCTATTGTGTATTCTCTAGTGTGTATTCTCTATTGTGTATTCTCTATTGTGTATTCTCTAGTGTGTATTCTTTATTGTGTATTCTCTATTGTGTATTCTCTAGTGTGTATTCTCTATTGTGTATTCTCTAGTGTGTATTCTCTAGTGTGTATTCTCTATTGTGTATTCTCTAGTGTGTATTCTCTAGTGTGTATTCTCTATTGTGTATTCTCTATTGTGTATTCTCTAGTGTGTATTCTCTAGTGTGTATTCTCTAGTGTGTATTCTCTATTGTGTATTCTCTATTGTGTATTCTCTATTGTGTATTCTCTATTGTGTATTCTCTAGTGTGTATTCTCTATTGTGTATTCTCTATTGTGTATTCTCTAGTGTGTATTCTCTATTGTGTATTCTCTAGTGTGTATTCTCTATTGTGTATTCTCTAGTGTGTATTCTCTATTGTGTATTCTCTAGTGTGTATTCTCTATTGTGTATTCTCTAGTGTGTATTCTCTAGTGTGTATTCTCTAGTGTGTATTCTCTAGTGTGTATTCTCTATTGTGTATTCTCTATTGTGTATTCTCTAGTGTGTATTCTCTATTGTGTATTCTCTATTGTGTATTCTCTAGTGTGTATTCTCTAGTGTGTATTCTCTAGTGTGTATTCTCTAGTGTGTATTCTCTATTGTGTATTCTCTATTGTGTATTCTCTAGTGTGTATTCTCTAGTGTGTATTCTCTAGTGTGTATTCTCTATTGTGTATTCTCTAGTGTGTATTCTCTAGTGTGTATTCTCTATTGTGTATTCTCTAGTGTGTATTCTCTATTGTGTATTCTCTAGTGTGTATTCTCTAGTGTGTATTCTCTATTGTGTATTCTCTATTGTGTATTCTCTAGTGTGTATTCTCTAGTGTGTATTCTCTATTGTGTATTCTCTAGTGTGTATTCTCTATTGTGTATTCTCTAGTGTGTATTCTCTAGTGTGTATTCTCTAGTGTGTATTCTCTAGTGTGTATTCTCTATTGTGTATTCTCTAGTGTGTATTCTCTAGTGTGTATTCTCTAGTGTGTATTCTCTATTGTGTATTCTCTAGTGTGTATTCTCTATTGTGTATTCTCTATTGTGTATTCTCTATTGTGTATTCTCTATTGTGTATTCTCTATTGTGTATTCTCTAGTGTGTATTCTCCAGTGTGTATTCTCTAGTGTGTATTCTCTATTGTGTATTCTCTAGTGTGTATTCTCTATTGTGTATTCTCTAGTGTGTATTCTCTATTGTGTATTCTCTAGTGTGTATTCTCTATTGTGTATTCTCTAGTGTGTATTCTCTATTGTGTATTCTCCAGTGTGTATTCTCTAGTGTGTATTCTCTATTGTGTATTCTCTAGTGTGTATTCTCTAGTGTGTATTCTCTAGTGTGTATTCTCTATTGTGTATTCTCTAGTGTGTATTCTCTATTGTGTATTCTCTAGTGTGTATTCTCTAGTGTGTATTCTCTATTGTGTATTCTCTAGTGTGTATTCTCTAGTGTGTATTCTCTAGTGTGTATTCTCTATTGTGTATTCTCTATTGTGTATTCTCTATTGTGTATTCTCTAGTGTGTATTCTCTATTGTGTATTCTCTAGTGTGTATTCTCTATTGTGTATTCTCTATTGTGTATTCTCTATTGTGTATTCTCTAGTGTGTATTCTCTATTGTGTATTCTCTATTGTGTATTCTCTAGTGTGTATTCTCTAGTGTGTATTCTCTAGTGTGTATTCTCTATTGTGTATTCTCTATTGTGTATTCTCTAGTGTGTATTCTCTATTGTGTATTCTCTAGTGTGTATTCTCTAGTGTGTATTCTCTATTGTGTATTCTCTATTGTGTATTCTCTAGTGTGTATTCTCCAGTGTGTATTCTCTATTGTGTATTCTCTATTGTGTATTCTCTATTGTGTATTCTCTATTGTGTATTCTCTAGTGTGTATTCTCTAGTGTGTATTCTCTATTGTGTATTCTCTAGTGTGTATTCTCTAGTGTGTATTCTCTATTGTGTATTCTCTAGTGTGTATTCTCTATTGTGTATTCTCTATTGTGTATTCTCTATTGTGTATTCTCTAGTGTGTATTCTCCAGTGTGTATTCTCTAGTGTGTATTCTCTAGTGTGTATTCTCTAGTGTGTATTCTCTATTGTGTATTCTCTAGTGTGTATTCTCTAGTGTGTATTCTCTATTGTGTATTCTCTAGTGTGTATTCTCTATTGTGTATTCTCTATTGTGTATTCTCTATTGTGTATTCTCTATTGTGTATTCTCTAGAATACACACAGTGTATTCTCTATTGTGTATTCTCTATACACAGTGAATACACTCTAGTGAGTATTCTCCATGTGAATACACACTTCTCAATAGAAGAATACAGTGTGTATACACACTAGAGAATATTGTGAGAATTCACTAGAGAATGTGAATACACAATAGATGAATAGACACAATGAGAATACTCACTAGAGAATTATTACTCTATTAGTGTATTACTCTAGTGTGTATTAAGAGAAATAACACTATACACAATAGTGTATTCTCTAGAATACACAATGTGTATTCTCTAGAGTGGTATTACTCTAGAATACACACTATTGTGTATTCTCTAGTGTGTATTCTCTATTGTGTATTCTCTATTGTGTATTCTCTAGTGTGTATTCTCTATTGTGTATTCTCTAGTGTGTATTCTCTATTGTGTATTCTCTATTGTGTATTCTCTATTGTGTATTCTCTATTGTGTATTCTCTAGTGTGTATTCTCTATTGTGTATTCTCTATAGAGTGTGGAATAATTCACTATGTAGAGTACTTCTACCACACTATTGAGTATTCTCTATACCACAATAGAGAAATACACACTTACACACTTGTAGAGAATACACACTGGAGAATACACACTATATACACTAGAGTGTAGAGAATTCTCTATTGTGTACACAATAGAAAAACACACTCGAGAATACTCTATTGTGTATTCTCTAGAGAATACACAATAGAGAATACACAATAGAGAATACACAATAGAGAATACACACTAGAGAATACACAATAGAGAATACACAATAGAGAATACACAATAGAGAATACACACTGGAGAATACACACTAGAGAATACACAATAGAGAATACACAATAGAGAATACACACTAGAGAATACACAATAGAGAATACACACTAGAGAATACACACTAGAGAATTGTAGAGAATTCTCTATTGAATGTAGAGAAATCAATAGAGAATTAGAGAATATTCTCTAGAATGTGTATACACACTAGAGAATACACAATAGAGAATTCTCTAATGATACTACACACTACAGAATACACACTATAGACTACACACTAGAGCATACACACTAGAGAATACACAGTAGAGAAAACTCACGAGAGAATACACACTAGAGAATACACAATAGAGAATACACAATAGAGAATACACAATAGAGAATACACAATAGAGAATACACAATAGAGAATACACAATAGAGAATACACAATAGAGAATACACAATAGAGAATACACAATAGAGAATACACAATAGAGAATACACACTAGAGAATACACAATAGTGAATTACATTCATAGATAATACACAATAGAGAATACACAATAGAGAATACACAATAGAGAATACACAATAGAGAATACACAATAGAGAATACACAATAGAGAAATACACAATAGAGAAATACACAACAATAGAGAATACACAACTAGAGAATTCACACTGGAGAATAAACACATAGAGAATACACACATGAGAATACACAATAGAGAATACACACTAGAGAAATACACACTAGAGAATACACAATAGAGAATACACAATAGAGAATACACACTAGAGAATACACACTAAGAGAATACACAATAGAGAATACACAATAGAGAATACACAATAGAGAATAACACAATAGAGAATACACACAAATAGAGAATACACAATAGAGAATACAAGAATACACATTGAGAATACACACTAGAGAATACACACTAGAGAATACACACTAGAGAATACACAATAGAGAATACACAATAGAGAATACACACTAGAGAATACACAATAGAGAATACACAATAGAGAATACACAATAGAGAATACACAATAGAGAATACACAATAGAGAATACACAATAGAGAATACACAATAGAGAATACACAATAGAGAATACACAATAGAGAATACACAGTAGAGAATACACAATAGAGAATACACAATAGAGAATACACAATAGAGAATACACACTAGAGAATACACAATAGAGAATACACTAGAGAATACACACTAGAGAATACACAATAGAGAATACACACTAGAGAATACACAATAGAGAATACACACTAGAGAATACACAATAGAGAATACACAATAGAGAATACACAATAGAGAATACACAATAGAGAATACACAATAGAGAATACACACTAGAGAATACACAATAGAGAATACACAATAGAGAATACACAATAGAGAATACACAATAGAGAATACACAACTAGAGAATACACACTAGAGAAATACACACTAGAGAATACACAATAGAGATCACACAATAGAGAAAACAAAATGGAGAATACACAATAGAGAATACACAATAGAGAATACACAATAGAGAATAATAGCGAATACACAATAGAGAATACACAATAGAGAATACACAATAGAGAATACACAATAGAGAATACACAATAGAGAATACACAATAGAGAATACACAATAGAGAATACACAATAGAGAATACACAATAGAGAATACACAATAGAGAGTACACAATAGAGAATACACACTAGAGAATACACAATAGAGAATACACAATAGAGAATACACAATAGAGAATACACAATAGAGAATACACACTAGAGAATACACACTAGAGAATACACAATAGAGAATACACAATAGAGAATACACAATAGAGAATACACAATAGAGAATACACAATAGAGAATACACACTAGAGAATACACAATAGAGAATACACAATAGAGAATACACAATAGAGAATACACACTGGAGAATACACAATAGAGAATACACAATAGAGAATACACACTGGAGAATACACACTAGAGAATACACAATAGAGAATACACAATAGAGAATACACAATAGAGAATACACACTAGAGAATACACAATAGAGAATACACACTAGAGAATACACAATAGAGAATACACACTAGAGAATACACAATAGAGAATACACACTAGAGAATACACACTAGAGAATACAATAGAGAATACACAGTAGAGAATACACAATAGAATACACAATAGAGAATACACACTAGAGAAATACACAATAGAGAAAACACACTAGAGAATACACAATAGAGAATACACACTAGAGAATACACAATAGAGAATACACAATAGAGAATACACAATAGAGAATACACAATAGAGAATACACACTAGAGAATACACAATAGAGAATACACAATAGAGAATACACACTAGAATACACAATAGAGAATACACACTAGAGAATACACACTAGAGAATACACAATAGAGAATACACACTAGAGAATACACACTAGAGAATACACACAATAGAGAATACACAACTAGAGAATACACACTAGAGAATACACAATACACAGAGAATACACACTAGAGAATACACACTAGAGAATACACAATAGAGAATACACAATAGAGAAATACACAATAGAGAATAAACACTAGAGAATACACACTAGAGAATACACACTAGAGAATACACAATAGAGAATACACACTAGAGAATACACAATAGAGAATACACACTAGAGAATACACAATAGAGAATACACAATAGAGAATACACACTAGAGAATACACAATAGAGAATACACACTAGAGAATACACAATAGAGAATACACAATAGAGAATACACAATAGAGAATACACACTGGAGAATACACAATACACAATAGAGAATACACAATAGAGAATACACAATAGAGAATACACACTAGAGAATACACACTAGAGAATACACACTAGAGAATACACAATAGAGAATACACAGTAGAGAATACACAGTAGAGAATACACACTGGAACTAGAGAATGCACAATAAAGAATACACCACACACTAGAGAATACACACAATAGAGAATATACACTAGAGAATACACAATAGAGAATACACAATAGAGAATACACAATAGAGAATACACAATAGAGAATACACAATAGAGAATACACAATAGAGAATACACACTGGAGAATACACAATAGAGAATACACACTAGAGAATACACAATAGAGAATACACAATAGAGAATACACAGTAGAGAATACACAATAGAGAATACACACTAGAGAATACACACTAGAGAATACACAATAGAGAATATACACTAGAGAATACACAATAGAGAATATACACTAGAGAATACACAATAGAGAATACACAATAGAGAATACACAATAGAGAATACACAATAGAGAATACACAATAGAGAATACACAATAGAGAATACACAATAGAGAATACACAATAGAGAATACACAATAGAGAATACACACTAGAGAATACACACTAGAGAATACACAATAGAGAATACACAATAGAGAATACACACTAGAGAATACACAACAGAGAATACACAATAGAGAATACACAATAGAGAATACACAATAGAGAATACACAATAGAGAATACACACTAGAGAATACACACTAGAGAATACACAATAGAGAATACACACTAGAGAATACACAATAGAGAATACACAATAGAGAATACACAATAGAGAATACACAATAGAGAATACACAATAGAGAATACACACTAGAGAATACACAATAGAGAATACACAATAGAGAATACACACTAGAGAATACACACTAGAGAATACACAATAGAGAATACACACTAGAGAATACACACTAGAGAATACACACTAGAGAATACACAATAGAGAATACACAATAGAGAATACACACTGGAGAATACACAATAGAGAATATACACTAGAGAATACACTAGAGAATACACACTAGAGAATACACAATAGAGAATACACACTAGAGAATACACACTAGAGAATACACAATAGAGAATACACAATAGAGAATACACAATAGAGAATACACAATAGAGAATACACACTAGAGAATACACAATAGAGAATACACACTAGAGAATACACAATAGAGAATACACACTAGAGAATACACAATAGAGAATACACACTAGAGAATACACAATAGAGAATACACACTAGAGAATACACAATAGAGAATACACAATAGAGAATACACAATAGAGAATACACAATAGAGAATACACAATAGAGAATACACAATAGAGAATACACACTAGAGAATACACAATAGAGAATACACAATAGAGAATACACAATAGAGAATACACACTAGAGAATACACAATAGAGAATACACAATAGAGAATACACACTAGAGAATACACAATAGAGAATACACACTAGAGAATACACAATAGAGAATACACAATAGAGAATACACACTAGAGAATACACAATAGAGAATACACAATAGAGAATACACAATAGAGAATACACAATAGAGAATACACACTAGAGAATACACAATAGAGAATACACAATAGAGAATACACAATAGAGAATACACACTAGAGAATACACAATAGAGAATACACAATAGAGAATACACACTAGAGAATACACACTAGAGAATACACACTAGAGAGAATACACAATAGAGAATACACAATAGAGAATACACAATAGAGAATACACAATAGAGAATACACACTAGAGAATACACAATAGAGAATACACAATAGAGAATACACAATAGAGAATACACACTAGAGAATACACAATAGAGAATACACACTAGAGAATACACAATAGAGAATACACAATAGAGAATACACAATAGAGAATACACAATAGAGAATACACAATAGAGAATACACACTAGAGAATACACACTAGAGAATACACAATAGAGAATACACACTAGAGAATACACAATAGAGAATACACAATAGAGAATACACACTAGAGAATACACAATAGAGAATACACACTAGAGAATACACAATAGAGAATACACAATAGAGAATACACAATAGAGAATACACAATAGAGAATACACAATAGAGAATACACAATAGAGAATACACAATAGAGAATACACAATAGAGAATACACACTAGAGAATACACACTAGAGAATACACAATAGAGAATACACAATAGAGAATACACAATAGAGAATACACAATAGAGAATACACAATAGAGAATACACAATAGAGAATACACACTAGAGAATACACAATAGAGAATACACAATAGAGAATACACAATAGAGAATACACAATAGAGAATACACAATAGAGAATACACAATAGAGAATACACAATAGAGAATACACACTAGAGAGAATACACAATAGAGAATACACAATAGAGAATACACAATAGAGAATACACAATAGAGAATACACAATAGAGAATACACAATAGAGAATACACAATAGAGAATACACACTAGAGAATACACAATAGAGAATACACAATAGAGAATACACACTAGAGAATACACAATAGAGAATACACAATAGAGAATACACAATAGAGAATACACAATAGAGAATACACAATAGAGAATACACAATAGAGAATACACAATAGAGAATACACACTAGAGAATACACAATAGAGAATACACACTAGAGAATACACACTAGAGAATACACAATAGAGAATACACAATAGAGAATACACAATAGAGAATACACAATAGAGAATACACAATAGAGAATACACAATAGAGAATACACAATAGAGAATACACAATAGAGAATACACACTAGAGAATACACAATAGAGAATACACACTAGAGAATACACAATAGAGAATACACAATAGAGAATACACAATAGAGAATACACAATAGAGAATACACACTAGAGAATACACAATAGAGAATACACAATAGAGAATACACACTAGAGAATACACAATAGAGAATAGAGAATACACAATAGAGAATACACAATAGAGAATACACAATAAAGAATACACACTAGAGAATACACAATAGAGAATACACACTAGAGAATACACAATAGAGAATACACACTAGAGAATACACAATAGAGAATACACACTAGAGAATACACAATAGAGAATACACAATAGAGAATACACACTAGAGAATACACAATAGAGAATACACAATAGAGAATACACAATAGAGAATACACAATAGAGAATACACACTAGAGAATACACAATAGAGAATACACAATAGAGAATACACAATAGAGAATACACAATAGAGAATACACAATAGAATACACAATAGAGAATACACACTAGAGAATACACAATAGAGAATACACACTAGAGAATACACAATAGAGAATACACACTAGAGAATACACAATAGAGAATACACAATAGAGAATACACACTAGAGAATACACACTAGAGAATACACACTAGAGAATACACAATAGAGAATACACACTAGAGAATACACACTAGAGAATACACACTAGAGAATACACAATAGAGAATACACACTAGAGAATACACAATAGAGAATACACAATAGAGAATACACACTAGAGAATACACACTAGAGAATACACACTAGAGAATACACAATAGAGAATACACAATAGAGAATACACAATAGAGAATACACAATAGAGAATACACAATAGAGAATACACAATAGAGAATACACAATAGAGAATACACACTAGAGAATACACACTAGAGAATACACACTAGAGAATACACAATAGAGAATACACAATAGAGAATACACACTAGAGAATACACAATAGAGAATACACACTAGAGAATACACACTAGAGAATACACAATAGAGAATACACACTAGAGAATACACAATAGAGAATACACAATAGAGAATACACACTAGAGAATACACAATAGAGAATACACAATAGAGAATACACAATAGAGAATACACACTAGAGAATACACAATAGAGAATACACAGTAGAGAATACACAATAGAGAATACACACTAGAGAATACACACTAGAGAATACACAATAGAGAATACACAATAGAGAATACACAATAGAGAATACACAATAGAGAATACACAATAGAGAATACACAATAGAGAATACACACTAGAGAATACACACTAGAGAATACACACTAGAGAATACACACTAGAGAATACACACTAGAGAATACACACTAGAGAATACACAATAGAGAATACACACTAGAGAATACACAATAGAGAATACACAATAGAGAATACACAATAGAGAATACACAATAGAGAATACACACTAGAGAATACACACTAGAGAATACACAATAGAGAATACACACTAGAGAATACACAATAGAGAATACACACTAGAGAATACACAATAGAGAATACACACTAGAGAATACACACTAGAGAATACACAATAGAGAATACACACTAGAGAATACACAATAGAGAATACACACTAGAGAATACACAATAGAGAATACACACTAGAGAATACACAATAGAGAATACACACTAGAGAATACACAATAGAGAATACACAATAGAGAATACACAATAGAGAATACACAATAGAGAATACACAATAGAGAATACACAATAGAGAATACACAATAGAGAATACACAATAGAGAATACACAATAGAGAATACACACTAGAGAATACACAATAGAGAATACACAATAGAGAATACACACTAGAGAATACACAATAGAGAATACACAATAGAGAATACACAATAGAGAATACACAATAGAGAATACACAATAGAGAATACACACTAGAGAATACACACTAGAGAATACACAATAGAGAATACACAATAGAGAATACACAATAGAGAATACACAATAGAGAATACACAATAGAGAATACACACTAGAGAATACACAATAGAGAATACACACTAGAGAATACACAATAGAGAATACACACTAGAGAATACACAATAGAGAATACACAATAGAGAATACACAATAGAGAATACACACTAGAGAATACACAATAGAGAATACACAATAGAGAATACACACTAGAGAATACACAATAGAGAATACACAATAGAGAATACACAATAGAGAATACACAATAAAGAATACACACTAGAGAATACACAATAGAGAATACACAATAGAGAATACACAATAGAGAATACACAATAGAGAATACACAATAGAGAATACACAATAGAGAATACACACTAGAGAATACACAATAGAGAATACACACTAGAGAATACACAATAGAGAATACACAATAGAGAATACACAATAGAGAATACACACTAGAGAATACACAATAGAGAATACACACTAGAGAATACACAATAGAGAATACACAATAGAGAATACACAATAGAGAATACACAATAGAGAATACACAATAGAGAATACACAATAGAGAATACACACTAGAGAATACACAATAGAGAATACACACTAGAGAATACACAATAGAGAATACACAATAGAGAATACACAATAGAGAATACACAATAGAGAATACACAATAGAGAATACACAATAGAGAATACACAATAGAGAATACACAATAGAGAATACACAATAGAGAATACACACTAGAGAATACACACTAGAGAATACACAATAGAGAATACACAATAGAGAATACACAATAGAGAATACACAATAGAGAATACACAATAGAGAATACACAATAGAGAATACACAATAGAGAATACACAATAGAGAATACACAATAGAGAATACACAATAGAGAATACACAATAGAGAATACACACTAGAGAATACACAATAGAGAATACACACTAGAGAATACACAATAGAGAATACACAATAGAGAATACACAATAGAGAATACACAATAGAGAATACACAATAGAGAATACACAATAGAGAATACACAATAGAGAATACACAATAGAGAATACACAATAGAGAATACACACTAGAGAATACACAATAGAGAATACACAATAGAGAATACACAATAGAGAATACACAATAGAGAATACACAATAGAGAATACACAATAGAGAGAATACACAATAGAGAATACACAATAGAGAATACACAATAGAGAATACACAATAGAGAATACACAATAGAGAATACACAATAGAGAATACACAATAGAGAATACACAATAGAGAATACACAATAGAGAATACACAATAGAGAATACACACAAGAGAATACACAATAGAGAATACACAATAGAGAATACACAATAGAGAATACACAATAGAGAATACACAATAGAGAATACACAATAGAGAATACACAATAGAGAATACACAATAGAGAATACACAATAGAGAATACACAATAGAGAATACACAATAGAGAATACACACTAGAGAATACACAATAGAGAATACACACTAGAGAATACACAATAGAGAATACACAATAGAGAATACACAATAGAGAATACACACTAGAGAATACACACTAGAGAATACACAATAGAGAATACACAATAGAGAATACACAATAGAGAATACACAATAGAGAATACACAATAGAGAATACACAATAGAGAATACACAATAGAGAATACACAATAGAGAATACACAATAGAGAATACACACTAGAGAATACACAATAGAGAATACACACTAGAGAATACACAATAGAGAATACACACTAGAGAATACACAATAGAGAATACACAATAGAGAATACACAATAGAGAATACACAATAGAGAATACACAATAGAGAATACACACTAGAGAATACACAATAGAGAATACACAATAGAGAATACACAATAGAGAATACACAATAGAGAATACACAATAGAGAATACACAATAGAGAATACACAATAAAGAATACACAATAGAGAATACACACTAGAGAATACACAATAGAGAATACACAATAGAGAATACACAATAGAGAATACACAATAGAGAATACACACTAGAGAATACACAATAGAGAATACACAATAGAGAATACACAATAGAGAATACACAATAGAGAATACACAATAGAGAATACACAATAGAGAATACACACTAGAGAATACACAATAGAGAATACACAATAGAGAATACACAATAGAGAATACACAATAGAGAATACACAATAGAGAATACACAATAGAGAATACACAATAGAGAATACACAATAGAGAATACACAATAGAGAATACACAATAGAGAATACACAATAGAGAATACACACTAGAGAATACACAATAGAGAATACACAATAGAGAATACACAATAGAGAATACACACTAGAGAATACACAATAGAGAATACACACTAGAGAATACACACTGGAGAATACACACTAGAGAATACACAATAGAGAATACACAATAGAGAATACACAATAGAGAATACACACTGGAGAATACACAATAGAGAATACACAATAGAGAATACACACTAGAGAATACACAATAGAGAATACACACTAGAGAATACACAATAGAGAATACACACTAGAGAATACACAATAGAGAATACACAATAGAGAATACACAATAGAGAATACACAATAGAGAATACACAATAGAGAATACACAATAGAGAATACACAATAGAGAATACACAATAGAGAATACACAATAGAGAATACACACTAGAGAATACACACTAGAGAATACACAATAGAGAATACACACTAGAGAATACACAATAGAGAATACACACTAGAGAATACACAATAGAGAATACACACTAGAGAATACACAATAGAGAATACACAATAGAGAATACACACTAGAGAATACACAATAGAGAATACACAATAGAGAATACACAATAGAGAATACACACTAGAGAATACACAATAGAGAATACACAATAGAGAATACACACTAGAGAATACACACTAGAGAATACACAATAGAGAATACACAATAGAAAATACACACTAGAGAATACACAATAGAGAATACACAATAGAGAATACACACTAGAGAATACACAATAGAGAATACACAATAGAGAATACACACTAGAGAATACACAATAGAGAATACACAATAGAGAATACACAATAGAGAATACACAATAGAGAATACACAATAGAGAATACACAATAGAGAATACACAATAGAGAATACACAATAGAGAATACACACTAGAGAATACACAATAGAGAATACACAATAGAGAATACACAATAGAGAATACACACTAGAGAATACACAATAGAGAATACACACTAGAGAATACACAATAGAGAATACACACTAGAGAATACACAATAGAGAATACACAATAGAGAATACACAATAGAGAATACACAATAGAGAATACACAATAGAGAATACACAATAGAGAATACACACTAGAGAATACACACTAGAGAATACACACTAGAGAATACACACTAGAGAATACACACTAGAGAATACACAATAGAGAATACACAATAGAGAATACACACTAGAGAATACACAATAGAGAATACACAATAGAGAATACACACTAGAGAATACACACTAGAGAATACACACTAGAGAATACACAATAGAGAATACACACTAGAGAATACACAATAGAGAATACACAATAGAGAATACACACTAGAGAATACACAATAGAGAATACACAATAGAGAATACACACTAGAGAATACACAATAGAGAATACACAATAGAGAATACACACTAGAGAATACACACTGGAGAATACACAATAGAGAATACACAATAGAGAATACACACTAGAGAATACACAATAGAGAATACACAATAGAGAATACACACTAGAGAATACACACTGGAGAATACACAATAGAGAATACACACTGGAGAATACACAATAGAGAATACACAATAGAGAATACACACTAGAGAATACACAATAGAGAATACACAATAGAGAATACACAATAGAGAATACACAATAGAGAATACACAATAGAGAATACACAATAGAGAATACACACTGGAGAATACACACTGGAGAATACACAATAGAGAATACACACTAGAGAATACACAATAGAGAATACACACTAGAGAATACACAATAGAGAATACACAGTAGAGAATACACAGTAGAGAATACACACTAGAGAATACACACTAGAGAATACACAATAGAGAATACACACTAGAGAATACACACTAGAGAATACACACTAGAGAATACACACTAGAGAATACACAATAGAGAATACACAATAGAGAATACACAATAGAGAATACACAATAGAGAATACACACTAGAGAATACACACTAGAGAATACACAATAGAGAATACACAATAGAGAATACACACTAGAGAATACACACTAGAGAATACACAGTAGAGAATACACACTAGAGAATACACAATAGAGAATACACACTGGAGAATACACACTAGAGAATACACAATAGAGAATACACACAAATAATACA